>BPTQ01000008.1:1549424-2149424 GCA_019973895.1 Chrysanthemum seticuspe | reverse complement strand
CAAAAGTAATGAAATAAGAAGTAAATATTTTCAGCTCAATTTTAGGAGGAAGCAATTTATTTCAAAAAATTATCAAATCACCTATCTTTTTTTTTCTTTTCTTTTCAATCTTAGGTGATACTCGAGAACACAAACTTTTTTGTTTCAATTCATTTTCTTTCCTTTTCTTGTATACGATGCGTTCTTGAGTCTTTTTTAGGTGGGGATAGAAATGATGGGTAAAGAAGAGAAAAAGAGAAGAAAGAAAAAAAAAGTTGCTCTTTTATTTCATGTTCTCGGGTTAAAATGAAAAAGGAATAGAAAGATTGTCGTGTTCTCGATTTTGGAAGAAAAGAAAGAAAAAGACATACAATTACATTTATGCCCTTTTAAACGTGTTCATTTAAGAGATTTGGCAAAAGATAACAGACGTTGACTAACGGAAAATGGGTCAAAGGACTGATTTAGACTATAAAACCTTGTTTTGGACTCCTCACGATGAAAAAGGCAAGGTTTGTTTCAGGGTGATGCTTGTGTACAGGATGAGGGACCAACGGTGTATTTTACTCTAAAAGTAATGAAATAGGAAGTAAATATTTTCAGCTCAATTTTAGGAGGAAACAATTTATTTCAAAAAATTATCAAATCACCTATCTTTTTTTTTCTTTTCTTTTCAATCTTAGGTGATACTCGAGAACACAAACTTTTTTGTTTCAATTCATTTTCTTTCCTTTTCTTATATATGATGCGTTCTTGAGTCTTTTTTAGGTGGGGATAGAAATGATGGGTAAAGAAGAGAAAAAGAAAAGAAAGAAAAAAAAGTTGCTCTTTTATTTCATGTTCTCGAGTTAAAATGAAAAGGGAATAGAAAGATTGTCATGTTCTCGATTTTGGAAGAAAAGAAAGAAAAAGACATACAATTACATTTATGCCCTTTTAAACGTGTTCATTTATCACGAAAGTCAAATATGCTTAAAATTCATGGTTATATTAGTCATTATATACTCAATAATTTGTGTGTAGTTTTGTTTCTGTCTATCACCCATATTTGGGCGGAAATTTTTTTAAAGAAAATGTTGGGATTTATTTTTAATTTTTTATTTATTTTTTTTTTGTTTAAGAAAAACTCATAAACACTACAAATTTTCAGTTTCTTATCTTTATTTTCAGTTTTCCTCTAAAAAGGAACTCAAGAATGGAGCGTAACTGATACTCATGAACATGTTGTACGTTTTGTTTAACACATAAGCAAGTAAATAAACCGTTAAGGGTATGTTTGACACATAGCGTAACTGATACTCATGAACATGTTGTACATTTTGTTTAACACAAAAGCAAGTAAAGAAACCGTTAAAGGTATGTTTGACACAAAAAAATTATATAAAAATTATGTTTTTTCTTTTTTTTTATAGAAAAACAAGTTAATATTTAAGCTTTGTTTAGTAGCTTGCAAAAATATTTTTCATTTATAATCTCACGCTCCATTTTTATGTAGGGGTGAGCATCGGGTCAAACCCGACCCGAACCGCCAAAAACCGACCCGAACCGAAAACAAAAAAAGGAAAAAACTCAAACCGAGAACCGAACCGAATAACTCAGTTCGGTCAGTTTTTGGGTTTCGAGCCGAAAAAACCGACAAAAACCGAATCGACCCAAAACCGAACCGAAACCGACAAAAACCGAAATAAATATACAAAACCGAAACCAAACCGAAAAAAATCGGTTCAGTTCGGTTCGGTCCAGTTTGTCGGTTCGGGTCGGTTTTCGAGTGGATTTGCTCAGCCATATTTTTATGTATGATATATCTTCAGTTTCAGCAACAGTTATTTTTGTAGGCCACTTAACTTGTCTGGAAGGATATTGAACATTTATT
Source organism: Chrysanthemum seticuspe (assembly GCA_019973895.1). Classification (NCBI taxonomy): domain Eukaryota; kingdom Viridiplantae; phylum Streptophyta; class Magnoliopsida; order Asterales; family Asteraceae; genus Chrysanthemum; species Chrysanthemum seticuspe. Next base: position 2,147,572 of record BPTQ01000008.1, on the reverse strand, counting down.
AGTCACAGGGGTTAAAATTGGAATTATATCAACTCATCATCACCTAAACAACAAACCCAAATCAAAATCCGATCAAAATTCCGACACTCAAACACCATTTCTTGACGAAACCCTAGTCACGTGCCATCCTCGTGTTAGGGTTTCACTACCCAAATGAGTTTTCATAACAGATATCATCTAATTAGCAACACCCTTTTCACCCTAACCTTACTCTCCCTAATTTTTAGCCATTTTTTTACATTCCCAAACACCCCCTTAACCTCCCCCCTTCGGCGTACTTTACGCGAAACAACAACCTTAAAAAACACCTTAAAAAACAACACTATTAGCACTAGTACTTGTAATGGACTAATAGACCACAACAACAACAACAACAACAACATACCCAATCCCGCCTGGGCGAGGTATGGGGGAGGTAAAATGTAGACAGATCCTACCCCTTCCCCAGGGAAAAACCCGGGAGAAGGGAGACTGCTTCCAGCGAGACCTCCGGCAAGTGCAGGTGTTCGAGTGAGACAGAGAAGAAAAGAGAGCAAAAGGCAGTAAACACCAAGCACATGCAGAAACGAAAGCAGGCAAACAAGGCAGGGCAACAAAGAAAAGCGCATAGAAAAGCAAGCAGGCCTAAGAGGGCCTAAAGCAAAGGCAGACCTAAGGAAAACCTAACAGCACAAGCAAAGCAAGGCAACGCACGGGGCCTAAACTACGGAAAAACAGACCTAGGGCCACTAAACCCGGAACACCGGGTCCAGGCAAAACACGAGACGCCTAGAAGCTAACCCGCCCACACTACCCAAACCCACAAAGCCCCAAGCCAAACAAGATCTAGCCGCAAATCCTAATCCTATCTCTCCACCCTTTCCTATCTGAGGTCATGTCCTCCGACAAGTGAAGCTCCGACATGTCATGCTTAAGTCTCTCCTCCCACCTGAGCTTGGGTCTTCCCCTTCTTCTCACGCCATCTACTACTATCGCCTCTACCCTTCTAACCGGCGCTGATTGCGGCCTCCTTTTGACATGACCGAACCACCTCAACCTACCTTCTCTCATCTTTGAAATAATATTTCCGACTTCAAGTTTTGATCTGAAAACTCCGTTCGGGATCATGTCTAGCAAAGATTTTCCACAAGTCCATCTAAGCATCCTCAGTTCTGCCACTTCTACTCTGTTGGCCTGGGCCTTGGAGATGGGCCAACACTCGGACCCGTACAGCATAGCCGGTCTAATCGCCACCCTATAGAATTTCCCCTTTATCTTAAAGGGGACGTTCCTGTCACAGAGCACTCCCGATGCCGCCCTCCATTTCGCCCAACCAGTCCTGATCCGGTGGGTTACGTCCTCGTCAATCCTCCCTGATTTGTGAATCATCGATCCCAGATATCTAAAAGACTCTTTGGGTGGCAGGATCTGGTCCCCAATACAAACATCCTCGTGATGCCCTGCCTTGCTCCTACCAAACTCACATCTCAGGTATTCTGTCTTCTCTCTGCTCACCCGAAGTCCGTAATGTTCAAGTTCCTCCCTCCATATTTCCAGCTTGATGTTTAACCCTTCCGCCGATTCTGCCACCAACACTATGTCGTCAGCAAATATCATGCTCCACGGGATGGCCTCTTGTATCCCACGAGATACGTAGTCTAGAATCAAGGCGAACAGGTATGGGCTTAAAGCAGATCCCTGGTGTAGCCCAACTTTCACAGGAAAACACTCTGAGATCCCCACGGTAGACCGTACACGAGTCTTAGCCCTCTCGTACATATCCTTAATGACTCTCACATATCTCCTTGGTGTTCCCTTGCCAATAAGAGTACTCCAAATCAGCTCTCGTGGAACACTATCATACGCCTTTTCAAGGTCCAGGAACGCCATATGCAGATCCTTCTGTCTCTCTCTGTGCTTCTCCATGAGGCTTCTGAGAAGGTGGATGGCCTCAATCGAAGACCTTCCTGGCATAAAGCCAAATTGATTCTCAGACACACTCGTCTCCCTTCTTAGCCTCCTCTCAATAACTCTCTCCCACAACTTCATGGTGTGGCTAAGGAGCTTGATGCCCCTATAGTTGCTACACACTTGCACATCCCCCTTGTTCTTGTAGATGGGGATGACTTCGGTGAGTTCTTGTAGATGGGGATGACTAATAGACCACATAGGATATAAAACTAGTTACGAGTTCCTAAAACATAACGCGCATTGCTCTAGTGATAGTTTATTTGACTATGTTAAGTTTTATTATTGCGATAGTAACGAAAGCGCGTTAGGAAGTGTAGTTTTGGCAATTTGGCTAGTTGCGTTGTTTTATTTGTTAGGGAACACTGCTGCGGATTACTTTTGTTTGTCGTTAAGGAAAATGTCGTTGTTGTTAGGTTTGTCTCCTGCGGTTGCGGGTGTTAGTTTGTTGCCGTTAGTGAATGGGGCGCCGGATGTTTTTGCGAGTGTTATGAGTTTTGTAGGGAAGGGGAATGGGAAGGTCGGGTTGAATAGTGTTTTGGGTGGGGCAGTTTTTGTTACGTGTGTTGTGGTTGGAGTTGTGGCGATTTGTGTAGGGGGTCGGGGTGAAGGGGTTAGGATTGATAAGAAGGCGTTTGTTAGGGATGTGGGGTTTTTTGTTTTTACGTTGGTGTTTTTGTTTTTTATACTTTTGTTTGGGAGAGTGAGTTTTGTTGTGGCGGTTATGTTTGTGGGTGTTTATGTGGTGTATGGGGTTTTTGTTGCGGCGAATGAGATTGTTGAGAAGCATGTGCGTAGGTTGAAGATGGATATTCCGCTTAGAGTTGGTAATATATTTTCTCAAGAGGAGGATTCCGTTCAAACGTCGTTGCTTGATGTGGAAACGGAAGATGACGGGTCGCGTGATAGTAATGCTTTACCCGAGTGGATGTTGGCGTCCAATGTTGCGATTTATTCTAACCAAATGAAGCTTCAGGAACACGAGAGGCATTTATGGGGATGGCAGGATGACGGGATTGAAGTTGATCAACCATGGTCCTCGTTTTGGAAGCTATGTTCGTTACTCGATTTCCCTTTAACGGTTCCTAGAAGGTTAACTATTCCGTTAGTTGAAGAAGAAACATGGTCTAAACCGTACGCAGTTTCAAGCGCTTCATTGTCACCGCTTCTTCTTGCATTCATATGGAACACGCAAGACGACTTGAGTTCATTAGATAGTAAACTTGTGTACCTTCTTGGGGCTGTTGTTGGTTTCACCCTTGGAACACTTGCGTTTACGTATACTAGATCAAATCATCCGCCTCGTAGGTACTTATTTCCATGGGTTTTAGGCGGGTTTCTTATGAGTATAGTTTGGTTCTACCTGATTGCAAATGAGCTTGTTGCGTTATTAGTAGGATTTGGTGTGTTTCTAAGAGTAAACCCGTCGATACTTGGACTAACAGTATTAGCTTGGGGCAAGTCAATGGGTGATTTAGTATCGAATATCGCATTAGCTTTAGACGGTGGGGATGGTATCCAGATTGCGTTTTCAGGATGTTACGCGGGTCCCATGTTTAACACACTCGTTGGGTTAGGAATTTCGTTATTGATAGGATCATGGTCTGAAAAACCCGAGTCATACACTGTTCCACAAGATAACAGTCTTTACTACACTATGGGGTTTCTTATCCTAGGACTAGTGTGGGCACTTGTTGTACTTTTGAAAAACGACATGCGGGTTAATAGGATGCTTGGAACAGGTCTTGTTACTCTCTATTTGGTTTTCTTATCAGTACGGTTAGCTGGTGCAACAGGAATCTTACCACTTGCTGGTTTAAGTAAATCATAATGCCAAAAAGATTGTAAGTTTTCTGGATGTGAATGTTTTATGGGCGGTTTTGAGTCTTTTGACCCGCCAATTATCACACGAGTTCAGTTTCTCGGTTTCTGGTGCACAGTTGTGAGTTTAGAATGTAAAAATTAAAAAATTGCAGGATGATAATGTAATGATCCGTTTTTAATTACAAAGTCATGAGCTTTTTTGCAGGACATAATTATCGTGTTTGGTTGCCGTTATTTTGAATTGTCCTATTTGCCCCATTTTCTCTTGTTTTTGGGTTGTCATGTGTGTATGATCATGTGCTGTAAATATAACGCTAATGGGATGTTTGGGATCGCCGTTTGTGAATTATTCTTTTGTTCAAATTTTATTGCTTATTTACACTACGATAAACAGGCCATACCTCTGCCTCTGATGCTCCCGACTTTTAGAGGTTATGTTTAGTATTACTTATCTTTAGCTGTATTCGGTATGACATTCCATTAAATCTTATGTGCCACATTCGGCTACTCTCTCGCTTGTATAAACTCGGTTCTGGGATTTAGGGAAGGATATGTCACAAAATAGAGGAGCTACTAGAGTCTATAATGATCGGATATTGATGTTAAACAGCATCTGGAAACAACTTATATAGGTTGATAAGCATAAGCTTTTTATCTCCGCCCACACAAACTAAAAAATGCTTACTATCTATGTCAAAGTTCAATAAGCTGTATAAACTCTAATGCTTTTCGAAATAAGTTAAGAAGCAAACCCAAACACTGTCCCATGCTGTGTTTTGTACAGCTGCAGGTTTATACTAGGACAAAAATGCCAACTCAGATCCAAAAATGCTAAGCATTTACTTTTTATTGCTTATTTATAATAAGCAGTTTCAACCAAACTGTAAAGACTCTTATATAAGCACTTTGATAAGCAATCCCAGAGACAATCTAAAGAACGTTACCAGTTAATTAGGAAATCAAATATGGTATACAAAATTCAAAGCCCTTCCAAGCAGGGTTGCAAATTAGGATAGATGAGAACTCAATCCGACACGAGTGTTTTATCTTAAGCTTTAAAACTAATTATTATAACCATGCTCGATATAGTAAGCATCTAAACTGTCGAAAATGTCAGCATGACTAGAAAACTTATCACTCTTTGAACTTTGTTTAACAGCAATGTAAATTTAAGCTTGAAGCTTGATTGATAAACTATGTAACATGTACAAAAGGCTTTGTGTAAATTTTCATTAATGTAATGTAGAACTTGAATATATAAATAAAAAGAATAAGAAGGAATATTCAAAAGTGGCTCTTTGGCCGAGTGGTTAAGGCGTGTGCCTGCTAAGTACATGGGGTTTCCCCGCAAGATTTCGAATCTCTCAGACTTCGCGTAACCTTTTTAAAATTTTCTTTAATTTTCTTCTTTAGATACTCGAGAACACAGTGTAAGTGGAAGGTTTAGTCTTGTCGATAACTTTGATACAAGTTACGTTATGTATTCTCGTCGATACAAGTTACGTTGTTTCACTCTTTGATGCAAAATGAGCCGATCTACACGATATATAGCGTTGTTTAGGTTCGTCTTTTTGCCGTTTGTTTTGCTAATGTTTTAACTTCAAGTGTTGGATGAAATCAAAATGCAAAACATTTCTTATTCAAACTAAAAAGTCTTAATCGGCTCATTTTGAAGTATATGTGTAGACGATTAACTTTGGCTCGTGGCTTATTTTGCATGACGGACTCTGCGATCGAGCTTATTCGAAGCTCGAATCAAGCATAAGTAATTTGACTACTTGCAAGATATTACTTATATGAAACAAATTTTATAACCAGTTAACCCTTAGCCATGAAGAGGTTCCCGAATTTGTGACTAAATTTTCACCCTAAGCTCGTCTTGTGGAAAGAAAATTGTAGCACTAGAGAAACAAGAACAAGATGGAACCCTCAGGATGGCTAGTGGCAAAAGGATTTTTAATTGACTCTAAGATTTGTGCCGTCTCAAGTTCAATTATTGCTAAGTGCAAACAAGCAGGAAGTGGTCACGCCAACCTTCTGAAAGGAAAGGCTTTACATGGTTTGATTTTGTGTGGCGGTGGTTTCAAACGTGGTGGTTTTTGTTTTTCATGTGAAGTGAGAATGTTCGGGTTAAGTTTGTCGATAGTATTTTGAGGCTAAATTTAGCAAGCTTGACTCTGAAGAACTCACCTCAAGTTGACCAAACAGCTCAAAGCTTGCAAGTTAAAATAATAAATTTCGACATAAACGATAAGGAAATGAAGGAAGATTGGATCAATGATCCTTAAACAGTGTTAGGATTCAATGTGCAGAAAGTATGTGTATTTCTATATTACGTTCGACGTATTTATTTATTCAAATAAAATTTCGAGTTCAGACTCATATGAGGTTACGCATCGTCATCTGGTTACCACATGCAACAAGATATAATTGTAAATTCCTCCGAGTGATAAATACATCAATTATTCAGGAAAAAGTAATGAAACATGTGACTGCAATAACTTCTAAGTACACATTGAAAATAGCCTTTATATTTATTTTTCAGAACAAAATATCATTCTCAGATATCAAATTTACTCATCACTTACAGGACGAGAATCAGATGGATCAGGTTAGGTGCCGCACAATTCAATGTTAAAGATGTTGCAGTAGGACACTGACTTGATCAACAAGTCAGAACTGGCGATTTGTGGTTTTTGACAGTGGAATTATATTATGCTCAAGGACGTCTGAAAACTGCTCGTATCCAACGCCTAAAGTAGAACAAAAACAGTGACTTAGAATAGGGAAGTGGCATAGACTAGAGTTAGTACTGGTTGTTGACCCAAGCACTTTTTACCCGAACTTTCCAACTCTGTTATAAACAATTAGTGTGTCAAATAACAATTAACTTTTTTAGTAAAATGATACAAGAGGTTTTACAAACTAATATTTTTCGCTTTGGATGACTTCCAACCCGTTTGACCCATTTGACCTTTTCTATTTTTATATTTACCCGTTTGCCGCTTATAAGTACTTTGGTAAAAGTTATCAGATTATATTCATAGGTTGAAAGGTTGAACTATACCGCTGCATGGTAATATTTTTAGCTCGATTTTCGATCTCTCGGTTGTATGTATTCACATCCACTACAGTGAATCCAGCGGTTACAAATATCTCTGACAGCAAATCTTCTGAGAAGTAGAATGAACACTGCAGAAAATTATTTGACAATAACATTAGCATAGAGTGAAAAATGTAAACGAATACAGAGAAGACTAAAAGTTTGCAGAATCATTACAGTGCCATCTCCACGGAAGTAGAAGTTCTCACTGATTACTCGATTCTTGTTAATTAGCATAGCCTGCAAAATGGTCATTAAAGTATGGAAAACGCTTTTGCTTATTGCACAATATATACATTTGAGTAACATTGCCATAACTAAGTTTGGAAACTCACTTGAGCATAGTCCCCAATAGCATAATCCCGTAAAAGAACGTAGCCATTAGGCTGCAAAATTCGTATGCCATCCAGACATAAGAAACCCGAAGAAAAAAAGGTATCCAAAACTGGAATTTGATAGAAAGGCAAATTGCATTAGGTAACCAACTTTGTTTAACCGAGAAAAAGACACAAACTTTCAAAATTTTTGATTTTCAGTAGCTAAAAAAGGTCAGCATGGTCAGAGTTAGAATCATATGCAACGTATAAATGTGACCTTAGTAACCTATTACCTTGAGTCAAATAATTTGAAAGTACGATTATTCTAGTAAAATCTCAGTTGTATTTTAAGTTTCATACTTTTACTAGGCAAAACAAGACAGTTACTTTTATCCGATATTAGACCAAAGTCGGTTACTTTTTTATCCATATTGCGCCTACAGATATATAAATTCATTGGAAGTGACCTTTAAAATACGTCCTATGTTTTGTAGCACAATGGGCATCTTCTCGGGTGAAACCGCAGATAGTGTAAAGACCTGCATAATATTATTCGGTCTTTATCTACAACTTCTGTACTTTCAAAACCGCAGAAGTGCAGATGATGATCATGTTTTAGTGATAATCAAAATAATTCTTTTCCATATGAATGGGACTGCCGGCTATGAGTGTGAATCTTACCTCCAAGATTATTTTTCCTTTAGCAGGGAGGGCGTCGTTTTCATCACAAAAGTATTGGCCCCAATCCTTTTCAAGGCAATGTCGATCCTTGAAGAACTGCAGTTACTTCATTAAATCAAATTAAGATATTTTAAATTAATTTTGAAAAAAGGAAAATGCACAAGGCCTCCGAAATCAACGGGACCGCCCTGATCAAAGGTCACACCAGAACCACAAGTTCGCATGTATAATTATTTTCCGCGCCGCTTTGCGCATGTATCCGTCTAGTTTATATAAAGTTTTACAAGGTTTCATAGGAGATCGAGGATTATTCCTCTATAAAACCAACACAGTATTCTTTCAGTGAAAAATTGGAGAGTACCAAAAAACTTATATAGTATATATTTGTTGTATTTATTTTACTCAGCTGTAACAAGCTTGTTGGAACTGTTTCTCTGGATATTTGGACTTGTGTACGTATAAAATGGGTCAGTTCGGGTTATTTAGAAGTATAGCAAGCTGTGTGTTGGTCGATGTTGTATGAGAATAAGGTTTCTAATCTTACAACGGTGCGTGACGTTCTACAGTTTCTTACTTATTTGTGGATATCAAATATAACAAAATGGATCATAACATCTTGCATCGAATTTTGGGTCCACTTTTGTCAGCCGGGTCATAGTTTATGCGGTACCTTTTTGTAGTCTTAGTGGTATTCTTATGCAGTACCTTAGCCCTTAGGTGGTTCCAATATATTCATATATAAAGTTAAAGGAAAGTTTCTACAACTAAAGAAACCATTTAACTTTTGATGAATTAAATCAACACTGCTCAAAATCCTTTCTAGCTTCAAAGATTCAAGAAAAGAAACAACATTAGGGTATTCATTAAAAAATTAAACAGTATGATTGAGACAATGTTGTGGCAAGTAAAACTTAAGTAGAATTCAATACGAAAAATTGGATCGAGGAAAATTAAACCACAGTTCATCATAAAAAATATTTGACACATATATGATACGTCACCAGGAAAGTAAATGTACTCTTAATTCTCTTATAGTACTTATAAGCCACAACAAAATTAAACCACACATACAAACATGCTTATTTAACTACGACATGCACTGCTCCTTGTTGTTGTTACTTTCAACTTCTTCACCATGCAAGCTTGGTATTAAACCTAAAAGAGTTCAAAAATAAAACCATTTTAGTGATGCTTTATAAACAAACTCATGTAAAATCATATTCTGCAAAAGGCGAGAACATAGTACCTTATATACTTTGAAGCACAACTAGAATACGCTGCAACTCATTGACAACAATTTCAATTTTCATTCGTTGGGGCGGAGAATCCACCGAGCATGATACTCCAATCTTCATAGTTGCAGCCAAGCATTCTTCCATTTTCTTTGCATTAGTTTCCGTGCTTTACAACACAATTGCATCATCATCAATAACATCTATTACATGATCTGGTAATGCCATGTAAGCAAATTTATGAAGGCTAAGACCATTGTTGAACATGTCATCTGTCGGCTTTTTCCTCGTCATCACTTCTAGTAATAATATTCCAAAACTGTAGACGTCCCCACTACTTGTCATCTCGCTCCCGAGACCATACTCTGCGAATTAAAAACAATTAATTAATTTATAAACGGTAATTTGTAAGTAATATAAGCATCATGGAATAATACCTGGAGGTGCATAACCAATTGTTCCTTTAACACCAGTTGAGCTATTTTGGTTTAAGTCTGTACCAAGTAGTCGAGCTAAACCAAAGTCTCCAACATGAGCCACCATATCAGCGTCAAGTAGAATGTTGCTAGGCTTCAAATCACCGTGAACAATCGTTGTTTGGCAGCGATGGTGAAGATAATCAAGTGCCGTTGCCACATCTCTGAGAATATTTATTCTTTGAAGAAGGTTGAGTTTCGATGTATTTGCGTTTGAATGAAGCCAATCGTGTACACTTCCATTAGGCATAAACTCGTAAACCAAAGCTTTGAAATCATTGCCTTGAAAATCAACACTTGAACATGAAGTTATAATCTTCAACATATTACGATGTCGAATATTCCGCCAAGCTTCACATTCTGCTAAAAAACTTTTGTGAGCTCCTCGATTTTGAAGATGCAGAACTTTGACAGCAACAGATTTATCACCATTAGAATCGAGGATTCCTTTATAAACAGAGCTGAACCCACCTTCGCCAATCAAATTTGCTATACAGAAGCCATCAGTAGCCTTGAAAAGTTGATTGTATGAAACTTTCAAGAACCGTTCATTCCCTTCATTCCCTGAAGATTGACATGGTTGACTATTGCGTTTCTTCTTACGGAAAAGATGCACAACATATAATACGACGAGCAACGTTGGTGCAATCAAAATGAGTAATACGAATAAAGGAAACCTTTTGTTCTTACTACCCGTCACCTTGCATTTGGGTAACTCTAGTGTAACCAAACCACCACAAAGCCTATTGTTCCCCAAAACCGAAAATGCACTTGCATTGGCAAACACACCTACAACCGGCACTTCACCCTCAAAGTCATTAAAGGATAGGTTCAAAAATTCTAAAGAATTCCATTTGTCTAAGAAATGGGGTATTTTTCCTGATAAATTATTTTGAGATATATCGAGTACCCCTAATCCTCTCAAGGAACTTAATGAAGATGGTATTATGCCTTCAAATATGTTGCCACTAAGGTATAACTCTACAAGACTAATACACTCACCAAGGCTACTAGTAATGGTACCTGATAAACTATTATAAGATAAACTGAGATAGCTCAACATCTTGAGGTCTTTAATCTCTGATTGAATTGAACCAGACAGACTGTTTTGAGAAAGATCTAAATAATTAGTTAGTGATGGAAGTTGAAAAAGTTGCTTGGGTATTTTTCCACTTAGTCTGTTGTATGAAAGGTTTAACTGAATAAGTTCTTTACAATTCCCAAGGCTTAATGGAATATGGCCTTCTAACTTGTTGGAATCTAAATAAAGTTTGGTCAACAGTGATAAGTTCCCGATGGCATCTGGGATAGGCCCCGAAAATTGATTGCTATATAGACCAAGAACTTGTAGCTTTTGAAGTTTACCAATGGTAGTTGGGATATTTCCTGTGAATCGATTTAGTCCTAAATGTAAAGTGGTCAAACCAACTAGATTGCCTATACTTGATGGGAGGCTTCCGAATAATTGATTGTCTCCTAAAGTTAGAAAGCTGAGTTGATCAGAAAGATTACCTAATGATATCGGAAGCACTCCTATAAGGTTGCAATTATAAAGTTCCAATTTTTTTAAGTTGGTGCAGTTTTGCAAAGAATCAATAAACCTCATGTCATCAGCTTCTCCACGTCCATGGAAGTTGTTATTAACTAAGTGAATTTCACTAATATTTCTGAGTTTTGAAAAATCAATTGTCAACTTTCCACTAAAATTGTTGTCGGTCATTTCAAGACGTTCTAATTTAGAACAATTAGAAATAGAAGGTGGAAGAACTCCGGTCAGTTCGTTACCCCACAACTGAAGCCACTCAAGATTTGGGAGCTGATTACCAATTTCTGAAGGAAGACTACCAGTGAGGTGATTACCAGCTAAAGAAAAAGTTACTAGGAGTGAGAGGTTGAAAATGGAATGAGGGATGCTTCCATATAAGTTGCACTTACCAGACACAAATGTCGTCAAGCTTTCCCAAAGACCCAAAGTATTTGGAATGCTCCCACCAAACGGGTTCCCGGATGCATAGAACCATTCCATTGATGTGATATTTCCCAAGAAAGGTGGGATTCCACCAGTTAACTTATTGTCCTCAATTACAAAACGAGCAAGTTTTGAGAGTAAACTCATTCCCTTGGGTATGCTTCCAGTTAGCTCATTTTGACTGAGCCAAAGGTCTTCGAGATTAGAACAACCAGACAAGTTTGTTGGAATGACTCCACTGAATTTGTTTTCATAAAGATAAAGATAGCGTAGCCTAGATAGACGACCAAGTTCGTGAGGAATGGTTCCTTGAAAGCTGTTGTTCCAGAGATCAAGCTTACGGAGGAAGCTGAGGTTTCCTACATGAGGAGATAACGAGCCTTCTAAGCCGTGTGAATCCAGTTTTAAAGCAGTCACTCGGTTGTGTCGCTTTCCACATGAAATACCACTCCAGTCACAGAAATGAAAGGAATGGTTCCACGAGGTTAGAAATTGGTATGGATCATGGGTGATCATCGACTTAAATGACAACAAAGCGAGATAATCTGTCTCATTACCGCCATAGGAAGTGGAGACAGTGGCGGAAGTAAGACATATTATCGCTAGACCATAAAAGAAAAAGGAAATATGAGAGGAAGATGGTAAGTGAATTATTGCTTGTGGTGACTTCATTTTTGAAAATTTACTTAGAATTCTAAGAACAAGTATTGTCTTTTTATACTAGTTTTTGCATGTTAACAGTTTGTGACAGACAGCTGGTGAAATGAATGGCTTCCACACATCTTGACCAAGACATTTCGTTGAGAATATATGCATATAGGACAAACCAATATATTAATGTTTCCTTTGATTTTGTAGACGTTTTATGTCTTCATCTAAACACCATGTATATGTAAAAGAAGAGATACATCTAAAATCTTCTTCGGCAAGGAAGAAGACCGTTTGTTTTTTATACTATTGAAGTACTTCTTTCATAATTTTATAAAAAAAAGTGAGAAGTGAAAAAAAGAGAAAGAGATGGAGGCTTTGCGTGAAGTGGAGAAAAGTGAAAGTTTATGTAAATGTTGAAGAGGTGAGAAGTGCTTCTTAGTACTCAATTAACCAAAACAAAAATTTAATAAACCAAAAAGGTTTTGATCTTAACAGAAGTAAATGAAGTAGGCAACTGCATACTTGAATTGAGAATGGTAAGAAGAAGAAGATGACCTTTGACAATTGTTGACCGAGAGTACTAAGTGCTAACTTCGTTTGTGACAAGGATTTTGAAAATAGTTTATAATTTTTCCACTCAATATCATGTTTTTTATTTCTTATTTGTGTAAAGTAAGACATTAAACAAGAAACGAGTGTTAGAACTTATAAATTGATAACAACTAACCCAAATTTAAGTTTCAAAGAAACTTTTTATGATTATGTAACCGAAGAGTGTGACAAACTTTTAGTTTACGTTGTGCTCAGTTCAGAACATTGTAAAAGCATCGGGTATGGCAACGCCATCCCTCGCCATTTCCAACGTGGCCAGGAAAGTGGCGCCGCTACCCCTGTGTCACCATAACATGAGGACGAAAAAATGTGGCGCTCGCAACTTAATCAACGAGGTAAACGAAAAAAAGAAAAAAATATATATATGCATGTTTTTTTTTTGGTGGGATGTGTGTGTGTGTGAGTGTGTGTGCAGTTTGTAGGGGTGTTCATCGATTCAGTTTTCGGGTTTGTGGGTTGTATGGTTCAGATCCATCGGTTTGAAAGTTATAAGAATCAAAATCAAAACCAAACCAAACGAATTATAGAACATATAAAACCAAATTAAAGTAAACTTCAAAATATAATATTCAAAAATTGACAAATAAAAACCTAAAAGTTCAAATAAAATTAACAGATCCAAAGCTCTGACAAAGTAGTACTCAATTAACCAAAGCAAAAAATTTAATAAACCAAAAAGGTTTTGATCTTAACAGAAGTAAATGAAATCAAAATAAGATAACATTTTATTTGAATAAAATCTTCAAAAGTCTTATTAGTTGGAATCAAGCAGGTAAACTCTTGCTGCTAGATATGCATAAGTGTTTGATTGATTTGAGGAGTGATTAGTTAAAAAAAAAAAAAAACCGGGTTTATTAGTTAGGAACATAGGATAACAAAATAGAGAATATGTATATATATGTATAATCTGATTTTTTTTATGTGGATAGAGTTATTCGGTTTTTTCGATTCAGTTTGGTTATATTTTTGTCAAACCCAAATTCAAATCAAAAACCAAGTAAATATTTCAGTTCGGTTTCAAATCAAACCATACACCAATTAAATTTTTCGGTCTGGTTTTACTCAGTTTCGGTACAGTTTATTATTCGGTTTGTTTGGTGTCAAACAATACATTGAACACCCTAGTAGTATGTTTGTTTGTTTGTTAAGGAAGCAGGTAAAAGTAATGAGTGCGTGTGATATATATATATATATATATATATATATATATATATATATATATATATATATATATATATATATATATATATATATATATATATATATGCTTCTGATTTTTTTTCACTTTTTTTTAATAATTTTGTAACTTTTTTAAAATGTTATTTGTACTTCCATTTAATGACTGAAAGTTTAGTTTGTTTGAAAAAAAATAAAAAAAATAAATAAAAAATAAATTATGGGTGGGTAGGTGGAGCCCAAATGACATGTTGTGATTGAAGAGATGTTTTGGATTGTGAGTGTTGAAAGTGATGATGCGGATGCAAGGTTATAAATAGCGCGAGGCGTAGTGTGGCGGCATGACCAAGCCTTACGTCTTTGCGGCTAAGGTGAAACTTTTGCGTTTATAAGGCGTGCCATAAGACGGCACAAAGTATGAAAATATTTATAAATTCATACCATAATTCATATATATCGAGATTACAAAAATATGTGGCATAAGGCATGACCCAGGCCTTTTTGAGGCCTTTATGAGTTTTTTAAAACAATGTCCGGAGGTGACACTTAAATAGAGAAAGTGGTATGTTGTCGTAACCCATGCTCTAACACATGCATGAAAAATGAAAGGGGTTGGATAATATTAGAGCTTAAACAATCGTTGTTGTTTGGGGTTTTAAACTAATAGGATATTTTAGATTTTTGAGCTTTTGCTTATATCATATGGAGTTATAAATTTTGGGTGTTCATTTCAATAGAAAATCTTGTATCTTAAAAGGCAAATGTTTTCCCACACGATCCAATAAAAAGATTAAGGGATATCAACATACCTATTATTACATGAAAGATATCACATTTCTTAAGAGTTATGTGAAAGATTAAAGAATATGATTATTGTGTGTTGGTATGTCTTTGAAATAATTGAATTCTTGTTGCAGCTGATTACGTTTATTCTTCAAACAATTTGAAATTTTGGTTATTGACATGTTTGTCCTTTTGATTAAGTTAAAAGCAAAATTTTGAGATGCCAATATCATAAAGCACCAAAACAAAATTTATTTATATTTTACTTAGTCAAGGATAACACTCTAAGTCTTATACTAATATTTAAAGCATGCTTTGACTCTTTCCTACACACAATTTTTCAATGAGATTATAAAAATTTGTAATCATATCATTTCATTGTCATTGGAAATATCATATTGTTACAAATATCTAAAATATATTCGATGAATGCTTGATAGTTGGATGTTTTATTATTATTATTATTATTATTATTATTATTATTATTATTTTTTCATTAGAAACAAAACCAATAGATTACAAACTCATATTATTATTATTATTATTATTATTATTATTATTATTATTATCACTTTGTCTTTTACTAAGAGTGGAAGGTGTCATAACGAAGTGAAACTTCGTCGTCGCGTCACCTCAGCGTCACATCAGCGTCCCATTTTTGCACAACAAACCCTCTCCTCACTCATAACAAACCTCAACTTCTTCATTTGGGGCCCACCACTACCACTTTATTTTTTTATTCAATTTTCACTTCCAAATAAAAACTAAATAAATTCATTTCATTCAAATTAAAAATACAATACATAACACAATAATAAAAAAACAACACGATACGGAAAATAAAACAACACGATACGGGAATAAAAAACAACACGATTAAAAAAAAAACAACACATACTACTGGATTTAATCTTCGACATGAGTGGGGAGTTTTATTTTCCACCAACAAGTGATGATGGTTTGGACTCGGATGACTCATTTTTTAAGTGTTTAGTAGTTTTATTATGTATTTCATGTTTTTATGTTGTTTTTAGGGATCCCCTCTGTAGTTTTAATGTTTAACTTATTATGTATTTCATGTTTTTAGTTAATCTTTCAAGTTTCAGTTTTTTTTGTTTAACCACGAGAAGCTCAGTACCTACACGAACCTTTCGAAATCAATAACACTTCACCTTCACCTTATTATATAAAACTTTACAAATATTATAAAAAAAAAAAAAAAAAAAAAAAAAAAAAAAAAAAATCGCTGCTTTTGTCAGAAGCTTACCTTCGTCGTCCCCACGATTTCAATCTTCACGGCGAGCCACAACGAGCAACCCCGGTGTGGCGGCGAGCCACAGCGGGGCACCACGTCACCCACGGCGAGGCACACGGCGGCCCACACCGGCTGCTCTAATATTTAAAGCATGCTTTGATTCTTTCCTACACACAATTTTTCAATGAGATTATAAAAATTTGTAATCATATCCTTTCACTGTCATTGGAAATATTATATTGTTACAAATACCTAAAATATATTCGATGAATGCTTGATAGTTGAATGTTTTATTATTATTATTATTATTATTATTATTATTATTATTATTATTATTATTATTATTATTATTATTATTATTTATAAATATTACTTTATTAGAAATTCAAAGGATTTACAAGAAGTTAGTGGGAAGCCGAGATACTAACTGGGCTTCCACTCCTCTAGCTATAGAAAAGTTAATCCTTCTAAATATATCAGAAGCAGCATGTGCACCAATGTCTTGGGGGACGATCCTGTCAAATCTAATCCTACTAAGAAATTAGTGCGGAGCCGAGAAACTAATTGAGCCCCCACTCCTCTAGCTATAGCAAAGCTAATCCTACTAAAAATATGTTCAGCAGCACGCGCGCCGATCTCCTAAGTCAACGAGAAACTTCGGATGCGCTTTAGTAGGGTTATCGCATCCTTCTCGAGCTCTCCAAAGGAACAGAAAGAGAAGGGGAGAAACCTGTATCAAATGTCCGCACATTTAGCCTCGTACTTGACACGTTTACGTTGCGCAGCTTCGACCACCACACGAACCGGTGCGAAGTCAACCATATTAGTTTGTGTCAAGGGGACGATCCTGTCAAATCGACACATGCATCTTGCCCAACGTCTCAAGAATAGAGCAATATATCAGCAGGACGTAAAGATTATTATTATTTATTTATTTATTTATTTATTTATTTATTTATTTATTATAAAGCAACACTTTTATTAAAAACCCATAGGATTTACAAAAAATTAGTGGGAAGCCGAGAAACTAACTGGGCCCCCACACCTCTAGCAATAGAAAAATCAATCCTATTAAAAATATGAACCGCAGCACGCGCTCCAATGTCTTGAGTCATAGAAAACCGTCGAATGCGCTTTAGCAAGGTTACTGCATCCTTCTCAAGTTCGCCAAATGACGAAAAAGAAAAGGGGAGAAACCCATATCCAATATCCGCACATTTAGCATCGTATTTGACACGTTTACGTCGTGCAGCATCAATGATCGCCTGCCCTGGCATAAAATCAGTCATCCCAGATTGCGTCAAAGGCGACGATCCCGTAAGATCAACACATACATCACGCCCACTATCCCAAGAATAAAGCAGTATATTAGCTGAGCGCAAGGATCTTTCCCCATCTCCATAAAGCCCAATATCCACCTCCTTGCGAGCAGAAATTCCAGACCGAGAGCATATATCAACAAGAACATCACGCACAAGGTTATTATTATTATTATTATTATTATTATTATTATTATTATTATTATTATTATTATTATTATTATTATTATTATTATTATTATTATTATTATTATTTTTATTTTTTTTTTATTTTTTTTATTATAAACATCACTTTATTAGAAAATCATGAGATTTACAAGAAATTAGTAGGGAGCCGAGATACTAATTCGGCCCCTACTCCTCTAGCTATAGCGAAACTAATCCTACTAAAAATATGAGCAGCAGTACGTGCTCCAATATCTTGAGTCACCGAAAATCTTCGGATACGCTTTAGTAAGGTCACCACATTCTTCTCAAGTTCCCCAAAAGTAGAGAATCTTCGGATACGCTTTATTATTATTATTATTATTATTATTATTATGCAAGTCGTGCCGGTCTTTAAACCCAATAGTCAACAAAATGTTAAATTTTCCAAATCATTCAATATTTTATCAAATTAAAAGCTAAAACAACAAATTGTAATAAATCAACCAAATTACACAATCATTAAGATCCAAACAATTCAATGAAGACTCTTACAAGTTCTATCTAAAATAAAATGGGCTAATGGTTTTAAAAGATAGCAAACTTTCAACTTTTTACTATTGTAAGTACGCAACTTTTAATTTTCGTCATATTGATTTCAAAAAGTCATTTAATCTTCCTTTTATAGACATCGTTAAAGTAATGTTATGACGTGACACCAATTAATCAAATAATGATCCTTTAAATGTGTAAAATTGAGTCATTTCACCATCATTCATCTTCTTTTATCTATTTTCTTCTTAAAGCCATGGATCCGAGGTGAAATATCATTCTTGCTCAAATCCGACGAAGTCAAAAACTTCTAATTTGTCCAGTTTGAAGGACCATTACCGATTATATCAATTCTAGTCAAAGAATCAATACTTGCAATCGAAGGACTCAAAGCTCTTGATAGAAATAACTTTACCAAATGAATCCCATTAGGATCCCCGTCGGTAGAAGTCAACCATATTGGGAAATGCTCACGCCATGATAAATAATTATACGGCTAAAAATATGTGAGTGTATGGGGTAACACAAGTATACAGAGAGGTACTACTTTTAATAATGTAATTAATATATTTATAGTAAGTATATTAATTATATTAGTTATTATCCACGAAAACTGTTGACGATCATTAAATAATCCGTTAGATACATTGTTTAACTTAAGGCTTTTATTTATTAAGTAGCACACTTAATAAATAAACTTAACCCAAAACAATATGAAAATTCCATATTGTTGAGGGGTGTCGGCCACGTAAGGGAAAGAAGAGGAGGTGGAAGAGTCCAACTTGTTCACCAAGTTATAAAGGTCTATATCAAGTTATCAACGCCATCCCTCGCCATTTTTGATGTGGACAGGGAAGTGGCGCCGCTACCCCTATGTCACCATACCACGAGGACGAAAAAAAGTGGCGCTCGCCACTTAACCGACGAGGTAAAAGAGAAAAAGAAAAAAAAATGCATTTTATTTATTTATTTATTTATTATTATTTTTAAAACAAATGTGATGTGTGTGTGAACTGTGTGTGAGTGTGTTTGGTTTAGGGTTGTATGTGGGAAGCAAAACAAGGATTGTGGGTTTTCACTTTTGAATGAAGATCTGACTCAACAGGTAATGCAAACCTCTATTGTTGTTATTATTGTTGTTGTTGTTATTATTATTATTATTATTATTATTATTATTATTATTATTATTATTATTGTTATTGTTATTGTTATTATTATTGGTATTATCACTGTTATACATTGTTAGTGTGAGAAATGGTTGGTTCAGGTATGTGTTTGGTTGACCTCTTGTGATGAGTCTCATATGTGATCATAAGTGCTGCTTATTTGTGATGGGGTACAAGTTGTATTTAAGTTGCTCTGTTTAATTTAAATGAATGTTGGTATACCTATGTAAAGTTGGGTCAAAGGATTTGGGTAGGGATAGTGATAGTGATTTGATATCAGTTTCTAGCTAATGTATTTCATTCTGTAACATGTAACAGATACTGATATGATTTCAGTTTTGTTGTTCTTAAACGACTATTGTTCTTTGCAATCTCATAATAATTTTATTTGTTTTGTGCACCAGTTATGGAAAATAACAGGATGCAACGCCAAATCACCACGAAAAATACGAATGATTATAGAAGGACAAGGATTCAAGAAAACCAACAGAGATTACAAGCTTTGGGAGTGAAAAATATTGCTAAGTCTTTGACAAGTCTAGTAGAGAGTGACAAAAGAAAGAAAAAGAAAAAGAAACCAACGGATACCGGTGAGAAAGATGCAGATTATATGTCTGGTTCAGACTTCCATCTTAATGCTGAGGAAGATAACCCAGAAGAAGCGGCTACACAAACAAATAAAAATGTACGAATAATAAATTTGGCTACTATATTTTCTTTATGTTTGTTTTCTAACAATTCTACTTGCATAAAACAGAATCGAAAATACATTGCTCCACAGTCCATGACTAGATATAAAAATTTAGCAAAAAAACGAATGAGTGCTCCGAATGTCTCCAGTTGGCTAACATCTTCAGAATCTCAATCGCAAAAGGGACAACAGATTGATACAGGGAGGGAAATACGTAGTAGGGTACAGGAGTCCGACCAAGTCCAAAAGAGAAATGATCAACCAAATTCTGTCAACAGAGGGAGATTAACTGCAACTGAGAGAAACTTAGTTGCAATTGACAACGATCAAGACCACGGGGAGCGTGACTTGAGATCTGATGGTAACTATACATAAATTTCAAATACTATATATATGATATTAAATTACTATTAAGTGTATATTCAGTTAACTGTTTTCGGTGCTTACTTTTTTTTTTTTTTTTTTTTTTCTAATATAGATAACAATGAAGACCTTTATGATGTTGAAAATGATGATATCGAAGACATACATATGAATGAAGATATTGAACAACAAGCTACTTCAGAAGATGATGTAGATAAAGACATGGATGATTTGGAGAATGAGGATGATTTGGAGAATGAGCATGATTTGGAGTTTGTGAATGATTTAACAAATGACGGCGATGATCTACTCGGAGAAGAGATTCAAGCTGAGCATTCTGAAAATGAAGAAAACCATGTAGTTACACAAGCTCGAAATGAAACAGGTTAACATGGTCTACTTGATTGCATCGTTTTAAAAATCATATATCATATATTGTGTCATATAAGAAGAATATATAATAAAGTTAAATTAAAACAAGACAAAATACAACGCTAAGATATTGCCTCCATTTCGAATTATTTAGTATTTTAAATGTATACGTATCTATTGTAAATCATGTTCACTTTTTGTAGTTCGGATTGTAAGCAAAAGAAAGAGAGGACCAACACGTATGGCAAAAGTTTGGGCCCAAGAAAAAGGGGATAGAATTCCTATTTTAGTTAATGAACACGGACAACCTATTAACGACAAAAGTAGTCATCTGACTCATTTCATGGGAACACTTTCAAGGAGTGGAAAGTATTGTCCGATTTATAAACCATGGAATAAAGTTGACGCCGAAAAAAAAAAAGCTTTGCTTGAACTCTTAAAGGTACACAATGTTAAATTTGTATGTTAATGAATAAAGTATTTGTTTTCTAATGTGAGCTATTACATTTTTTAGACAAAATTTGATATTCCGGAAGCTGGAGAAAAATGGATATTGCAATCATTTGGTCAGAAGGTGAAGAACTGGAGGGCAAGAGTTAAGGAACACTACCATGATCCGTCTTTGTCAGTTAAGCAACAAATAAGATCTAGGCCAAAGCAAGTGCAAAAGAAACAATGGAAGAAGCTTGTGAAGTATTGGAATACAGAAAACACTAAGGTGTGAAATACTATTTCACTTTAAATAACATTAATTAATTTCCCATTATGATATTTTACTTTCATGCTGCAGAGTTTAAGTGAAAAAACAAGGCGAATCGGGCAAAAAAGAAGATGATCCAAAGAACCGGTAAAAAAAGTTATGCTCGCAAAAGGGAAGAGTTAAAGGTAAGTGTATGGAGAAAGTGGGATTGTTAATGTATCCTGTGGATATCCACTGTTAATATTCATTTTCTTTTTATTCATACAGACATATTTGGGACGAGATCCAACTCGATTGGATCTTTTTAGTGCATGCTTCTCCATAGATGGAAATACCAAAAATGATGACACTACAAAAGCGATTGTAAGTAATATGCTTTTGTGTTTTCAAAAGTGTATTAATAGCATAAGTTAAACACAATATGCTATTTTTTGTAATACATGCTTTTACTATATGTTGTTCATGTTTATATAAAATGCAGGATGATATGAAACAACTTAGTGATAATCTGCCCGAGGGTTCGATTGATAATCCTGGACCAGATGATATTTTTTCTACAGTTATGGGTAAAGATCGAAATGGTGGTGCAGGCATGTATGGTCTAGGTGTTCGTGCTTCTGCTGTTTGGGGTGTAATACCAAGTCGTTTAGCATGTCATAGAGAAAACAACGAATTGAAGTCTAGAAATGGAGAACTTACTAGTGAAAATGAAAAGTTACGAGCCCAGTTATCAGAGAAGAATGGGTCGAAGGATAGTTCCATTGTTCCACCTCTTACATCACAAGATTCTCCTGTTGTAACCAATGAACCTCCACGCTTACGGGTATGTTTGTATTATAAATCGTTCCTTTCTAGTTGTTATAGCTTATTTTATCTTTGATAGCTAATGAACCTAGGCTACAAGCTTATGTATCAGTATTATGATTTAGATTGCTCATTTGCCTTTTAAATTTGTTAACTCAGTTATTAAGGGGTGTTTGGTTCTGTGTTGTTTCAACTGTGGTAGTTGCATTTTCACTTGTTTATCTGCACACTATGACCTCTAGGTGATATTAGAACTAGTAAAACTATAAAACCAATGTTTGAACTAGAGAAAGTCAAAATCAAATTACCTTCACTCTTACAGTCCACTGTTGGGACATGTGAGGATCAAATCTCACCCACTTGGTCTAAATCTTGTTCATGTATCTTAAATTAGTGTTATCATAGCTTAAATAATCATAATTAGTGCATACGGATCAAACAAGTTTCATTAAAGTCAAAGTTTAAGTTCAAAATCAAAAAGTCAAAATGGTATGTTAGTCAGAAACTCAGATCTTGGGAGAATTTTTGTGAATTTTGTGTTGAGATTCAAGTCTTGAGATTTTTACATGTTGAAATTCCCCATCTAAGCTTTTGAATCCCACAGTTAGCTTATTTTTATGATTTTTTCTCTGGCTTAGGTGATAGTTCAAAGTGGCCTGCAGGGCTAACCATTGCCCTGCACCAGGGCATCAGCTCCACACCTGCAGTATTACACTGATCAATTTTTGACCTCCTTTGTATACCCCAGCCTCCATACCTGCAGTATTACATCTGTTTAACCTAATACATGTGTCTTGACTATAAATTGATAAATGTTTGTTGAAAACTGAAATCTAGGTCGGGGATGAAGTTTTCCTTAAAAGCATTCTAAACTCAACCGAGACTGTAGCAAAAGGATGGGTGAGGAGCTTGAACCCAAATGATATAGTTGGTGGTACAGAGATTGGACGAGGATGGTGTGAGGTAAATGTTCAAGTACCAACAAAAAGAGATGAAGTGTTGGTGAGACCCTATGGGTTATTTGCCACAATTGAAGACTGTGTTGGTGCAACCATAGCATGGCCTTGTCCCTTTATCTCGGTATGTCTTTGTTAATCTTGTGATACCAATAATTTTACTAACATGGAGCTTAATGCTTATACATGGGTGTTTATTTGTAGGTGGTCCGTGAGGATTGAGAGAGATGATGCATGATGACCACGGACTAAGCTTCTTGTTGCGTTAATTTATTGTTTAATGTTAACAGACTTTATGTTAGATTCTGTCTACCTTATTTATGTTTAGTGATTTTGTTATGACAATTGCTAATTTGAAATACAATTTCGTTTTATTCATTTAATATTTAGTTGATGTTTTATTCATATCGTAATAATAGAGTGTGCATGGTGAAAATAGCGTCCTATCATATGACTTGTCCGGACTTTGAAAATAGTGTCCTATCCTATTAAACTTATTAACCGTCCTAACAATTAACTTAACATTGTAAAAGTGTCCTAATATGTTGTTATTAGGACGTTATTTAGGTTGTTAATAGACATTTTATACGACGAAAAAATTGGTTTCATAATCTTCTTTGAGATATTAGAACCCTTTTCTTGGTGCTAAAATAGCTATAATGGTATATGATAAGCGTCCTAACAATTATCTTTTAAGTACGCTTGTATGTGTATCAAAAGATTAAAATTATGTAACAACGTTTTACAACATTGTAAAAGTGTCCTAATATGTTGTTATTAGGACGTTATTTGGTTGTTCATAGACATATTATGCGACCATAAATTTGGTTTCATAATCGTATTTGGGATATTAGGACCCTTTTCTTGGTGTTAAAGTAACTATAATGGTATATGATAACCGTCCTAAGAATTAACATTAAAGGACGCTTGTATGTGTATCAAAAGATTAAAAGTAGGTTACCACATGTTAGAACATTGGAAAAGTGTCCTAATATGTTTTTATTAGGACGTTATTTGTGTTGTTTATAGACCTAAAATGCAACCATAAAATTGGTATCATAATCTTATTTGAGTTATTAGTACCCTTTTCTTGGTTGCTAAAATAGCTATGATGTTACATCATAAGCGTCCTAACAATACTTTTAAGGACGTTTTTATGTGTCTCAAAAGATTAAAAGTAGGTAATCACATGTTAAAACATTGTAAAAGTGTCCTAATATGGTTTTATTAGGACGCTATTTGTGTTGTTCATAGACATATAATACGACCATAAAATTGGTTTCATAAGGGTTAGGACGCTTTGGACCTATTACAACCGCCTTACATGAAACGCTTTCATCCTTGGTCCTATTAAATGAAAGGTCCTAAAAAGTACCATTTTATGACGCTTATGGGGGTCCTAAAAAACCATCAAGATTCCCAACAAAATGATCATCGATAAATCAAGAAACCGCAACTTAGCATTGCAAATTTCGGAACTAAATTCACCACTAAAGGAATTGTTACTTAAGTTAAAAGCAACAAGATTTGGAAATCCCCCAATCCTTAACATCCCTCCACTTAAAGAATTACTTGACACATTAAACACTTCAAGATCCTTCAAATTCGACACATTTTTCGGCAACTCCCCTACGAGCTCATTATACAAAAGATCAAGATACCTCAGCTTCACTAAACTAGAAACCGAATTCAGAACAACCCATTTTAGTCCTTTTGAAGACAAGTTCAACCCAGTAACCCTGACTGATGTTTCCAACACATTTTTCACAACACCATCCCAATTACAACAAGCAGTCTCATTAACCCATGATGACACCAAAATTGACCCATTACCAAAACTTGATGCAAAAGCCTTTAAAGCTAACAAATCATTAGGATGACATATTTGGCCTAAACTTTTACTACCCAAAAACAAACAACACCAAACTGATCAACCTCATTGAAGCTACAAAACCAACATCAAGAAACACAACACAAATGAAGGAGCACCATGGATCTAAATAAAACAAACAATTCAATTGATGAATCCAATAAATCAATTATTATATTTTATTAATTCATCCTTAATTCTCTTTTATTTTAATAATGGAAGTGGGAGAGAAGTTAGTAAATGAAAGTGTGTGTATGGTTGCAGGGTAAAATGAATGAAAAAGATGGACGAATGAATTTATATATGGGCAAAATAGTCGTTTAAGAGATTTGGCAAAAGATAACAGACGTTGACTAACGAAAATGGGTCAAAGGACTGATTTAGACTATAAAACCTTGTTTTGGACTCCTCACGATGAAATGGGCAAAATAGTCATTTAAGAGATTTGGCAAAAGATAACATATGTTGACTAACGGAAAATGGGTCAAAGCACTGATTTAGACTATAAAACCTTGTTTTGGACTCCTCACGATGAAAAAGGCAAGGTTTGTTTCAGGATGATGCTTGTGTACAAGATTAGGGATCAACGGTGTATTTTACTCCAAAAGTAATGAAATAAGAAGTAAATATTTTCAGCTCAATTTTAGGAGGAAACAATTTATTTCAAAAAATTATCAAATCACCTATTTTTTTTCTTTTCTTTTTAATCTTAGGTGATACTCGAGAACACAAACTTTTTTGTTTCAATTCATTTTCTTTCCTTTTCTTACATACGATGCGTTCTTGAGTCTTTTTTAGGTGGGGATATAAATGATGGGTAACGAAGAGAAAAAGAGAAGAAAGAAAAAAAAGTTGCTCTTTTATTTCATGTTCTCGAGTTAAAATGAAAAAGGAATAGAAAGATTGTCGTGTTCTCGATTTTGGAAGAAAAGAAAGAAAAAGACACACAATTACATTTTAGCCCTTTTAAACGTGTTCATTTAAGAGATTTGGCAAAAGATAACAGACGTTGACTAACGGAAAATGGGTCAAATGACTGATTTAGACTATAAAACCTTGTTTTGGACTCCTCATGATGAAAAAGGCAAGGTTTGTTTGAGGATGATGCTTGTGTACAAGATTAGGGACCAACGGTGTATTTTACTCCAAAAGTAATGAAATAAGAAGTAAATATTTTCAGCTCAATTTTAGGAGGAAACAATTTATTTCAAAACATTATCAAATCACCTATCTTTTTTTTTCTTTTCTTTTCAATCTTAGGTGATACTCGAGAACACAAACTTTTTTGTTTCAATTCATTTTCTTTCCTTTCTTACATACGATGCGTTCTTGAGTCTTTTTTAGGTGGGGATAGAAATGATTGGTAAAGAAGAGAAAAAGAGAAGAAAGAAAAAAAAAAAGTTGCTCTTTTATTTCATGTTCTCGGGTTAAAATGAAAAAGGAATAGAAAGATTGTCGTGTTCTCGATTTTGGAAGAAAAGAAAGAAAAAGACATACAATTACATTTATACCCTTTTAAACGTGTTCATTTAAGAGATTTGGCAAAAGATAACAGACGTTGACTAACGGTAAATGGGTCAAAGGACTGATTTAGACTATAAAACCTTGTTTTGGACTCCTCATGATGAAAAAGGCAAGGTTTGTTTCAGGGTGATGCTTGTGTACAGGATGAGGGACCAACGGTGTATTTTACTCCAAAAGTAATGAAATAGGAAGTAACTATTTTCAGCTCAATTTTAGGAGGAAACAATTTATTTCAAAAAATTATCAAATCACCTATCTTTTTTTTTCTTTTCTTTTCAATCTTAGGTGATACTCGAGAACACAAACTTTTTTGTTTCAATTCATTTTCTTTCCTTTTCTTACATACGATGCATTCTTGAGTCTTTTTTAGGTGGGGATAGAAATGATGGGTAAAGAAGAGAAAAAGAAAAGAAAGAAAAGAAAGAAAAAAAAGTTGCTCTTTTATTTCATGTTCTCGAGTTAAAATGAAAAAGGAATAGAAAGATTGTCGTGTTCTCGATTTTGGATGAAAAGAAAGGAAAAGACATACAATTACATTTATGCCCTTTTAAACGTGTTCATTTATCACAAAAGTCAAATATGCTTAAAATTCATGGTTATATTAGTCATTATATATCAATAATTTGTGTGTAGTTTTGTTTCTGTCTATCACCCATATTTGGGCGGAAATCTTTTTAAAGAAAATGTTGGGATTTATTTTTAATTTTTTTATTTTTTTTTTGTTTAAGAAAAACTCAAAAACACTACAAATTTTCAGTTTCTGATCTTTATTTTCAGTTTTCCTCTAAAAAGGAACTCAAGAATGGAGCGTAACTGATACTCATGAACATGTTGTACGTTTTGTTTAACACATAAGCAAGTAAATAAACCGTTAAGGGTATGTTTGACACATAGCGTAACTGATACTCATGAACATGTTGTACATTTTGTTTAACACATAAGCAAGTAAGAAACCGTTAAAGGTATGTTTGACACAAAAAATTTATATAAAAATTATGTTTTTTCTTTTTTTATAGAAAAACAAGTTAATATTTAAGCTTTGTTTAGTAGCTTGCAAAAATATTTTTCATTTATAATCTCACGCTCCATTTTTATGTAGGGGTGAGCATCGGGGTCAAACCCGACCCGAACCGCCAAAAACCGACCCGAAACGAAAACCAAAAAAGGAAAAAACTCAAACCGAGAACCGAACCAAAAAATGTATATCAAAACCAAAACCGAACCGAATAACTCAGTTCGGTCAGTTTTGGGTTTCGAGCCGAAAAAACCGACAAAAACCGAATCGACCCAAAACCGAACCGAAACCGACAAAAACCGAAATAAATATACAAAACCGAAACTAAACCGAAAAAAATAGGTTCAATTCGGTTCGGGTCCGGTTTGTCGGATCGGGTCGGTTTTCGAGTGGATTTGCTCAGCCCTATTTTTATGTATGATATATCTTCAGTTTGAGCAACAGTTATTTTTGTACGCCAGTTAACTTGTCTGGAAGGATATTGAACACCATTTGTTCAAGAAACCCTAGTCACGTGCCATCCTCGTGTTAGGGAACACCCAAACACCCTTTTCACCCTAACCTTACTTTCCCTAATTTTTAGCCATTTTTTTACATTCCCAAACACCCCCTTAACCTCCCCCCTTCGGCGTACTTTACGCGAAACACCAACCTTAAAAAAACCTTAAAAAACAACAACACTATTAGTACTAGTACTTGTAATGGACTAATAGACCACATAGGATGTAAAACTAGTTGCGAGTCTTTAAAACATAACACGCATTGCTCTAGTGATAGTTTATTTGACTACGCAGACTTTTATTATTGCGATAGTAACGAAAGCGCGTTAGGTAGTGTAGTTTTGGTAATTTGGCTAGTTGCGTTGTTTTATTTGTTAGGAAACACTGCTGCGGATTACTTTTGTTTGTCGTTAAGGAAAATGTCGTTGTTGTTAGGTTTGTCTCCTGCGGTTGCGGGTGTTAGTTTGTTGCCGTTAGGGAATGGGGCGCCGGATGTTTTTGCGAGTGTTGTGAGTTTTGTAAGGAAGGGGAATGGGGAGGTCGGGTTGAATAGTGTTTTAGGGGGGGGCGGTTTTTGTTACGTGTGTTGTGGTTGGGGTTGTGGCGATTTGTGTGGGGGGTCGGGGACGGGGTGAAGGGGTTAGGATTGATAAGAAGGCGTTTGTGAGGGATGTGGGGTTTTTTGTTTTTACGTTGGTGTTTTTGTTTTTGATACTTTTGTTTGGGAGAGTGAGTTTTGTTGTTGCGGTTATGTTTGTCGGTGTTTATGTGGTGTATGGGGTTTTTGTTGCGGCGAATGAGATTGTTGAGAAGCATGTGCGTAGGTTGAAGATGGATATTCCGCTTAGAGTTGGTAGTATATTTTCTCAAGAGGAGGATTCGGTGCAAACGTCTTTTGCTTGATGTTGAAACGGAAGATGACGGGTCGCGTAATAGTAATGCTTTACCCGAGTGGACGTGGGCGTCTAATGTTGCGATATATTCTAACCAAATGAAGCTTCAGGACCACGAGAGGCATTTATGGGGATGGCAGGATGACGGGATTGAAGCTGATCAATGGTCCTCGTTTTGGAAGTTGTGTTCGTTACTTGAGTTCCCTTTAACGATTCCTAGAAGGTTAACTATTCCGTTAGTTGAAGAAGAAACATGGTCTAAACCGTACGCAGTTTCAAGCGCTTCATTGTCACCGCTTCTTCTTGCATTCATATGGAACACGCAAGACAACTTGAGTTCATTAAGTAGGAAACTTGTGTACCTTGTTGGGGCTGTTGTCGGTTTCACCCTTGGAATACTTGCTTTTACGTATACTAGATCAGATCATCCGTCTCGTAGGTACTTATTTCCATGGGTTTTAGGTGGCTTTGTTATGAGTGTTGTTTGGTTCTACCTGATTGCAAACGAGCTTGTTGCGTTATTAGTAGGATTTGGTGTGTTTCTAAGAGTAAACCCGTCGATACTTGGACTAACAGTATTAGCTTGGGGGAATTCGATGGGTGATTTAGTATCAAATATTGCATTGGCTTTGGACGGAGGGGATGGTATCCAGATTGCGTTTTCAGGATGTTACGCGGGTCCCATGTTTAACACACTCGTTGGGTTAGGAATATCGTTATTGATTGGATGATGGTCAGAAAAACCCGAGTCATACAATGTTCCGCAAGATAACAGTTCTGTACTACACTATGGGGTTTCTAATCTTAGGACTAGTGTGGGGACTTGTTATACTTCTGAAAAACGACATGCGGGTTAATAGGATGCTTGGAACAGGTCTCGTTGCCCTGTATCTGGTTTTCTTATCAGTACGGTTAGCTGGTGCAATGGGAATCTTACCACTTGCTGGTTTAAGTAAATCATAATGCCAAAAGATTGTAAGTTTTCTGGATGTGAATGTTTTATGGGCGGTTTTGAGTCTTTTGACCCGCCAATTATCACATGAGTTCAGTTTCTCGGTTTCTGGTGCACAGTTGTGAGTTTAGAATGTAAAAATTAAAAAATTGCAGGATGATAATGTAATGATCCGTTTTTAATTACAAAGTCATGAGCTTTTTTGCAGGACATAATTATCGTGTTTGGTTGCCGTTATTTTGAATTGTCCTATTTGCCCCATTTTCTCTTGTTTTTGGGTTGTCATGTGTGTATGATCATGTGCTGTAAATATAACGCTAATGGGATGTTTGGGATCGCCTTTTGTGAATTATTCTTTTGTTCAAATTTTATT
Source organism: Chrysanthemum seticuspe (assembly GCA_019973895.1). Classification (NCBI taxonomy): domain Eukaryota; kingdom Viridiplantae; phylum Streptophyta; class Magnoliopsida; order Asterales; family Asteraceae; genus Chrysanthemum; species Chrysanthemum seticuspe. The sequence continues at coordinate 2,117,352 of BPTQ01000008.1, read as the reverse complement.
GCTTATTTACACTACGATAAACAGGCCATACCTCTGCCTCTGATGCTCCCGACTTTTAGAGGTTATGTTTAGTATTACTTATCTTTAGCTGTATTCGGTATGACATTCCATTAAATCTTATGTGCCACATTCGGCTACTCTCTCGCTTGTATAAACTCGGTTCTGGGATTTAGGGAAGGATATGTCACAAAATAGAGGAGCTACTAGAGTCTATAATGATCGGATATTGATGTTAAACAGCATCTGGAAACAACTTATATAGGTTGATAAGCATAAGCTTTTTATCTCCGCCCACACACTAAAAAATGCTTACTATCTATATCAAAATTTAATAAGCTATAAACTGGTGTTTGGGTAAGCTTGTTTAAACATATTACTGTGTTGCCATACAGCTAATGCTTTTCAACTTATTGAAGCTGTTTCAATAACTTGGTTTAGACTTTAGAACAACTTCCTTATTCGAAACAAGTTAAGAAGCAAATCCAAACGCTGCCCCATGTTGTGTTTTGTACAGCTGCGGGTTTAGATAATGTAATGTAATGATCGGTTATCGATTACAATGTGATGAGCTATTATGTTAAAATTTCTCAAAGTTATTCACTTCATATTTTCTCTTGATTCTGGTTGTCATGTGTATGTATTTCAGCTGTAAAATAAGACTCGATTCTGTGCTGCACAGAATCAGTACAAATGGGCGTTACCTAGGGTGTGTTTGGGATTTCATATTAGAATAGCTTTTCCGCGCTATACGCAGTTTTTTTTTTTTTTTTTTTTTTTTTTTTTTTTTTTTTTTTTTTTTTTTTTTTTTGATAATTTGCCAATTGTTGTAAACAAGATTCGAAAGGACAATCGCACAAATGCAAGTGCTTCTAGATTTCGGTTGCAAACAAGGCGATATAAGAAAACTCAGCTTTAGAACTATTTAGTACGACCATACTCGAGAGATAAGCATCTAAGGGCTCGAAAAATGTCAACATAACTAGAAATCTCATCACTCTGAACTATGTTCAACACCAATGTTGATTGATAAACTATGTAACATGTACAAAAGACTTTGTGTAAATTTTCATTAATGTAGTATAAAACTTGAATATTCTGAGTATTTATGCTAAATAAATAAAAGAATAAGAAGGAATATTAAAAAGTGACGCTTTGGCCGAGTGGCATATCCTTTTTAAAAATTTTCTTTGTTTTTCTTCTTTAGATACTCGAGAACATAGTGTAAGTTGGAAGGTTTAGTCTTGCCGATAACTTCGATACAAGTTACGTTATGTAGTCTCGTCAATACAAGTTACGTTGTTTCACTCTTTGATGCAAAATGAGCCGATCTACAGATGATATATAGGCGTTGTTTAGTTTCTGTCTTTTTGCCATTAATGTTTTAACTTCAAGTGTTGGATGAAATCAAAATGCAAAACATTTCTTATTCAAACTAAAAAAAAGGTCTTGATAGGCGGCTTATTTTGAAGTATATGTGTAGACGATTAAGTTTGGCTCGTGGCTTATTTTGCATGCCAGACTCTGCGATTGAGCTTATTCGAAGCTCGAATCAAGCATAAGTAATTTGACTACTTGCATGATATTACTTATTTGAAACAAAATTTATAACCGGTTATCCCTTAGCCATGAAGTGGTTCCCGAATTTGTGACTAAATTTTCACCCTAAGCTCGTCTTGTGGAAAGAATATTGTAGCACTATAGAAAACAAGAACAAGATGGAAACCACTCAGAATGGCTAGTGGCAAAAGGATTTTTGATTGACTCTAAGATTTGTGACGTCTCAAGTTCAATTATTGCTAAGTGCAAACAAGCAAGAAGTGGTCACGCCAACCTTCTGAAAAGGAAAGGCTTTACTTGGTTTGATTTTGTGTGGCGGTGGGTTCAAACCTCGTGGATTAGTCGACCGAAAAGCAGAAAACGAACAAGATGGTGGTTTTTGCTGGGTTAAGTTTGTCGATGGTATTTTTAGGCTAAAATTAGCAAGCTTGACTATGAACTCGCCTCAAGTCGACCAAACAGCTCAAAGCTTGAAAGTTAGGATGATAAATTTTGACATAAACGATGAGGAAATGAAGGAAGGTTGGATCAATGATCCTTAAACAGTGTTAGGATTCAATGTGCAGAATTGATGGGTCTTACAAATGGATCATTATAATGCCTAATAAGAGGTTTCATGGCTTATAGCAGAAAGTATGTGTATTTCTATACTAAGTTCGACGTATTTATTTATTCATATAATTTCGAGTTCAAACTCATATGAGGTTACGCATCGTCCTATGATTAGCACATGCAACAAGATATAATTATAAATTCCTCCGAGTGATAAATAAATCAATTATTCAGGAAAAAGTAATGAAACATGTGACTGCAATAACGTCTAAGTACACATTGCAATTCTACAAAATTAGCCTGTAATTTATTTTTCAGAACAAAATATCATTCAAGGATATATATTCATTCATCACTTACATGAAGAGAATCAGATGGATCAAATTAGGTGCCACACAATTCAATGTGAAAGATGTGCAATAAGACACTCGACCCACAAGTCTGAATTGGCGATTTGTGGTTCTTGATAGTGGAATTATAGTATGGTCAAGATCGACTGAAAACTGCTCGTATCCAACGCCTAAAGTAGAACAAAAACAATGACTTAGAATAGGGAAGTGGCATAGACTAGAGTTAGTACTGGTGGTTGACCCAAGCACTTTTTACCCGAACTTTCCAACTCTGTTATAAACAATTAGTGTGTCAAATAACAATTAACTTTTTTAGTGAAATGATACAAGAGGTTTTACAAACTAATATTTTTCCGCTTTGGATGACTTCCAACCCGTTTGACCCATTTGACCTTTTCTATTTTTATATTTACCCGTTTGCCGCTCATAAGTACTTTGGTAAAGTTATCAGAGTCATAGGTTGAAAGGTTGAACTATACCGCTGCATGGTAATATTTTTAGCTCGATTTTCGATCTCTCGGTTGTATGTATTCACATCCACTACAGTGAATCCAGCGGTTACACATATCTTTGACAGCAAATCTTCTGAGAAGTAGAATGAACACTGCAGAAAATTATTTGACAATAACATTAGCATAGAGTGAAAAATGTAAACGAATACAGAGAAGACTAAAAGTTTGCAGAATCATTACAGTGCCATCTCCACGGAAGTAGAAGTTCTCACTGATTACTCGATTCTTGTTAATTAGCATAGCCTGCAAAATGGTCATTAAAGTATGGAAAACGCTTTTGCTTATTGCACAATATATACATTTGAGTAACATTGCCATAACTAAGTTTGGAAACTCACTTGAGCATAGTCCCCAATAGCATAATCCCGTAAAAGAACGTAGCCATTAGGCTGCAAAATTCGTATGCCATCCAGACATAAGAAACCCGAAGAAAAAAAGGTATCCAAAACTGGAATTTGATAGAAAGGCAAATTGCATTAGGTAACCAACTTTGTTTAACCGAGAAAAAGACACAAACTTTCAAAATTTTTGATTTTCAGTAGCTAAAAAAGGTCAGCATGGTCAGAGTTAGAATCATATGCAACGTATAAATGTGACCTTAGTAACCTATTACCTTGAGTCAAATAATTTGAAAGTACGATTATTCTAGTAAAATCTCAGTTGTGTTTTAAGTTTCATACTTTTACTAGGCAAAACAAGACAGCTACTTTTACCTGATATTAGACCAAAGTCGGTTACTTTTTTTTCCATATTGCCCCTACAGATATATAAATTCATTGGAAGTGACCTTTAAAATACGTCCTATGTTTTGTTGCACAATGGGCATCTTCTCGGGTGAAACCGCAGATAGTGTAAAGACGTGCATAATATTATTCGGTCTTTATCTACAACTTCTGTACTTTCAAAACCCTTAATCAGAACCATGAAGTTGCAATGTCGATGCTTACCAATGTAACAATGTCAACAGATGCCGGCGTAATATGGTCACAAAGATTGTCTTCAGCAATATTGCAAACAAAAGCATTCATCTGATCTTCACGGAAATTTGTATTCGACTGCACTCATACAAAATTCGAAAATCAGAAATAGATTACAGTGACTTATATAGTGATTTCAACCAGTAGACTTATAAATGGGTTAATGTGCTTGTAAATTGTCTCAAACGGGTCAAAAAGGTTGGAAGTCCGCCAAACTCAATTCTTTTTTAGTACAGCCACCTAAATTGCTTTTAGGGGGCATTTGGGGTTGCTTATTCGAAAGTGCTTATCTACTTATACGCAAATTCGATACTTTCATCAAAACTGCTGATATGCTTGAAAGATAAGATAAGCACTTGAATAAGCAAATTCCGAACACCCTCGAATTCATAGATGTAGATTACAAGCATAATATTATAATTTATATGTCTTTTTGTAATACACATATACTCCATCAAGCATAGGCAAAAAAGTTAATGACCCAACCTGTTTCAACCCAGACCTATTCTGACCCGTTTTCCATCCCACACGATCAACTCGTATTACCAAATATTTAAGTATCAAACCTTAACAAGAGTGACTGCATGCTGCGAGAAATCAAAAGCATGTACAAAAAGTTGAGGAAACTTTTTAGCTAGAGAAAATATCGTGTTGCCAGTTCCACAACCAGCCTGCAGAGTGCAGATGATGATCATGTTTTAGTGATAATCAAAATAATTCTTTTCCATATGAATGGGACTGCCGGCTATGAGTGTGAATCTTACCTCCAAGATTATTTTTTCCTTTAGCAGGGAGGGCGTTGTTTTCATCACAAAAGTACTGGCCCCAATCCTTTTCGAGGTAATGTCGATCCTTGAAGAACTGCAGTTACTTCATTAAATCAAATTAAGATCTTTGAAATTAATTTTGAAAAAAGGAAAATGCACAAGGCCTCCGAAATCAACGGGACCGCCCTGATCAAAGGTCACACCAGAACCACAAGTTCGCATGTATAATTAGTTTTCGCTATACACCGCCGCTTTGCGCATGTATCCGTCTAGTTTATATAAAGTTTTACAAGGTTTCATAGGAGATCGAGGATTATTCCTCTATAAAACCAACACAGTATTCTTTCAGTGAAAAATTGGAGAGTACCAAAAAACTTATATACTATATATTTGTTGTATTTATTTTACTCAGCTGTAACAAGCTTGTTGGAACTGTTTCTCTGGATATTTGGACTTGTGTACATATAAAATGGGTCAGTTCAGGTTATTTAGAAGAATAGCAAGCTGTGTGTTGGTCGATGTTGTATGAGAATAAGGTTTCTAATCTTACAACGGTGCGTGACGTTCTACAGTTTCTTACTTATTTGTGGATATCAAATATAACAAAATGGATCATAACATCTTGCATCGAATTTTGGGTCCACTTTTGTCAGCCGGGTCATAGTTTATGCGGTACCTTTTTGTAGTCTTAGTGGTATTCTTATGCAGTACCTAAGCCCTTAGGTGGTTCCAATATATTCAGATATAAAGTTAAAGGAAAGTTTCTACAACTAAAGAAACCATTTAACTTTTGATGAATTAAATCAACACTGCTCAAAAAATCCTTTCTAGCTTCAAAGATTCAAGAAAAGAAACAACATTAGGGTATTCATTAAAAAATTAAACAGTATGATTGAGACAATGTTGGGGCAAGTAAAACTTAAGTAGAATTCAATACGAAAAATTGGATCGAGGAAAATTAATCCACACTTAATCATAAAAAATATTGACACATATATGATACGTCACCAGGAAAGTAAATGTACTCTTAATTCTCTTATAGTACTTATATATGCCACAACAAAATTAAACCACACATACAAACATGCTTATTTAACTACGACATGCACTGCTCCTTGTTGTTGTTACTTTCAACTTCTTCACCATGCAAGCTTGGTATTAAACCTAAAAGAGTTAAAAAATAAAACCATTTTAGTGATGCTTTATAAACAAACTCATGTAAAATCATATTCTGCAAAAGGCGAGAACATAGTACCTTATATACTTTGAAGCACAACTAGAATACGCTGCAACTCATTGACAACAACTTCAATTTTCATTCGTTGGGGCGGAGAATCCACCGAGCATGATACTCCGATCTTCATAGTTGCAGCCAAGCATTCTTCCATTTTCTTTGCATTAGCTTCCGTGCTTTTCAACACAATTGCATCATCATCAATAACATCTATTACATGATCTGGTAATGCCATGTAAGCAAATTTATGAAGGCTAAGACCATCGTTGAACATGTCATCTGTCGGCTTTTTCCCCGTCATCACTTCTAGTAATAATATTCCAAAACTGTAGACGTCCCCACTACTTGTCATCTCGCTCCCGAGACCATACTCTGCGAATTAAAAACAATTAATTAATTTATAAACGGTAATTTGTAAGTAATATAAGCATCATGGAATAATACCTGGAGGTGCATAACCAATTGTTCCTTTAACACCAGTTGAGCTATTTTGGTTTAAGTCTGTACCAAGTAGTCGAGCTAAACCAAAGTCTCCAACATGAGCCACCATATCAGCGTCAAGTAGAATGTTGCTAGGCTTCAAATCACCGTGAACAATCGTTGTTTGGCAGCGATGGTGAAGATAATCAAGTGCCGTTGCCACATCTCTGAGAATATTTATTCTTTGAAGAAGGTTGAGTTTCGATGTATTTGCGTTTGAATGAAGCCAATCGTGTACACTTCCATTAGGCATAAACTCGTAAACCAAAGCTTTGAAATCATTGCCTTGAAAATCAACACTTGAACATGAAGTTATAATCTTCAGCATATTACGATGTCGAATATTCCGCCAAGCTTCACATTCTGCTAAAAAACTTTTGTGAGCTCCTCGATTTTGAAGATGCAGAACTTTGACAGCAACAGATTTATCACCATTAGAATCGAGGATTCCTTTATAAACAGAGCTGAACCCACCTTCGCCAATCAAATTTGCTATACAGAAGCCATCAGTAGCCTTGAAAAGTTGATTGTATGAAACTTTCAAGAACCGTTCATTCCCTTCATTCCCTGAAGATTGACATGGTTGACTATTGCGTTTCTTCTTACGGAAAAGATGCACAACATATAATACGACGAGCAACGTTGGTGCAATCAAAATGAGTAATACGAATAAAGGAAACCTTTTGTTCTTACTACCCGTCACCTTGCATTTGGGTAACTCTAGTGTAACCAAACCACCACAAAGCCTATTGTTCCCCAAAACCGAAAATGCACTTGCATTGGCAAACACACCTACAACCGGCACTTCACCCTCAAAGTCATTAAAGGATAGGTTCAAAAATTCTAAAGAATTCCATTTGTCTAAGAAATGGGGTATTTTTCCTGATAAATTATTTTGAGATATATCGAGTACCCCTAATCCTCTCAAGGAACTTAATGAAGATGGTATTATGCCTTCAAATATGTTGCCACTAAGGTATAACTCTACAAGACTAATACACTCACCAAGGCTACTAGTAATGGTACCTGATAAACTATTATAAGATAAACTGAGATAGCTCAACATCTTGAGGTCTTTAATCTCTGATGGAATTGAACCAGACAGACTGTTTTGAGAAAGATCTAAATAATTAGTTAGTGATGGAAGTTGAAAAAGTTGCCTGGGTATTTTTCCACTTAGTCTGTTGTATGAAAGGTTTAACTGAATAAGTTCTTTACAATTCCCAAGGCTTAATGGAATATGGCCTTCTAACTTGTTGGAATCTAAATAAAGTTTGGTCAACAGTGATAAGTTCCCGATGGCATCTGGGATAGGCCCCGAAAATTGATTGCTATATAGACCAAGAACTTGTAGCTTTTGAAGTTTACCAATGGTAGTTGGGATATTTCCTGTGAATTGATTTAGTCCTAAATGTAAAGTGGTCAAACCAACTAGATTGCCTATACTTGATGGGAGGCTTCCGAATAATTGATTGTCTCCTAAAGTTAGAAAGCTGAGTTGATCAGAAAGATTACCTAATGATATCGGAAGCACTCCTATAAGGTTGCAATTATAAAGTTCCAATTTTTTTAAGTTGGTGCAGTTTTGCAAAGAATCAATAAACCTCATGTCATCAGCTTCTCCACGTCCATGGAAGTTGTTATTAACTAAGTGAATTTCACTAATATTTCTGAGTTTTGAAAAATCAATTGTCAACTTTCCACTAAAATTGTTGTCGGTCATTTCAAGACGTTCTAATTTAGAACAATTAGAAATAGAAGGTGGAAGAACTCCGGTCAGTTCGTTACCCCACAACTGAAGCCACTCAAGATTTGGGAGCTGATTACCAATTTCTGAAGGAAGACTACCAGTGAGGTGATTACCAGCTAAAGAAAAAGTTACTAGGAGTGAGAGGTTGAAAATGGAATGAGGGATGCTTCCATATAAGTTGCACTTACCAGACACAAATGTCGTCAAGCTTTCCCAAAGACCCAAAGTATTTGGAATGCTCCCACCAAACGGGTTCCCGGATGCATAGAACCATTCCATTGATGTGATATTTCCCAAGAAAGGTGGGATTCCACCAGTTAACTTATTGTCCTCAATTACAAAACGAGCAAGTTTTGAGAGTAAACTCATTCCCTTGGGTATGCTTCCAGTTAGCTCATTTTGACTGAGCCAAAGGTCTTCGAGGTTAGAACATCCAGACAAGTTTGTTGGAATGACTCCGCTGAATTTGTTTTCATAAAGATAAAGATAGCGTAACCTAGATAGACGACCAAGTTCGTGAGGAATGGTTCCTTGAAAGCTGTTGTTCCAGAGATCAAGCTTACGGAGGAAGCTGAGGTTTCCTACATGAGGAGATAACGAGCCTTCTAAGCCGTGTGAATCCAGTTTTAAAGCAGTCACTCGGTTGTGTCGCTTTCCACATGAAATACCACTCCAGTCACAGAAATGAAAGGAATGGTTCCACGAGGTTAAAAATTGGTATGGATCATGGGTGATCATCGACTTAAATGACAACAAAGCGAGATAATCTGTCTCATTACCGCCATAGGAAGTGGAGACAGTGGGGGAAGTAAGACATATTATCGCTAGACCATAAAAGAAAAAGGAAATATGAGAGGAAGATGGTAAGTGAATTATTGCTTGTGGTGACTTCATTTTTGAAAATTTACTTAGAATTCTAAGAACAAGTATTGTCTTTTTATACTAGTTTTTGCATGTTAACAGTTTGTGACAGACAGCTGGTGAAATGAATGGCTTCCACACATCTTGACCAAGACATTTCGTTGAGAATATATGCATATAGGACAAACCAATATATTAATGTTTCCTTTGATTTTGTAGACGTTTTATGTCTTCATCTAAACACCATGTATGTAAAAGAAGAGATACATCTAAAATCTTCTTCGGCAAGGAAGAAGACCGTTTGTTTTTTATACTATTGAAGTACTTCTTTCATAATTTTATAAAAAAAAGTGAGAAGTGAAAAGAAGAGAAAGAGATGGAGGCTTTGCGTGAAGTGGAGAAAAGTGAAAGTTTATGTAAATGTTGAAGAGGTGAGAAGTGCTTCTTAGTACTCAATTAACCAAAACAAAAATTTAATAAACCAAAAAGGTTTTGATCTTAACAGAAGTAAATGAAGTAGGCAACTGCATACTTGAATTGAGAATGGTAAGAAGAAGAAGATGACCTTTGACAATTGTTGACCGAGAGTACTAAGTGCTAACTTCGTTTGTGACAAGGATTTTGAAAATAGTTTATAATTTTTCCACTCAATATCATGTTTTTTATTTCTTATTTGTGTAAAGTAAGACATTAAACAAGAAACGAGTGTTAGAACTTATAAATTGATAACAACTAACCCAAATTTAAGTTTCAAAGAAACTTTTTATGATTATGTAACCGAAGAGTGTGACAAACTTTTAGTTTACGTTGTGCTCAGTTCAGAACATTGTAAAAGCATCGGGTATGGCAACGCCATCCCTCGCCATTTCCAACGTGGCCAGGAAAGTGGCGCCGCTACCCCTGTGTCACCATAACATGAGGACGAAAAAATGTGGCGCTCGCAACTTAATCAACGAGGTAAACGAAAAAAAGAAAAAAATATATATATGCATGTTTTTTTTTTGGTGGGATGTGTGTGTGTGTGAGTGTGTGTGCAGTTTGTAGGGGTGTTCATCGATTCAGTTTTCGGGTTTGTGGGTTGTATGGTTCAGATCCATCGGTTTGAAAGTTATAAGAATCAAAATCAAAACCAAACCAAACGAATTATAGAACATATAAAACCAAATTAAAGTAAACTTCAAAATATAATATTCAAAAATTGACAAATAAAAACCTAAAAGTTCAAATAAAATTAACAGATCCAAAGCTCTGACAAAGTAGTACTCAATTAACCAAAGCAAAAAATTTAATAAACCAAAAAGGTTTTGATCTTAACAGAAGTAAATGAAATCAAAATAAGATAACATTTTATTTGAATAAAATCTTCAAAAGTCTTATTAGTTGGAATCAAGCAGGTAAACTCTTGCTGCTAGATATGCATAAGTGTTTGATTGATTTGAGGAGTGATTAGTTAAAAAAAAAAAAAAACCGGGTTTATTAGTTAGGAACATAGGATAACAAAATAGAGAATATGTATATATATGTATAATCTGATTTTTTTTATGTGGATAGAGTTATTCGGTTTTTTCGATTCAGTTTGGTTATATTTTTGTCAAACCCAAATTCAAATCAAAAACCAAGTAAATATTTCAGTTCGGTTTCAAATCAAACCATACACCAATTAAATTTTTCGGTCTGGTTTTACTCAGTTTCGGTACAGTTTATTATTCGGTTTGTTTGGTGTCAAACAATACATTGAACACCCTAGTAGTATGTTTGTTTGTTTGTTAAGGAAGCAGGTAAAAGTAATGAGTGCGTGTGATATATATATATATATATATATATATATATATATATATATATATATATATATATATATATATATATATATATATATATATATATATATATATGCTTCTGATTTTTTTTCACTTTTTTTTAATAATTTTGTAACTTTTTTAAAATGTTATTTGTACTTCCATTTAATGACTGAAAGTTTAGTTTGTTTGAAAAAAAATAAAAAAAATAAATAAAAAATAAATTATGGGTGGGTAGGTGGAGCCCAAATGACATGTTGTGATTGAAGAGATGTTTTGGATTGTGAGTGTTGAAAGTGATGATGCGGATGCAAGGTTATAAATAGCGCGAGGCGTAGTGTGGCGGCATGACCAAGCCTTACGTCTTTGCGGCTAAGGTGAAACTTTTGCGTTTATAAGGCGTGCCATAAGACGGCACAAAGTATGAAAATATTTATAAATTCATACCATAATTCATATATATCGAGATTACAAAAATATGTGGCATAAGGCATGACCCAGGCCTTTTTGAGGCCTTTATGAGTTTTTTAAAACAATGTCCGGAGGTGACACTTAAATAGAGAAAGTGGTATGTTGTCGTAACCCATGCTCTAACACATGCATGAAAAATGAAAGGGGTTGGATAATATTAGAGCTTAAACAATCGTTGTTGTTTGGGGTTTTAAACTAATAGGATATTTTAGATTTTTGAGCTTTTGCTTATATCATATGGAGTTATAAATTTTGGGTGTTCATTTCAATAGAAAATCTTGTATCTTAAAAGGCAAATGTTTTCCCACACGATCCAATAAAAAGATTAAGGGATATCAACATACCTATTATTACATGAAAGATATCACATTTCTTAAGAGTTATGTGAAAGATTAAAGAATATGATTATTGTGTGTTGGTATGTCTTTGAAATAATTGAATTCTTGTTGCAGCTGATTACGTTTATTCTTCAAACAATTTGAAATTTTGGTTATTGACATGTTTGTCCTTTTGATTAAGTTAAAAGCAAAATTTTGAGATGCCAATATCATAAAGCACCAAAACAAAATTTATTTATATTTTACTTAGTCAAGGATAACACTCTAAGTCTTATACTAATATTTAAAGCATGCTTTGACTCTTTCCTACACACAATTTTTCAATGAGATTATAAAAATTTGTAATCATATCATTTCATTGTCATTGGAAATATCATATTGTTACAAATATCTAAAATATATTCGATGAATGCTTGATAGTTGGATGTTTTATTATTATTATTATTATTATTATTATTATTATTATTATTTTTTCATTAGAAACAAAACCAATAGATTACAAACTCATATTATTATTATTATTATTATTATTATTATTATTATTATTATCACTTTGTCTTTTACTAAGAGTGGAAGGTGTCATAACGAAGTGAAACTTCGTCGTCGCGTCACCTCAGCGTCACATCAGCGTCCCATTTTTGCACAACAAACCCTCTCCTCACTCATAACAAACCTCAACTTCTTCATTTGGGGCCCACCACTACCACTTTATTTTTTTATTCAATTTTCACTTCCAAATAAAAACTAAATAAATTCATTTCATTCAAATTAAAAATACAATACATAACACAATAATAAAAAAACAACACGATACGGAAAATAAAACAACACGATACGGGAATAAAAAACAACACGATTAAAAAAAAACAACACATACTACTGGATTTAATCTTCGACATGAGTGGGGAGTTTTATTTTCCACCAACAAGTGATGATGGTTTGGACTCGGATGACTCATTTTTTAAGTGTTTAGTAGTTTATTATGTATTTCATGTTTTTATGTTGTTTTTAGGGATCCCCTCTGTAGTTTTAATGTTTAACTTATTATGTATTTCATGTTTTTAGTTAATCTTTCAAGTTTCAGTTTTTTTTTGTTTAACCACGAGAAGCTCAGTACCTACACGAACCTTTCGAAATCAATAACACTTCACCTTCACCTTATTATATAAAACTTTACAAATATTATAAAAAAAAAAAAAAAAAAAAAAAAAAAAAAAAAATCGCTGCTTTTGTCAGAAGCTTACCTTCGTCGTCCCCACGATTTCAATCTTCACGGCGAGCCACAACGAGCAACCCCGGTGTGGCGGCGAGCCACAGCGGGGCACCACGTCACCCACGGCGAGGCACACGGCGGCCCACACCGGCTGCTCTAATATTTAAAGCATGCTTTGATTCTTTCCTACACACAATTTTTCAATGAGATTATAAAAATTTGTAATCATATCCTTTCACTGTCATTGGAAATATTATATTGTTACAAATACCTAAAATATATTCGATGAATGCTTGATAGTTGAATGTTTTATTATTATTATTATTATTATTATTATTATTATTATTATTATTATTATTATTATTATTATTATTATTATTTATAAATATTACTTTATTAGAAATTCAAAGGATTTACAAGAAGTTAGTGGGAAGCCGAGATACTAACTGGGCTTCCACTCCTCTAGCTATAGAAAAGTTAATCCTTCTAAATATATCAGAAGCAGCATGTGCACCAATGTCTTGGGGGACGATCCTGTCAAATCTAATCCTACTAAGAAATTAGTGCGGAGCCGAGAAACTAATTGAGCCCCCACTCCTCTAGCTATAGCAAAGCTAATCCTACTAAAAATATGTTCAGCAGCACGCGCGCCGATCTCCTAAGTCAACGAGAAACTTCGGATGCGCTTTAGTAGGGTTATCGCATCCTTCTCGAGCTCTCCAAAGGAACAGAAAGAGAAGGGGAGAAACCTGTATCAAATGTCCGCACATTTAGCCTCGTACTTGACACGTTTACGTTGCGCAGCTTCGACCACCACACGAACCGGTGCGAAGTCAACCATATTAGTTTGTGTCAAGGGGACGATCCTGTCAAATCGACACATGCATCTTGCCCAACGTCTCAAGAATAGAGCAATATATCAGCAGGACGTAAAGATTATTATTATTTATTTATTTATTTATTTATTTATTTATTTATTTATTATAAAGCAACACTTTTATTAAAAACCCATAGGATTTACAAAAAATTAGTGGGAAGCCGAGAAACTAACTGGGCCCCCACACCTCTAGCAATAGAAAAATCAATCCTATTAAAAATATGAACCGCAGCACGCGCTCCAATGTCTTGAGTCATAGAAAACCGTCGAATGCGCTTTAGCAAGGTTACTGCATCCTTCTCAAGTTCGCCAAATGACGAAAAAGAAAAGGGGAGAAACCCATATCCAATATCCGCACATTTAGCATCGTATTTGACACGTTTACGTCGTGCAGCATCAATGATCGCCTGCCCTGGCATAAAATCAGTCATCCCAGATTGCGTCAAAGGCGACGATCCCGTAAGATCAACACATACATCACGCCCACTATCCCAAGAATAAAGCAGTATATTAGCTGAGCGCAAGGATCTTTCCCCATCTCCATAAAGCCCAATATCCACCTCCTTGCGAGCAGAAATTCCAGACCGAGAGCATATATCAACAAGAACATCACGCACAAGGTTATTATTATTATTATTATTATTATTATTATTATTATTATTATTATTATTATTATTATTATTATTATTATTATTATTATTATTATTATTATTATTATTTTTATTTTTTTTTTATTTTTTTTATTATAAACATCACTTTATTAGAAAATCATGAGATTTACAAGAAATTAGTAGGGAGCCGAGATACTAATTCGGCCCCTACTCCTCTAGCTATAGCGAAACTAATCCTACTAAAAATATGAGCAGCAGTACGTGCTCCAATATCTTGAGTCACCGAAAATCTTCGGATACGCTTTAGTAAGGTCACCACATTCTTCTCAAGTTCCCCAAAAGTAGAGAATCTTCGGATACGCTTTATTATTATTATTATTATTATTATTATTATGCAAGTCGTGCCGGTCTTTAAACCCAATAGTCAACAAAATGTTAAATTTTCCAAATCATTCAATATTTTATCAAATTAAAAGCTAAAACAACAAATTGTAATAAATCAACCAAATTACACAATCATTAAGATCCAAACAATTCAATGAAGACTCTTACAAGTTCTATCTAAAATAAAATGGGCTAATGGTTTTAAAAGATAGCAAACTTTCAACTTTTTACTATTGTAAGTACGCAACTTTTAATTTTCGTCATATTGATTTCAAAAAGTCATTTAATCTTCCTTTTATAGACATCGTTAAAGTAATGTTATGACGTGACACCAATTAATCAAATAATGATCCTTTAAATGTGTAAAATTGAGTCATTTCACCATCATTCATCTTCTTTTATCTATTTTCTTCTTAAAGCCATGGATCCGAGGTGAAATATCATTCTTGCTCAAATCCGACGAAGTCAAAAACTTCTAATTTGTCCAGTTTGAAGGACCATTACCGATTATATCAATTCTAGTCAAAGAATCAATACTTGCAATCGAAGGACTCAAAGCTCTTGATAGAAATAACTTTACCAAATGAATCCCATTAGGATCCCCGTCGGTAGAAGTCAACCATATTGGGAAATGCTCACGCCATGATAAATAATTATACGGCTAAAAATATGTGAGTGTATGGGGTAACACAAGTATACAGAGAGGTACTACTTTTAATAATGTAATTAATATATTTATAGTAAGTATATTAATTATATTAGTTATTATCCACGAAAACTGTTGACGATCATTAAATAATCCGTTAGATACATTGTTTAACTTAAGGCTTTTATTTATTAAGTAGCACACTTAATAAATAAACTTAACCCAAAACAATATGAAAATTCCATATTGTTGAGGGGTGTCGGCCACGTAAGGGAAAGAAGAGGAGGTGGAAGAGTCCAACTTGTTCACCAAGTTATAAAGGTCTATATCAAGTTATCAACGCCATCCCTCGCCATTTTTGATGTGGACAGGGAAGTGGCGCCGCTACCCCTATGTCACCATACCACGAGGACGAAAAAAAGTGGCGCTCGCCACTTAACCGACGAGGTAAAAGAGAAAAAGAAAAAAAAATGCATTTTATTTATTTATTTATTTATTATTATTTTTAAAACAAATGTGATGTGTGTGTGAACTGTGTGTGAGTGTGTTTGGTTTAGGGTTGTATGTGGGAAGCAAAACAAGGATTGTGGGTTTTCACTTTTGAATGAAGATCTGACTCAACAGGTAATGCAAACCTCTATTGTTGTTATTATTGTTGTTGTTGTTATTATTATTATTATTATTATTATTATTATTATTATTATTATTATTATTGTTATTGTTATTGTTATTATTATTGGTATTATCACTGTTATACATTGTTAGTGTGAGAAATGGTTGGTTCAGGTATGTGTTTGGTTGACCTCTTGTGATGAGTCTCATATGTGATCATAAGTGCTGCTTATTTGTGATGGGGTACAAGTTGTATTTAAGTTGCTCTGTTTAATTTAAATGAATGTTGGTATACCTATGTAAAGTTGGGTCAAAGGATTTGGGTAGGGATAGTGATAGTGATTTGATATCAGTTTCTAGCTAATGTATTTCATTCTGTAACATGTAACAGATACTGATATGATTTCAGTTTTGTTGTTCTTAAACGACTATTGTTCTTTGCAATCTCATAATAATTTTATTTGTTTTGTGCACCAGTTATGGAAAATAACAGGATGCAACGCCAAATCACCACGAAAAATACGAATGATTATAGAAGGACAAGGATTCAAGAAAACCAACAGAGATTACAAGCTTTGGGAGTGAAAAATATTGCTAAGTCTTTGACAAGTCTAGTAGAGAGTGACAAAAGAAAGAAAAAGAAAAAGAAACCAACGGATACCGGTGAGAAAGATGCAGATTATATGTCTGGTTCAGACTTCCATCTTAATGCTGAGGAAGATAACCCAGAAGAAGCGGCTACACAAACAAATAAAAATGTACGAATAATAAATTTGGCTACTATATTTTCTTTATGTTTGTTTTCTAACAATTCTACTTGCATAAAACAGAATCGAAAATACATTGCTCCACAGTCCATGACTAGATATAAAAATTTAGCAAAAAAACGAATGAGTGCTCCGAATGTCTCCAGTTGGCTAACATCTTCAGAATCTCAATCGCAAAAGGGACAACAGATTGATACAGGGAGGGAAATACGTAGTAGGGTACAGGAGTCCGACCAAGTCCAAAAGAGAAATGATCAACCAAATTCTGTCAACAGAGGGAGATTAACTGCAACTGAGAGAAACTTAGTTGCAATTGACAACGATCAAGACCACGGGGAGCGTGACTTGAGATCTGATGGTAACTATACATAAATTTCAAATACTATATATATGATATTAAATTACTATTAAGTGTATATTCAGTTAACTGTTTTCGGTGCTTACTTTTTTTTTTTTTTTTTTTTTCTAATATAGATAACAATGAAGACCTTTATGATGTTGAAAATGATGATATCGAAGACATACATATGAATGAAGATATTGAACAACAAGCTACTTCAGAAGATGATGTAGATAAAGACATGGATGATTTGGAGAATGAGGATGATTTGGAGAATGAGCATGATTTGGAGTTTGTGAATGATTTAACAAATGACGGCGATGATCTACTCGGAGAAGAGATTCAAGCTGAGCATTCTGAAAATGAAGAAAACTCATGTAGTTACACAAGCTCGAAATGAAACAGGTTAACATGGTCTACTTGATTGCATCGTTTTAAAAATCATATATCATATATTGTGTCATATAAGAAGAATATATAATAAAGTTAAATTAAAACAAGACAAAATACAACGCTAAGATATTGCCTCCATTTCGAATTATTTAGTATTTTAAATGTATACGTATCTATTGTAAATCATGTTCACTTTTTGTAGTTCGGATTGTAAGCAAAAGAAAGAGAGGACCAACACGTATGGCAAAAGTTTGGGCCCAAGAAAAAGGGGATAGAATTCCTATTTTAGTTAATGAACACGGACAACCTATTAACGACAAAAGTAGTCATCTGACTCATTTCATGGGAACACTTTCAAGGAGTGGAAAGTATTGTCCGATTTATAAACCATGGAATAAAGTTGACGCCGAAAAAAAAAAGCTTTGCTTGAACTCTTAAAGGTACACAATGTTAAATTTGTATGTTAATGAATAAAGTATTTGTTTTCTAATGTGAGCTATTACATTTTTTAGACAAATTTGATATTCCGGAAGCTGGAGAAAAATGGATATTGCAATCATTTGGTCAGAAGGTGAAGAACTGGAGGGCAAGAGTTAAGGAACACTACCATGATCCGTCTTTGTCAGTTAAGCAACAAATAAGATCTAGGCCAAAGCAAGTGCAAAAGAAACAATGGAAGAAGCTTGTGAAGTATTGGAATACAGAAAACACTAAGGTGTGAAATACTATTTCACTTTAAATAACATTAATTAATTTCCCATTATGATATTTTACTTTCATGCTGCAGAGTTTAAGTGAAAAAACAAGGCGAATCGGGCAAAAAAGAAGATGATCCAAAGAACCGGTAAAAAAAGTTATGCTCGCAAAAGGGAAGAGTTAAAGGTAAGTGTATGGAGAAAGTGGGATTGTTAATGTATCCTGTGGATATCCACTGTTAATATTCATTTTCTTTTTATTCATACAGACATATTTGGGACGAGATCCAACTCGATTGGATCTTTTAGTGCATGCTTCTCCATAGATGGAAATACCAAAAATGATGACACTACAAAAGCGATTGTAAGTAATATGCTTTTGTGTTTTCAAAAGTGTATTAATAGCATAAGTTAAACACAATATGCTATTTTTTGTAATACATGCTTTTACTATATGTTGTTCATGTTTATATAAAATGCAGGATGATATGAAACAACTTAGTGATAATCTGCCCGAGGGTTCGATTGATAATCCTGGACCAGATGATATTTTTTCTACAGTTATGGGTAAAGATCGAAATGGTGGTGCAGGCATGTATGGTCTAGGTGTTCGTGCTTCTGCTGTTTGGGGTGTAATACCAAGTCGTTTAGCATGTCATAGAGAAAACAACGAATTGAAGTCTAGAAATGGAGAACTTACTAGTGAAAATGAAAAGTTACGAGCCCAGTTATCAGAGAAGAATGGGTCGAAGGATAGTTCCATTGTTCCACCTCTTACATCACAAGATTCTCCTGTTGTAACCAATGAACCTCCACGCTTACGGGTATGTTTGTATTATAAATCGTTCCTTTCTAGTTGTTATAGCTTATTTTATCTTTGATAGCTAATGAACCTAGGCTACAAGCTTATGTATCAGTATTATGATTTAGATTGCTCATTTGCCTTTTAAATTTGTTAACTCAGTTATTAAGGGGTGTTTGGTTCTGTGTTGTTTCAACTGTGGTAGTTGCATTTTCACTTGTTTATCTGCACACTATGACCTCTAGGTGATATTAGAACTAGTAAAACTATAAAACCAATGTTTGAACTAGAGAAAGTCAAAATCAAATTACCTTCACTCTTACAGTCCACTGTTGGGACATGTGAGGATCAAATCTCACCCACTTGGTCTAAATCTTGTTCATGTATCTTAAATTAGTGTTATCATAGCTTAAATAATCATAATTAGTGCATACGGATCAAACAAGTTTCATTAAAGTCAAAGTTTAAGTTCAAAATCAAAAAGTCAAAATGGTATGTTAGTCAGAAACTCAGATCTTGGGAGAATTTTTGTGAATTTTGTGTTGAGATTCAAGTCTTGAGATTTTTACATGTTGAAATTCCCCATCTAAGCTTTTGAATCCCACAGTTAGCTTATTTTTATGATTTTTTCTCTGGCTTAGGTGATAGTTCAAAGTGGCCTGCAGGGCTAACCATTGCCCTGCACCAGGGCATCAGCTCCACACCTGCAGTATTACACTGATCAATTTTTGACCTCCTTTGTATACCCCAGCCTCCATACCTGCAGTATTACATCTGTTTAACCTAATACATGTGTCTTGACTATAAATTGATAAATGTTTGTTGAAAACTGAAATCTAGGTCGGGGATGAAGTTTTCCTTAAAAGCATTCTAAACTCAACCGAGACTGTAGCAAAAGGATGGGTGAGGAGCTTGAACCCAAATGATATAGTTGGTGGTACAGAGATTGGACGAGGATGGTGTGAGGTAAATGTTCAAGTACCAACAAAAAGAGATGAAGTGTTGGTGAGACCCTATGGGTTATTTGCCACAATTGAAGACTGTGTTGGTGCAACCATAGCATGGCCTTGTCCCTTTATCTCGGTATGTCTTTGTTAATCTTGTGATACCAATAATTTTACTAACATGGAGCTTAATGCTTATACATGGGTGTTTATTTGTAGGTGGTCCGTGAGGATTGAGAGAGATGATGCATGATGACCACGGACTAAGCTTCTTGTTGCGTTAATTTATTGTTTAATGTTAACAGACTTTATGTTAGATTCTGTCTACCTTATTTATGTTTAGTGATTTTGTTATGACAATTGCTAATTTGAAATACAATTTCGTTTTATTCATTTAATATTTAGTTGATGTTTTATTCATATCGTAATAATAGAGTGTGCATGGTGAAAATAGCGTCCTATCATATGACTTGTCCGGACTTTGAAAATAGTGTCCTATCCTATTAAACTTATTAACCGTCCTAACAATTAACTTAACATTGTAAAAGTGTCCTAATATGTTGTTATTAGGACGTTATTTAGGTTGTTAATAGACATTTTATACGACGAAAAAATTGGTTTCATAATCTTCTTTGAGATATTAGAACCCTTTTCTTGGTGCTAAAATAGCTATAATGGTATATGATAAGCGTCCTAACAATTATCTTTTAAGTACGCTTGTATGTGTATCAAAAGATTAAAATTATGTAACAACGTTTTACAACATTGTAAAAGTGTCCTAATATGTTGTTATTAGGACGTTATTTGGTTGTTCATAGACATATTATGCGACCATAAATTTGGTTTCATAATCGTATTTGGGATATTAGGACCCTTTTCTTGGTGTTAAAGTAACTATAATGGTATATGATAACCGTCCTAAGAATTAACATTAAAGGACGCTTGTATGTGTATCAAAAGATTAAAAGTAGGTTACCACATGTTAGAACATTGGAAAAGTGTCCTAATATGTTTTTATTAGGACGTTATTTGTGTTGTTTATAGACCTAAAATGCAACCATAAAATTGGTATCATAATCTTATTTGAGTTATTAGTACCCTTTTCTTGGTTGCTAAAATAGCTATGATGTTACATCATAAGCGTCCTAACAATACTTTTAAGGACGTTTTTATGTGTCTCAAAAGATTAAAAGTAGGTAATCACATGTTAAAACATTGTAAAAGTGTCCTAATATGGTTTTATTAGGACGCTATTTGTGTTGTTCATAGACATATAATACGACCATAAAATTGGTTTCATAAGGGTTAGGACGCTTTGGACCTATTACAACCGCCTTACATGAAACGCTTTCATCCTTGGTCCTATTAAATGAAAGGTCCTAAAAAGTACCATTTTATGACGCTTATGGGGGTCCTAAAAAACCATCAAGATTCCCAACAAAATGATCATCGATAAATCAAGAAACCGCAACTTAGCATTGCAAATTTCGGAACTAAATTCACCACTAAAGGAATTGTTACTTAAGTTAAAAGCAACAAGATTTGGAAATCCCCCAATCCTTAACATCCCTCCACTTAAAGAATTACTTGACACATTAAACACTTCAAGATCCTTCAAATTCGACACATTTTTCGGCAACTCCCCTACGAGCTCATTATACAAAAGATCAAGATACCTCAGCTTCACTAAACTAGAAACCGAATTCAGAACAACCCATTTTAGTCCTTTTGAAGACAAGTTCAACCCAGTAACCCTGACTGATGTTTCCAACACATTTTTCACAACACCATCCCAATTACAACAAGCAGTCTCATTAACCCATGATGACACCAAAATTGACCCATTACCAAAACTTGATGCAAAAGCCTTTAAAGCTAACAAATCATTAGGATGACATATTTGGCCTAAACTTTTACTACCCAAAAACAAACAACACCAAACTGATCAACCTCATTGAAGCTACAAAACCAACATCAAGAAACACAACACAAATGAAGGAGCACCATGGATCTAAATAAAACAAACAATTCAATTGATGAATCCAATAAATCAATTATTATATTTTATTAATTCATCCTTAATTCTCTTTTATTTTAATAATGGAAGTGGGAGAGAAGTTAGTAAATGAAAGTGTGTGTATGGTTGCAGGGTAAAATGAATGAAAAAGATGGACGAATGAATTTATATATGGGCAAAATAGTCGTTTAAGAGATTTGGCAAAAGATAACAGACGTTGACTAACGAAAATGGGTCAAAGGACTGATTTAGACTATAAAACCTTGTTTTGGACTCCTCACGATGAAATGGGCAAAATAGTCATTTAAGAGATTTGGCAAAAGATAACATATGTTGACTAACGGAAAATGGGTCAAAGCACTGATTTAGACTATAAAACCTTGTTTTGGACTCCTCACGATGAAAAAGGCAAGGTTTGTTTCAGGATGATGCTTGTGTACAAGATTAGGGATCAACGGTGTATTTTACTCCAAAAGTAATGAAATAAGAAGTAAATATTTTCAGCTCAATTTTAGGAGGAAACAATTTATTTCAAAAAATTATCAAATCACCTATTTTTTTTTCTTTTCTTTTTAATCTTAGGTGATACTCGAGAACACAAACTTTTTTGTTTCAATTCATTTTCTTTCCTTTTCTTACATACGATGCGTTCTTGAGTCTTTTTTAGGTGGGGATATAAATGATGGGTAACGAAGAGAAAAAGAGAAGAAAGAAAAAAAAGTTGCTCTTTTATTTCATGTTCTCGAGTTAAAATGAAAAAGGAATAGAAAGATTGTCGTGTTCTCGATTTTGGAAGAAAAGAAAGAAAAAGACACACAATTACATTTTAGCCCTTTTAAACGTGTTCATTTAAGAGATTTGGCAAAAGATAACAGACGTTGACTAACGGAAAATGGGTCAAATGACTGATTTAGACTATAAAACCTTGTTTTGGACTCCTCATGATGAAAAAGGCAAGGTTTGTTTGAGGATGATGCTTGTGTACAAGATTAGGGACCAACGGTGTATTTTACTCCAAAAGTAATGAAATAAGAAGTAAATATTTTCAGCTCAATTTTAGGAGGAAACAATTTATTTCAAAACATTATCAAATCACCTATCTTTTTTTTTTCTTTTCTTTTCAATCTTAGGTGATACTCGAGAACACAAACTTTTTTGTTTCAATTCATTTTCTTTCCTTTTCTTACATACGATGCGTTCTTGAGTCTTTTTTAGGTGGGGATAGAAATGATTGGTAAAGAAGAGAAAAAGAGAAGAAAGAAAAAAAAAAAGTTGCTCTTTTATTTCATGTTCTCGGGTTAAAATGAAAAAGGAATAGAAAGATTGTCGTGTTCTCGATTTTGGAAGAAAAGAAAGAAAAAGACATACAATTACATTTATACCCTTTTAAACGTGTTCATTTAAGAGATTTGGCAAAAGATAACAGACGTTGACTAACGGTAAATGGGTCAAAGGACTGATTTAGACTATAAAACCTTGTTTTGGACTCCTCATGATGAAAAAGGCAAGGTTTGTTTCAGGGTGATGCTTGTGTACAGGATGAGGGACCAACGGTGTATTTTACTCCAAAAGTAATGAAATAGGAAGTAACTATTTTCAGCTCAATTTTAGGAGGAAACAATTTATTTCAAAAAATTATCAAATCACCTATCTTTTTTTTTCTTTTCTTTTCAATCTTAGGTGATACTCGAGAACACAAACTTTTTTGTTTCAATTCATTTTCTTTCCTTTTCTTACATACGATGCATTCTTGAGTCTTTTTTAGGTGGGGATAGAAATGATGGGTAAAGAAGAGAAAAAGAAAAGAAAGAAAAGAAAGAAAAAAAGTTGCTCTTTTATTTCATGTTCTCGAGTTAAAATGAAAAAGGAATAGAAAGATTGTCGTGTTCTCGATTTTGGATGAAAAGAAAGGAAAAGACATACAATTACATTTATGCCCTTTTAAACGTGTTCATTTATCACAAAAGTCAAATATGCTTAAAATTCATGGTTATATTAGTCATTATATATCAATAATTTGTGTGTAGTTTTGTTTCTGTCTATCACCCATATTTGGGCGGAAATCTTTTTAAAGAAAATGTTGGGATTTATTTTTAATTTTTTTATTTTTTTTTTGTTTAAGAAAAACTCAAAAACACTACAAATTTTCAGTTTCTGATCTTTATTTTCAGTTTTCCTCTAAAAAGGAACTCAAGAATGGAGCGTAACTGATACTCATGAACATGTTGTACGTTTTGTTTAACACATAAGCAAGTAAATAAACCGTTAAGGGTATGTTTGACACATAGCGTAACTGATACTCATGAACATGTTGTACATTTTGTTTAACACATAAGCAAGTAAGAAACCGTTAAAGGTATGTTTGACACAAAAAATTTATATAAAAATTATGTTTTTTCTTTTTTTATAGAAAAACAAGTTAATATTTAAGCTTTGTTTAGTAGCTTGCAAAAATATTTTTCATTTATAATCTCACGCTCCATTTTTATGTAGGGGTGAGCATCGGGGTCAAACCCGACCCGAACCGCCAAAAACCGACCCGAAACGAAAACCAAAAAAGGAAAAAACTCAAACCGAGAACCGAACCAAAAAATGTATATCAAAACCAAAACCGAACCGAATAACTCAGTTCGGTCAGTTTTTGGGTTTCGAGCCGAAAAAACCGACAAAAACCGAATCGACCCAAAACCGAACCGAAACCGACAAAAACCGAAATAAATATACAAAACCGAAACTAAACCGAAAAAAATAGGTTCAATTCGGTTCGGTCCGGTTTGTCGGATCGGGTCGGTTTTCGAGTGGATTTGCTCAGCCCTATTTTTATGTATGATATATCTTCAGTTTGAGCAACAGTTATTTTTGTACGCCAGTTAACTTGTCTGGAAGGATATTGAACACCATTTGTTCAAGAAACCCTAGTCACGTGCCATCCTCGTGTTAGGGAACACCCAAACACCCTTTTCACCCTAACCTTACTTTCCCTAATTTTTAGCCATTTTTTTACATTCCCAAACACCCCCTTAACCTCCCCCCTTCGGCGTACTTTACGCGAAACACCAACCTTAAAAAAACCTTAAAAAACAACAACACTATTAGTACTAGTACTTGTAATGGACTAATAGACCACATAGGATGTAAAACTAGTTGCGAGTCTTTAAAACATAACACGCATTGCTCTAGTGATAGTTTATTTGACTACGCAGACTTTTATTATTGCGATAGTAACGAAAGCGCGTTAGGTAGTGTAGTTTTGGTAATTTGGCTAGTTGCGTTGTTTTATTTGTTAGGAAACACTGCTGCGGATTACTTTTGTTTGTCGTTAAGGAAAATGTCGTTGTTGTTAGGTTTGTCTCCTGCGGTTGCGGGTGTTAGTTTGTTGCCGTTAGGGAATGGGGCGCCGGATGTTTTTGCGAGTGTTGTGAGTTTTGTAAGGAAGGGGAATGGGGAGGTCGGGTTGAATAGTGTTTTAGGGGGGGCGGTTTTTGTTACGTGTGTTGTGGTTGGGGTTGTGGCGATTTGTGTGGGGGGTCGGGGACGGGGTGAAGGGGTTAGGATTGATAAGAAGGCGTTTGTGAGGGATGTGGGGTTTTTTGTTTTTACGTTGGTGTTTTTGTTTTTGATACTTTTGTTTGGGAGAGTGAGTTTTGTTGTTGCGGTTATGTTTGTCGGTGTTTATGTGGTGTATGGGGTTTTTGTTGCGGCGAATGAGATTGTTGAGAAGCATGTGCGTAGGTTGAAGATGGATATTCCGCTTAGAGTTGGTAGTATATTTTCTCAAGAGGAGGATTCGGTGCAAACGTCTTTTGCTTGATGTTGAAACGGAAGATGACGGGTCGCGTAATAGTAATGCTTTACCCGAGTGGACGTGGGCGTCTAATGTTGCGATATATTCTAACCAAATGAAGCTTCAGGACCACGAGAGGCATTTATGGGGATGGCAGGATGACGGGATTGAAGCTGATCAATGGTCCTCGTTTTGGAAGTTGTGTTCGTTACTTGAGTTCCCTTTAACGATTCCTAGAAGGTTAACTATTCCGTTAGTTGAAGAAGAAACATGGTCTAAACCGTACGCAGTTTCAAGCGCTTCATTGTCACCGCTTCTTCTTGCATTCATATGGAACACGCAAGACAACTTGAGTTCATTAAGTAGGAAACTTGTGTACCTTGTTGGGGCTGTTGTCGGTTTCACCCTTGGAATACTTGCTTTTACGTATACTAGATCAGATCATCCGTCTCGTAGGTACTTATTTCCATGGGTTTTAGGTGGCTTTGTTATGAGTGTTGTTTGGTTCTACCTGATTGCAAACGAGCTTGTTGCGTTATTAGTAGGATTTGGTGTGTTTCTAAGAGTAAACCCGTCGATACTTGGACTAACAGTATTAGCTTGGGGGAATTCGATGGGTGATTTAGTATCAAATATTGCATTGGCTTTGGACGGAGGGGATGGTATCCAGATTGCGTTTTCAGGATGTTACGCGGGTCCCATGTTTAACACACTCGTTGGGTTAGGAATATCGTTATTGATTGGATGATGGTCAGAAAAACCCGAGTCATACAATGTTCCGCAAGATAACAGTTCTGTACTACACTATGGGGTTTCTAATCTTAGGACTAGTGTGGGGACTTGTTATACTTCTGAAAAACGACATGCGGGTTAATAGGATGCTTGGAACAGGTCTCGTTGCCCTGTATCTGGTTTTCTTATCAGTACGGTTAGCTGGTGCAATGGGAATCTTACCACTTGCTGGTTTAAGTAAATCATAATGCCAAAAAGATTGTAAGTTTTCTGGATGTGAATGTTTTATGGGCGGTTTTGAGTCTTTTGACCCGCCAATTATCACATGAGTTCAGTTTCTCGGTTTCTGGTGCACAGTTGTGAGTTTAGAATGTAAAAATTAAAAAATTGCAGGATGATAATGTAATGATCCGTTTTTAATTACAAAGTCATGAGCTTTTTTGCAGGACATAATTATCGTGTTTGGTTGCCGTTATTTTGAATTGTCCTATTTGCCCCATTTTCTCTTGTTTTTGGGTTGTCATGTGTGTATGATCATGTGCTGTAAATATAACGCTAATGGGATGTTTGGGATCGCCTTTTGTGAATTATTCTTTTGTTCAAATTTTATTGCTTATTTACACTACGATAAACAGGCCATACCTCTGCCTCTGATGCTCCCGACTTTTAGAGGTTATGTTTAGTATTACTTATCTTTAGCTGTATTCGGTATGACATTCCATTAAATCTTATGTGCCACATTCGGCTACTCTCTCGCTTGTATAAACTCGGTTCTGGGATTTAGGGAAGGATATGTCACAAAATAGAGGAGCTACTAGAGTCTATAATGATCGGATATTGATGTTAAACAGCATCTGGAAACAACTTATATAGGTTGATAAGCATAAGCTTTTTATCTCCGCCCACACACTAAAAAATGCTTACTATCTATATCAAAATTTAATAAGCTATAAACTGGTGTTTGGGTAAGCTTGTTTAAACATATTACTGTGTTGCCATACAGCTAATGCTTTTCAACTTATTGAAGCTGTTTCAATAACTTGGTTTAGACTTTAGAACAACTTCCTTATTCGAAACAAGTTAAGAAGCAAATCCAAACGCTGCCCCATGTTGTGTTTTGTACAGCTGCGGGTTTAGATAATGTAATGTAATGATCGGTTATCGATTACAATGTGATGAGCTATTATGTTAAAATTTCTCAAAGTTATTCACTTCATATTTTCTCTTGATTCTGGTTGTCATGTGTATGTATTTCAGCTGTAAAATAAGACTCGATTCTGTGCTGCACAGAATCAGTACAAATGGGCGTTACCTAGGGTGTGTTTGGGATTTCATATTAGAATAGCTTTTCCGCGCTATACGCAGTTTTTTTTTTTTTTTTTTTTTTTTTTTTTTTTTTTTTTTTTTTTTTTTTTTTGATAATTTGCCAATTGTTGTAAACAAGATTCGAAAGGACAATCGCACAAATGCAAGTGCTTCTAGATTTCGGTTGCAAACAAGGCGATATAAGAAAACTCAGCTTTAGAACTATTTAGTACGACCATACTCGAGAGATAAGCATCTAAGGGCTCGAAAAATGTCAACATAACTAGAAATCTCATCACTCTGAACTATGTTCAACACCAATGTTGATTGATAAACTATGTAACATGTACAAAAGACTTTGTGTAAATTTTCATTAATGTAGTATAAAACTTGAATATTCTGAGTATTTATGCTAAATAAATAAAAAGAATAAGAAGGAATATTAAAAAGTGACGCTTTGGCCGAGTGGCATATCCTTTTTAAAAATTTTCTTTGTTTTTCTTCTTTAGATACTCGAGAACATAGTGTAAGTTGGAAGGTTTAGTCTTGCCGATAACTTCGATACAAGTTACGTTATGTAGTCTCGTCAATACAAGTTACGTTGTTTCACTCTTTGATGCAAAATGAGCCGATCTACAGATGATATATAGGCGTTGTTTAGTTTCTGTCTTTTTGCCATTAATGTTTTAACTTCAAGTGTTGGATGAAATCAAAATGCAAAACATTTCTTATTCAAACTAAAAAAAGGTCTTGATAGGCGGCTTATTTTGAAGTATATGTGTAGACGATTAAGTTTGGCTCGTGGCTTATTTTGCATGCCAGACTCTGCGATTGAGCTTATTCGAAGCTCGAATCAAGCATAAGTAATTTGACTACTTGCATGATATTACTTATTTGAAACAAAATTTATAACCGGTTATCCCTTAGCCATGAAGTGGTTCCCGAATTTGTGACTAAATTTTCACCCTAAGCTCGTCTTGTGGAAAGAATATTGTAGCACTATAGAAACAAGAACAAGATGGAAACCACTCAGAATGGCTAGTGGCAAAAGGATTTTTGATTGACTCTAAGATTTGTGACGTCTCAAGTTCAATTATTGCTAAGTGCAAACAAGCAAGAAGTGGTCACGCCAACCTTCTGAAAAGGAAAGGCTTTACTTGGTTTGATTTTGTGTGGCGGTGGGTTCAAACCTCGTGGATTAGTCGACCGAAAAGCAGAAAACGAACAAGATGGTGGTTTTTGCTGGGTTAAGTTTGTCGATGGTATTTTTAGGCTAAAATTAGCAAGCTTGACTATGAACTCGCCTCAAGTCGACCAAACAGCTCAAAGCTTGAAAGTTAGGATGATAAATTTTGACATAAACGATGAGGAAATGAAGGAAGGTTGGATCAATGATCCTTAAACAGTGTTAGGATTCAATGTGCAGAATTGATGGGTCTTACAAATGGATCATTATAATGCCTAATAAGAGGTTTCATGGCTTATAGCAGAAAGTATGTGTATTTCTATACTAAGTTCGACGTATTTATTTATTCATATAATTTCGAGTTCAAACTCATATGAGGTTACGCATCGTCCTATGATTAGCACATGCAACAAGATATAATTATAAATTCCTCCGAGTGATAAATAAATCAATTATTCAGGAAAAAGTAATGAAACATGTGACTGCAATAACGTCTAAGTACACATTGCAATTCTACAAAATTAGCCTGTAATTTATTTTTCAGAACAAAATATCATTCAAGGATATATATTCATTCATCACTTACATGAAGAGAATCAGATGGATCAAATTAGGTGCCACACAATTCAATGTGAAAGATGTGCAATAAGACACTCGACCCACAAGTCTGAATTGGCGATTTGTGGTTCTTGATAGTGGAATTATAGTATGGTCAAGATCGACTGAAAACTGCTCGTATCCAACGCCTAAAGTAGAACAAAAACAATGACTTAGAATAGGGAAGTGGCATAGACTAGAGTTAGTACTGGTGGTTGACCCAAGCACTTTTTACCCGAACTTTCCAACTCTGTTATAAACAATTAGTGTGTCAAATAACAATTAACTTTTTTAGTGAAATGATACAAGAGGTTTTACAAACTAATATTTTTCGCTTTGGATGACTTCCAACCCGTTTGACCCATTTGACCTTTTCTATTTTTATATTTACCCGTTTGCCGCTCATAAGTACTTTGGTAAAAGTTATCAGAGTCATAGGTTGAAAGGTTGAACTATACCGCTGCATGGTAATATTTTTAGCTCGATTTTCGATCTCTCGGTTGTATGTATTCACATCCACTACAGTGAATCCAGCGGTTACACATATCTTTGACAGCAAATCTTCTGAGAAGTAGAATGAACACTGCAGAAAATTATTTGACAATAACATTAGCATAGAGTGAAAAATGTAAACGAATACAGAGAAGACTAAAAGTTTGCAGAATCATTACAGTGCCATCTCCACGGAAGTAGAAGTTCTCACTGATTACTCGATTCTTGTTAATTAGCATAGCCTGCAAAATGGTCATTAAAGTATGGAAAACGCTTTTGCTTATTGCACAATATATACATTTGAGTAACATTGCCATAACTAAGTTTGGAAACTCACTTGAGCATAGTCCCCAATAGCATAATCCCGTAAAAGAACGTAGCCATTAGGCTGCAAAATTCGTATGCCATCCAGACATAAGAAACCCGAAGAAAAAAAGGTATCCAAAACTGGAATTTGATAGAAAGGCAAATTGCATTAGGTAACCAACTTTGTTTAACCGAGAAAAAGACACAAACTTTCAAAATTTTTGATTTTCAGTAGCTAAAAAAGGTCAGCATGGTCAGAGTTAGAATCATATGCAACGTATAAATGTGACCTTAGTAACCTATTACCTTGAGTCAAATAATTTGAAAGTACGATTATTCTAGTAAAATCTCAGTTGTGTTTTAAGTTTCATACTTTTACTAGGCAAAACAAGACAGCTACTTTTACCTGATATTAGACCAAAGTCGGTTACTTTTTTTTCCATATTGCCCCTACAGATATATAAATTCATTGGAAGTGACCTTTAAAATACGTCCTATGTTTTGTTGCACAATGGGCATCTTCTCGGGTGAAACCGCAGATAGTGTAAAGACGTGCATAATATTATTCGGTCTTTATCTACAACTTCTGTACTTTCAAAACCCTTAATCAGAACCATGAAGTTGCAATGTCGATGCTTACCAATGTAACAATGTCAACAGATGCCGGCGTAATATGGTCACAAAGATTGTCTTCAGCAATATTGCAAACAAAAGCATTCATCTGATCTTCACGGAAATTTGTATTCGACTGCACTCATACAAAATTCGAAAATCAGAAATAGATTACAGTGACTTATATAGTGATTTCAACCAGTAGACTTATAAATGGGTTAATGTGCTTGTAAATTGTCTCAAACGGGTCAAAAAGGTTGGAAGTCCGCCAAACTCAATTCTTTTTTAGTACAGCCACCTAAATTGCTTTTAGGGGGCATTTGGGGTTGCTTATTCGAAAGTGCTTATCTACTTATACGCAAATTCGATACTTTCATCAAAACTGCTGATATGCTTGAAAGATAAGATAAGCACTTGAATAAGCAAATTCCGAACACCCTCGAATTCATAGATGTAGATTACAAGCATAATATTATAATTTATATGTCTTTTTGTAATACACATATACTCCATCAAGCATAGGCAAAAAAGTTAATGACCCAACCTGTTTCAACCCAGACCTATTCTGACCCGTTTTCCATCCCACACGATCAACTCGTATTACCAAATATTTAAGTATCAAACCTTAACAAGAGTGACTGCATGCTGCGAGAAATCAAAAGCATGTACAAAAAGTTGAGGAAACTTTTTAGCTAGAGAAAATATCGTGTTGCCAGTTCCACAACCAGCCTGCAGAGTGCAGATGATGATCATGTTTTAGTGATAATCAAAATAATTCTTTTCCATATGAATGGGACTGCCGGCTATGAGTGTGAATCTTACCTCCAAGATTATTTTTTCCTTTAGCAGGGAGGGCGTTGTTTTCATCACAAAAGTACTGGCCCCAATCCTTTTCGAGGTAATGTCGATCCTTGAAGAACTGCAGTTACTTCATTAAATCAAATTAAGATCTTTGAAATTAATTTTGAAAAAAGGAAAATGCACAAGGCCTCCGAAATCAACGGGACCGCCCTGATCAAAGGTCACACCAGAACCACAAGTTCGCATGTATAATTAGTTTTCGCTATACACCGCCGCTTTGCGCATGTATCCGTCTAGTTTATATAAAGTTTTACAAGGTTTCATAGGAGATCGAGGATTATTCCTCTATAAAACCAACACAGTATTCTTTCAGTGAAAAATTGGAGAGTACCAAAAAACTTATATACTATATATTTGTTGTATTTATTTTACTCAGCTGTAACAAGCTTGTTGGAACTGTTTCTCTGGATATTTGGACTTGTGTACATATAAAATGGGTCAGTTCAGGTTATTTAGAAGAATAGCAAGCTGTGTGTTGGTCGATGTTGTATGAGAATAAGGTTTCTAATCTTACAACGGTGCGTGACGTTCTACAGTTTCTTACTTATTTGTGGATATCAAATATAACAAAATGGATCATAACATCTTGCATCGAATTTTGGGTCCACTTTTGTCAGCCGGGTCATAGTTTATGCGGTACCTTTTTGTAGTCTTAGTGGTATTCTTATGCAGTACCTAAGCCCTTAGGTGGTTCCAATATATTCAGATATAAAGTTAAAGGAAAGTTTCTACAACTAAAGAAACCATTTAACTTTTGATGAATTAAATCAACACTGCTCAAAAAATCCTTTCTAGCTTCAAAGATTCAAGAAAAGAAACAACATTAGGGTATTCATTAAAAAATTAAACAGTATGATTGAGACAATGTTGGGGCAAGTAAAACTTAAGTAGAATTCAATACGAAAAATTGGATCGAGGAAAATTAATCCACACTTAATCATAAAAAATATTTGACACATATATGATACGTCACCAGGAAAGTAAATGTACTCTTAATTCTCTTATAGTACTTATATATGCCACAACAAAATTAAACCACACATACAAACATGCTTATTTAACTACGACATGCACTGCTCCTTGTTGTTGTTACTTTCAACTTCTTCACCATGCAAGCTTGGTATTAAACCTAAAAGAGTTAAAAAATAAAACCATTTTAGTGATGCTTTATAAACAAACTCATGTAAAATCATATTCTGCAAAAGGCGAGAACATAGTACCTTATATACTTTGAAGCACAACTAGAATACGCTGCAACTCATTGACAACAACTTCAATTTTCATTCGTTGGGGCGGAGAATCCACCGAGCATGATACTCCGATCTTCATAGTTGCAGCCAAGCATTCTTCCATTTTCTTTGCATTAGCTTCCGTGCTTTTCAACACAATTGCATCATCATCAATAACATCTATTACATGATCTGGTAATGCCATGTAAGCAAATTTATGAAGGCTAAGACCATCGTTGAACATGTCATCTGTCGGCTTTTTCCCCGTCATCACTTCTAGTAATAATATTCCAAAACTGTAGACGTCCCCACTACTTGTCATCTCGCTCCCGAGACCATACTCTGCGAATTAAAAACAATTAATTAATTTATAAACGGTAATTTGTAAGTAATATAAGCATCATGGAATAATACCTGGAGGTGCATAACCAATTGTTCCTTTAACACCAGTTGAGCTATTTTGGTTTAAGTCTGTACCAAGTAGTCGAGCTAAACCAAAGTCTCCAACATGAGCCACCATATCAGCGTCAAGTAGAATGTTGCTAGGCTTCAAATCACCGTGAACAATCGTTGTTTGGCAGCGATGGTGAAGATAATCAAGTGCCGTTGCCACATCTCTGAGAATATTTATTCTTTGAAGAAGGTTGAGTTTCGATGTATTTGCGTTTGAATGAAGCCAATCGTGTACACTTCCATTAGGCATAAACTCGTAAACCAAAGCTTTGAAATCATTGCCTTGAAAATCAACACTTGAACATGAAGTTATAATCTTCAGCATATTACGATGTCGAATATTCCGCCAAGCTTCACATTCTGCTAAAAAACTTTTGTGAGCTCCTCGATTTTGAAGATGCAGAACTTTGACAGCAACAGATTTATCACCATTAGAATCGAGGATTCCTTTATAAACAGAGCTGAACCCACCTTCGCCAATCAAATTTGCTATACAGAAGCCATCAGTAGCCTTGAAAAGTTGATTGTATGAAACTTTCAAGAACCGTTCATTCCCTTCATTCCCTGAAGATTGACATGGTTGACTATTGCGTTTCTTCTTACGGAAAAGATGCACAACATATAATACGACGAGCAACGTTGGTGCAATCAAAATGAGTAATACGAATAAAGGAAACCTTTTGTTCTTACTACCCGTCACCTTGCATTTGGGTAACTCTAGTGTAACCAAACCACCACAAAGCCTATTGTTCCCCAAAACCGAAAATGCACTTGCATTGGCAAACACACCTACAACCGGCACTTCACCCTCAAAGTCATTAAAGGATAGGTTCAAAAATTCTAAAGAATTCCATTTGTCTAAGAAATGGGGTATTTTTCCTGATAAATTATTTTGAGATATATCGAGTACCCCTAATCCTCTCAAGGAACTTAATGAAGATGGTATTATGCCTTCAAATATGTTGCCACTAAGGTATAACTCTACAAGACTAATACACTCACCAAGGCTACTAGTAATGGTACCTGATAAACTATTATAAGATAAACTGAGATAGCTCAACATCTTGAGGTCTTTAATCTCTGATGGAATTGAACCAGACAGACTGTTTTGAGAAAGATCTAAATAATTAGTTAGTGATGGAAGTTGAAAAAGTTGCCTGGGTATTTTTCCACTTAGTCTGTTGTATGAAAGGTTTAACTGAATAAGTTCTTTACAATTCCCAAGGCTTAATGGAATATGGCCTTCTAACTTGTTGGAATCTAAATAAAGTTTGGTCAACAGTGATAAGTTCCCGATGGCATCTGGGATAGGCCCCGAAAATTGATTGCTATATAGACCAAGAACTTGTAGCTTTTGAAGTTTACCAATGGTAGTTGGGATATTTCCTGTGAATTGATTTAGTCCTAAATGTAAAGTGGTCAAACCAACTAGATTGCCTATACTTGATGGGAGGCTTCCGAATAATTGATTGTCTCCTAAAGTTAGAAAGCTGAGTTGATCAGAAAGATTACCTAATGATATCGGAAGCACTCCTATAAGGTTGCAATTATAAAGTTCCAATTTTTTTAAGTTGGTGCAGTTTTGCAAAGAATCAATAAACCTCATGTCATCAGCTTCTCCACGTCCATGGAAGTTGTTATTAACTAAGTGAATTTCACTAATATTTCTGAGTTTTGAAAAATCAATTGTCAACTTTCCACTAAAATTGTTGTCGGTCATTTCAAGACGTTCTAATTTAGAACAATTAGAAATAGAAGGTGGAAGAACTCCGGTCAGTTCGTTACCCCACAACTGAAGCCACTCAAGATTTGGGAGCTGATTACCAATTTCTGAAGGAAGACTACCAGTGAGGTGATTACCAGCTAAAGAAAAAGTTACTAGGAGTGAGAGGTTGAAAATGGAATGAGGGATGCTTCCATATAAGTTGCACTTACCAGACACAAATGTCGTCAAGCTTTCCCAAAGACCCAAAGTATTTGGAATGCTCCCACCAAACGGGTTCCCGGATGCATAGAACCATTCCATTGATGTGATATTTCCCAAGAAAGGTGGGATTCCACCAGTTAACTTATTGTCCTCAATTACAAAACGAGCAAGTTTTGAGAGTAAACTCATTCCCTTGGGTATGCTTCCAGTTAGCTCATTTTGACTGAGCCAAAGGTCTTCGAGGTTAGAACATCCAGACAAGTTTGTTGGAATGACTCCGCTGAATTTGTTTTCATAAAGATAAAGATAGCGTAACCTAGATAGACGACCAAGTTCGTGAGGAATGGTTCCTTGAAAGCTGTTGTTCCAGAGATCAAGCTTACGGAGGAAGCTGAGGTTTCCTACATGAGGAGATAACGAGCCTTCTAAGCCGTGTGAATCCAGTTTTAAAGCAGTCACTCGGTTGTGTCGCTTTCCACATGAAATACCACTCCAGTCACAGAAATGAAAGGAATGGTTCCACGAGGTTAAAAATTGGTATGGATCATGGGTGATCATCGACTTAAATGACAACAAAGCGAGATAATCTGTCTCATTACCGCCATAGGAAGTGGAGACAGTGGGGGAAGTAAGACATATTATCGCTAGACCATAAAAGAAAAAGGAAATATGAGAGGAAGATGGTAAGTGAATTATTGCTTGTGGTGACTTCATTTTTGAAAATTTACTTAGAATTCTAAGAACAAGTATTGTCTTTTTATACTAGTTTTTGCATGTTAACAGTTTGTGACAGACAGCTGGTGAAATGAATGGCTTCCACACATCTTGACCAAGACATTTCGTTGAGAATATATGCATATAGGACAAACCAATATATTAATGTTTCCTTTGATTTTGTAGACGTTTTATGTCTTCATCTAAACACCATGTATGTAAAAGAAGAGATACATCTAAAATCTTCTTCGGCAAGGAAGAAGACCGTTTGTTTTTTATACTATTGAAGTACTTCTTTCATAATTTTATAAAAAAAAGTGAGAAGTGAAAAGAAGAGAAAGAGATGGAGGCTTTGCGTGAAGTGGAGAAAAGTGAAAGTTTATGTAAATGTTGAAGAGGTGAGAAGTGCTTCTTAGTACTCAATTAACCAAAACAAAAATTTAATAAACCAAAAAGGTTTTGATCTTAACAGAAGTAAATGAAGTAGGCAACTGCATACTTGAATTGAGAATGGTAAGAAGAAGAAGATGACCTTTGACAATTGTTGACCGAGAGTACTAAGTGCTAACTTCGTTTGTGACAAGGATTTTGAAAATAGTTTATAATTTTTCCACTCAATATCATGTTTTTTATTTCTTATTTGTGTAAAGTAAGACATTAAACAAGAAACGAGTGTTAGAACTTATAAATTGATAACAACTAACCCAAATTTAAGTTTCAAAGAAACTTTTTATGATTATGTAACCGAAGAGTGTGACAAACTTTTAGTTTACGTTGTGCTCAGTTCAGAACATTGTAAAAGCATCGGGTATGGCAACGCCATCCCTCGCCATTTCCAACGTGGCCAGGAAAGTGGCGCCGCTACCCCTGTGTCACCATAACATGAGGACGAAAAAAAGTGGCGCTCGCAACTTAATCAACGAGGTAAACGAAAAAAAGAAAAAAAAATTATATATGCATGGTTTTTTTTTGGTGGGATGTGTGTGTGTGTGAGTGTGTGTGCAGTTTGTAGGGGTGTTCATCGATTCAGTTTTCGGGTTTGTGGGTTGTATGGTTCAGATCCATCGGTTTGAAAGTTATAAGAATCAAAATCAAAACCAAACCAAACCAATTATAGAACATATAAAACCAAATTATACACCAAATTAAAATTCAGTTTGGTTTTCATTTAAAACCAAATTAAAGTAAACTTCAAAATATAATATTCAAAAATTGACAAATAAAAACCTAAAAGTTCAAATAAAATTAACAGATCCAAAGCTCTGACAAAGTAGTACTCAATTAACCAAAGCAAAAAATTTAATAAACCAAAAAGGTTTTGATCTTAACAGAAGTAAATGAAATCAAAATAAGATAACATTTTATTTGAAAAAAATCTTCAAAAGTCTTGGGGGTGTTTGATAACCACTTAATTCGATGATTAAGTGTGCATTTCTTATTCGGTAAGTGAAAAGATTGTTTGGTACCAAAGAAATAGGTGTTGTACAATTCAATTCATTTATGAGTGGGCCAGCATATGGATTGTCCTCTCCCATTCAGCAACTAAATATTTATACAACCACTTCTTTTTTATGTTGTATTATTCTACCTTCTCATGGCATTTAATGAAATTTTATTCTTTTAACCCATTTATACGAACATTCTTTATCAAATAAACAAAAAGGTAAGATTAAACATTATTAGAACATGTCTTTCATATAACTTTTTCTATATTTGAAGTTAATAGACTAATATCGCTAATTTGACGTGCTTATTTAAATTGTTTCATCTAGCTAACTTTGGTTAAATCAAAATTTTCATCATGGATTTTTTTTTTATCAAATTACATATTATACGTAGTGCTAAAAAAAGTCACAAATAACTTTTTTTTTTCTTTTTTTTTTTTTTTTTTCAAAACTCCATGTCAAAAATTTTATCAAATTTCATATTTTCTGTAGTGCAAAATCATAAATAGAAAAAAGAAAAAAATTATAATTTGTCACACCGGTGATCTTATCCGTTTCTTTCAAAACGGTTGTCAAACAATCAGTTTCATTCAGAATCATAATCATTCAGCAACATTTAATCATTCAGCATTTTTGATTCATTCAGTGCTAAATCAAAGTTTTTATCAAACAGCCCCTTATTAGTTGGAATCAAGCAGGTAAACTCTTGCTGCTAGATATGCATAAGTGTTTGATTGATTTGAGGAGTGATTAGTTTAAAAAAAAACCGGGTTTATTAGTTAGGAACATAGGATAACAAAATAGAGAATATGTATATATATGTATAATCTGATTTTTTTTATGTGGATAGAGTTATTCGGTTTTTTCGATTCAGTTTGGTTATATTTTTGTCAAACCCAAATTCAAATAAAAAACCAAGTAAATATTTCAGTTCGGTTTCAAATCAAACCATACACCAATTAAATTTTTCGGTCTGGTTTTACTCAGTTTCGGTACAGTTTATTATTCGGTTTGTTTGGTGTCAAACAATACATTGAACACCCTAGTAGTGTGTTTGTTTGTTTGTTAAGGAAGCAGGTAAAAGTAATGAGTGCGTGTGAGTATATATATATATATATATATATATATATATATATATATATATATATATATATATATATATATATATATATATGCTTCTATTTTTTTTCACTTTTTTTTTATAATTTTGTAACTTTTTTAAAATGTTATTTGTACTTCCATTTAATGACTGAAAGTTTAGTTTGTTTGAAAAAAAAAATAATAAATAAAAAGTAAAAAATAAATTATGGGAGGGTAGGTGGAGCCCAAATGACATGTTGTGATTGAAGAGATATTTTGGACTGTGAGTGTTGAAAGTGATGATGCGGATGCAAGGTTATAAATAGCGCGAGGCGTAGTGTGGCGGCATGACCAAGCCTTACGTCTTTGCGGCTAAGGTGAAACTTTTGCGTTTATAAGGCGTGCCATAAGGCGGCACAAAGTATGAAAATATTTATAAATTCATACCATAATTCATATATATCGAGATTACAAAAATATGTGGCATAAGGCATGACCCAGCCTCACGCCTTTTTGAGGCCTTTACGAGTCTTTTAAAACAATGTCCGGAGGTGACACTTAAATAGAGAAAGTGGTATGTTGTCGTAACCCATGCTCTAACACATGCATGAAAAATGAAAGGGGTTGGATAATATTAGAGCTTAAACAATCGTTGTTGTTTGGGGTTTTAAACTAATAGGATATTTTAGATTTTTGAGCTTTTGCTTATATCATATGGAGTTATAAATTTTGGGTGTTCATTTCAATAGAAAATCTTGTATCTTAAAAGGCAAATGTTTTCCCACACGATCCAATAAAAAGATTAAGAGAT
Organism: Chrysanthemum seticuspe; assembly: GCA_019973895.1. Taxonomy (NCBI): domain Eukaryota; kingdom Viridiplantae; phylum Streptophyta; class Magnoliopsida; order Asterales; family Asteraceae; genus Chrysanthemum; species Chrysanthemum seticuspe. Next base: position 2,077,872 of record BPTQ01000008.1, on the reverse strand, counting down.
ATCAACATACCTATTATTACATGAAAGATATCACATTTCTTAAGAGTTATGTGAAAGATTAAAGAATATGATTATTGTGTGTTGGTATGTCTTTGAAATAATTGAATTCTTGTTGCAGCTGATTACGTTTATTCTTCAAACAATTTGAAATTCTGGTTATTGACATGTTTGTCCTTTTGATTAAGTTAAAAGCAAAATTTTGAGATGCCAATATCATAAAGCACCAAAACAAAATTTATTTATATTTTACTTAGTCAAGGATAACACTCTAAGTCTTATACTAATATTTAAAGCATGCTTTGACTCTTTCCTACGCACAATTTTTCAATGAGATTATAAAAATTTGTAATCATATCATTTCATTGTCATTGGAAATATCATATTGTTACAAATATCTAAAATATATTCGATGAATGCTTGATAGTCGGATGTTTTATTATTATTATTATTATTATTATTATTATTATTTTCATTAGAAACAAAACCAATGGATTACAAACTCATAGGATTATTATTATTATTATTATATAAACATCACTTTATTAGAAAATCATGAGATTTACAAGAAATTAGTAGGGATTTACAAGAAAATCATGGATTACAAACTCATAGGATTATTATTATTATTATTATTATTATTATTATTTTATTATTATTATTATTATTTCATTAGAAAACCAAAAGGGATTACAAGAAATTGGTGGGAAGCCGAGACACTAGTTGGGCTCCCACTCCTTTCTGAATGCAAAAGCTAAGTCTGTGAAAAATAAAAGCCCCACTCTTGACATTATTCGAGTGACTAATGGCAACATTCTTGATACGTGAAAGTGTGTCCAAAGCTTCGGTGTCAAGCTCCTCAAATGTAGAGAAGGCAAACGGGATGAACTTGTAACCATTTTCTTCACATTTGGATACATATTTCTTTTTCTTCTTCTCCACCGCGTTGTGTAAGGCCACCCCGGGAACCCACGCAGTCGCATCAATATACTAAGAGTGGAAGGTGTCATAACGAAGTGAAACTTCGTCATCGCGTCACCTCAGCGCCACATCAGCATCCCATTTTCCCACAACTAACCACAAAAAACCCCCTCCTCACTCATAACAAACCTCAACTTCTTCATTTGGGGCCCACCACTACCACTTTATTTTTTTATTCAATTTTCACTTCCAAATAAAAACTAAATAAATTCATTTCATTCAAATTAAAAATACAATACATAACACAATAATAAAAAAAACAACACGATACGGAAAAAAAAACAACACGATACGGGAATAAAAAACAACACGATTAAAAAAACAACAACACATACTACTGGATTTAATCTTCGACATGAATGGGGAGTTTTATTCTCCACCAACAAGTGATGATGGTTTGGACTCGGATGACTCATTTTTTAAGTGTTTAGTAGTTTTATTATGTATTTCATGTTTTTATGTTGTTTTTAGGGATCCCCTCTGTAGTTTTAATGTTTAACTTATTATGTATTTCATGTTTTTAGTTAATCTTTCAAGTTTCAGTTTTTTTTGTTTAACCACGAGAAGCTCAGTACCTACACGAACCTTTCGAAATCAATAACACTTCACCTTCACCTTATTATATAAAACTTTACAAATCTTTAAAAAAAAAAGATAGAAAAAAAAAAAAAAAAAAAAAAAAAAAAAAAAAATCGCTGCTTTTGTCAGAAGCTTACCTTCGTCGTCCCCACGATTTCAATCTTCACGGCGAGCCACAACGAGCAACCCCGGTGTGGCGGCGAGCCACGGCGGGGCTCCACGTCACCCACGGCGAGGCACACGGCGGCCCACACCGGCTGCTCTAATATTTAAAGCATGCTTTGATTCTTTCCTACACACAATTTTTCAATGAGATTATAAAAATTTGTGATCATATCCTTTCACTGTCATTGGAAATATTATATTGTTACAAATACCTAAAATATATTCGATGAATGCTTGATAGTTGAATGTTTTATTATTATTTGTTGTGAAACTAATAATTAATAAGCAAACAAAGAACAAGAATAAAGATTGAAACATGGATAAATTGTATTATTCATCTCTCAAAGGAGGCATGTATATATAGTTACAAAGGTGGAGTATTCCACAAGATATAATTCACTAATTAAGATAACTACTAATAATAATAGATATGGACATCCATTCCATATTTATCCATAACACTCCCCCTTGGATGTCCATTTGAAGATTATGCCTCGTTAAAACCTTACTAGATAAAACCCAGTGGGACAAAAATCTAGTGAAGGAAAAAGAGTGCATAACTCCTTTATACGCTCGGGGATGTTGCCTCATTAAAAATCTTGCCGGAAAACCCTGTGGGGACAAAACCATAGTCAAGGGAAAAAGAGTGCAACGCGTATTTTCTCTCCCCCTCATGATCACATCACGTAAGCTCATTGAGTCAGTGAAATGAACATTAAAGTTTAAGGATTAAGATACATCATACATCTCACTTAAGTACATCCTTGTACTTCACATATATACATTTTAGTATGACACATGTAAATTGATATTGTGATCATCATCTTTAAAAGTAAAGGGGTCTTTCTCCATCAATTGACCTCATAAACATGAGCGTCATTTATCCATATAAAAATATATCACATCTTTCTTTAGCTTTCATTATGAAAAATGATTTCATCTTTAAGATGTTTAATTCATAAAACAAGACAAAACTTTGTATTTCATTTCAAGGTATTCAACCGTCTTGAAAATCTCTTCATGAGTTCCATTCACATTTACCTCATCAAAACATATGTAACTTATACCATTTTCAAATATAAATCTCTTTAAAACAAACATGGGTAAATTTTGTTATTTCAATGGCTCATTTTTAACCAATACCATATTGCCTTTCACTTATATAGTGATATATTCATCTTGATCAAGTGTTATTCTTGAAAACTTTCTTATATGCTTTCAGCATGTTAAATCACGAGACATGCTTCATGCATTTTATATCCCTCATGGAATCTCAACTTCAAATGAGCTATATTCATTTTCTTTTAGACGCATATCGATTACTTATTATATTGCCAGACTTATTGGAGCCACCACATGAGAACATATCTCTTTATGATCATTTCCATGTCTTTATGAAAGTATTGTGTGCCATTATTTATGCCTTATATACGAAAATTTCAATAATCTAATTTAACTTTCTCCTAAAAACCAATGCATATCCAATAATTTACATATTCATACATACGGACTTCAAGTCCCAATAACCATGTCTCGTCACAAGAGACTTTATTCTTTCATTTACTCTTTGCGTCTTTACATCTTTTGGCCACTCATTTATTCATTTGCACCTCCTGCAGGTATGCTTCCATGATCCTCACCGTGATTATAGCGCTATTTTATTTATTTACATAATCATTACCATATGTATTATTGTATACAATATCACCATCGACGTCGATTCATTTAATATTTTCGATTCCACACTTTACTAGACATTGCAATATATCATTTATTGATATCTCAGAGTTTTTCAAGTACCCGGGGTTTTTCAACTACCTTCAGGTCTAGTGTCTCTATAGGAGAATTATTATGGGGTCTTTATTACCTCGATTAGATCATCTGAATTTTCTTGCTCCATTTTATCTATTTATTCGAGGACTTTTATTTGGAATCGATTAGTCTATCACGTTTTAGACGTGCCAATAGATTTACTACCAATCATTGGTTTTCATTTTGGGACATACATTATAATTGGAGCACTAGCAACGTATATATGATCTAGTCACTTCTTTATGTCACTACACAAGTCTGACAATTACTAGATTTGGAATGTAAATTGTCCCTTCAAGTTCATATTCATTGGTATGAGGATCAACATTTATATTATAATTCATTCCATATCGCTCGCTGCTCATTCTCCCCCTGAATGAATTATCAATTACAACATCCCATTGTTGTGCGTTGTGGTGGATTTTCAATACAGGTTTCGCACATTTACATAAACTTTAATGGGAAACATATGGTTCGTGACCATAAACCATTTTATTGGGGAGTATTCATTAATCTTGTTGGCATGATGCGAATTCATATTCATATTTTATAACATGCCCCATAATCTAAGATTTTTTTGTTCTCATAATTATTGGTTTTGCAATCAACTGAAGACGTTTTATGAACATTTCAACAAAAGCAATTCGCGTATGAACTTGGGCTACATAAAGTTCAACACTTATTCCAATAATCGCCCAGTATTTAGAAGTTTTCACCACCATTCTCAACAATACAATGTGAAAAACCGTGCTCTCATTTTATAAGTCGAGCCACTAATTACGCTAACCTTAAGTTGCGTATTTGATGATCATTTTGACGATGCATCGATTTTAAAACTCAAAATGATCCACAAGGCAGATGTATAGGCCTACATACATCCTCTTTATATTCTTTTCAAAACTTCATAGGACAAAGTCCTTACTTTAATTTGGTGATAATAAGTGAACAATGCACTTCCATTGAGAACAATAAAACTAATCAAATAACCTTTGAAGAACTCAAGGTTCTTATATATGGTTCGCATCATTATTGATCCGGGATGGTTCAACCGGTCATGCCAATAAATAATCTTGGCTCATAAACTCTAGTTTATGACCACATGTGCTTTAATTGCACTTTTCTTTTATAAAACCAAGAATCAAATCATGCATTCTGAGCCAAAAAGTCAAATCATGCAAACTATATATATCTCATATTGTAAGGATCAAATTAGCAAGCAAATACTTAGCAATGTTCGCACATATCTAAACTCATAAACAAATAAAAGGCAATATAAAATGTTATAGTTTATAATCTTCAAACCTTTAATTTAAAGGCATAACACATCTTATACACCAATGAAGTTGCACAAGTTGCTAAATACATAGATATTATCATAACGTCTTGTGAAGAAATAAAACATGTGAAACGTTCGTCACATAATAAGTATGGAACTAATTTACTCTGACATCAATAAGGATAATCTAGTTGCACTATTAGCATAAGGCGTATATACCATCAACCAATTAATGAAACACACATATGATAAGAATAAAGATTGAAACATGGATAAATTGTATTATTCATCTCTCAAAGGAGGCATGTATATATAGTTACAAAGGTGGAGTATTCCACAAGATATAATTCACTAATTAAGATAACTACTAATAATAATAGATATGGACATCCATTCCATATTTATCCATAACATTATTATTATTATTATTATTATTATTATTATTATTATTATTATTATTATTATTATTATTATTATTATTATTATTATTATTATTATTATTATTATTATTATTATTTATAAACATTACTTTATTAGAAATTCAAAGGATTTACAAGAAGTTAGTGGGAAGCCGAGATACTAACTGGGCTTCCACTCCTCTAGCTATAGAAAAGTTAATCCTTCTAAATATATCAGAAGCAGCATGTGCACCAATGTCTTGGGGGACGATCCTGTCAAATCTAATCCTACTAAGAAATTAGTGCGGAGCCGAGAAACTAATTGGGCCCCCACTCCTCTAGCTATAGCAAAACTAATCCTACTAAAAATATGTTCAGCAGCACGCGCGCCGATCTCCTAAGTCAACGAGAAACTTCGGATGCGCTTTAGTAGGGTTACCGCATCCTTCTCGAGCTCTCCAAAGGAAGAGAAAGAGAAGGGGAGAAACCTGTATCAAATGTCCGCACATTTAGCCTCGTACTTGACACGTTTACGTTGCGCAGCTTCGACCACCACACGAACCGGTGCGAAGTCAACCATATTAGTTTGTGTCAAGGGGACGATCCTGTCAAATCGACACATGCATCTTGCCCAACGTCTCAAGAATAGAGCAATATATCAGCACGACGTAAAGATTATTATTATTATTTATTTATTTATTTATTTATTTATTTATTTTTTTATTATAAAGCAACACTTTTATTAAAAACCCATATGATTTACAAAAAATTAGTGGGAAGCCGAGAAACTAACTGGGCCCCCACACCTCTAGCAATAGAAAAACCAATCCTATTAAAAATATGAACCGCAGCACGCGCTCCAATGTCTTGAGTCATAGAAAACCGTCGAATGTGCTTTAGCAAGGTTACTGCATCCTTCTCAAGTTCGCCAAATGATGAAAAAGAAAAGGGGAGAAACCCATATCCAATATCCGCACATTTAGCATCGTATTTGACACGTTTACGTCGTGCAGCATCAATGATCGCCCGCCCTGGCATAAAATCAGTCATCCCAGATTGCGTCAAAGGCGACGATCCCGTAAGATCAACACATACATCACGCCCACTATCCCAAGAATAAAGCAGTATATCAGCTGAGCGCAAGGATCTGTCCTCATCTCCATAAAGCCCAATATTCACCTCCTTGCGAGCAGAAATTCCGGACCGAGAGCATATATTAACAAGAACATCACGCACAAGGTTATTATTATTATTATTATTATTATTATTATTATTATTATTATTATTTTTATTTTATTTTATTTTTATTATAAACATCACTTTATTAGAAAATCATGGGATTTACAAGAAATTAGTAGGGAGCCGAGATACTAATTGGGCCCCTACTCCTCTAGCTATAGCGAAACTAATCCTACTAAAAATATGAGCAGCAGCACGTGCTCCAATATCTTGAGTCACCGAGAATCTTCGGATACACTTTAATAAGGTCACCGCATTCTTCTCAAGTTCCCCAAAAGTAGAGAATCTTCGGATACGCTTTTTTATTATTATTATTATTATTATTATTATTATTATTATTATTATTATTATTATTATTATTATTATTATTATTATTATTATTATTATTATTATTATTATTATGCAAGTCGTGCCGGTCTTTAAACCCAATAGTCAACAAAATGTTAAATTTTCCTAATCATTCAATATTTTATCAAATTAAAAGCTAAAACAACAAATTGTAATAAATCAACCAAATTACACAATCATTAAGATCCAAACAATTCAATGAAGACTCTTACAAGTTCTATCTAAAATAAAATGGGCTAACGGTTTTAAAAGATAGCAAACTTTCAACTTTTTACTATTGTAAGTACGCAACTTTTAATTTTCGTCATATTGATTTCAAAAAGTCATTTAATCTTCCTTTTATAGTCATCGTTAAAGTAATGTTATGACGTGACACCAATTAATCAAATAATGATCCTTTAAATGTGTAAAATTGAGTCATTTCACCATCATTCATCTTCTTTTATCTATTTTCTTCTTAAAGCCATGGATCCGAGGTGAAATATCATTCTTGCTCAAATCCGACGAAGTCAAAAACTTCTAATTTGTCCAGTTTGAAGGACCATTACCGATTATATCAATTCTAGTCAAAGAATCAATACTTGCAATCGAAGGACTCAAAGCTCTTGATAGAAATAACTTTGCCAAATGAATCCCATTAGGATCCCCGTCGGTAGAAGTCAACCATATTGGGAAATGCTCACGCCATGATAAATAATTATACGGCTAAAAATATGTGAGTGTATGGGGTAACACAAGGATACAGAGAGGTACTACTTTTAATAATGTAATTAATATATTTATAGTAAGTATATTAATTATATTAGTTATTATCCACGAAAACTGTTGACGATCATTAAATAATCCGTTAGATACATTGTTTAACTTAAGGCTTTTATTTATTAAGTAGCACACTTAATAAATAAACTTAACCCAAAACAATATGAAAATTCCATATTGTTGAGGGGTGTCGGCCACGTAAGGGAAAGAAGAGGAGGTGGAAGAGTCCAACTTGTTCACCAAGTTATAAAGGCCTATATCAAGTTATCAACGTCATCCCTCGCCATTTTCGATGTGGACAGGGAAGTGGCGCCGCTACCCCTATGTCACCATACCACGAGGACGAAAAAAAGTGGCGCTCGCCACTTAACCGACGAGGTAAATGAGAAAAAGAAAAAAAATGCATTTTATTTATTTATTTATTTATTATTTTTTTTAAAACAAATGTGATGTGTGTGTGAACTGTGTGTGAGTGTGTTTGGAGTGTGTAGGGGTGTTCGATTCGGTTTTCGGGTTTGTGGGTTTTATGGTTCAGATCCATTGGTTTGAAAGTTATAAGAATCAAAACCAAAACCAAACCAAACCAATTATAGAACAGATAAAACCAAATCATACACCAAATTAGAATTCGGTTTGATTTTGTTTAAAACCACAAAAACCAAATTCAAGTAAACTTCAAAATATAATATTTTAAAATTGACAAATAAAAACTTAAAGTTCAAATAAAATTAACCTATCCAAAGATCTGACAAAGTACTCAATTAACCAAAACAAAATTTTAATAAACCAAGAACGTTTAGATCTTAACGGAAGTAAATGAAATCAAAATAAGATAACATTTTATTTGAAAAAAGTCTTCAAAAGTCTTATTAGCTAGAATATTTCATCTTCAAGCATCCAAACCTTGTTGCAACTTCACTCATATTCTACAGCGTTTTGCATTTGATGTTGTTCTCATCTTTTTTTCGTGACATCGATGATGTGTGAAATAACGGTAGGAGTGGATAAAATATAAGTAGATTTACAAGAATCAAGCTGGTAAACTCTTGCTAGTAGATATGCGTCAGTGCTTGATTGATTTGAGGGGTGAATAGTTTAAAAAAACCAAGTATGTTAGTTAGGAATTTGGGATAACAAATAGAGAATATGTATATATATGTATAATTTGATTTTTTTTATTTGGATAGAGTTATTCGGTTTTTTCGATTCGGTTTGGTTATATTTTTGTCAAACCCAAAACAAACCAAAACCAATTAAATACTTTAGTTCGGTTTCAAACCAAACTATACACCAATTAAATTCTTCGGGCCGGTTTTACTCAGTTTCGGTACTGATTATTATTAGGTTTGTTTGGTATCAAATCATACACTGAACACCCCTATCAGTGTGTTTGTTTGTTTGTTTGTTTGTTAAGGAAGAAGGTAAAAGCAATAAGTGTGTGTTAGTGTGTATATATATATATATATATATATATATATATATATATATATGGTTTATAGACAGATAGGTTACCCAATTTTTCAACTTTATTCGCCTAAGTTACCAAACTTTCATTTTGTTCACTTGGGTTACTGAACTTTAGTTAAGCATTCAACCTCTATTTTTTCAGTGGGGTTTTATATCAGACAGGTTACCCAACTTTTCAAATATATTCGCCTAAGTTACCAAACTTTTTTTTTTGTGCAAACAGGGTATTGGACTACATAGAGTTGACATTCAGGTTAAAAAATTTGTAAAATGAGACATTTAGGTTACTTAACTTACCTAAAAAAATGCATTTGGGTAACTTAACTTACCTAAAAAAATGCATTTGGGTTACTTTGATTACACTGAAAAATGGAGGTTGAATGCTTAACTAAAGTTCAGTAACCTAAGTGAACAAAATGAAAGTTTGGTAACTTAGGCGAACAAAGTGGGAAAGTTGGGTAACCTGTCTGATATAAAACCCTTTTTCAGTGTAATCAAAGTAACCCAAATGCATTTTTTTAGGTAAGTTAAGTAACCTAAATGTAGCATTTTAGAAATTTAGTAACGTGAATGCACAAAAAAAAAGTTTGGTAACTTAGGTGAATAAAGTTGGAAAGTTGGGTAACCTATCTATCTATAAACCCATATATATATATATATATATATATATATATATATATATATATATATATATATATATATATATATACATATATGTATATATATATATATATATGTATATATATATATATATATATGTATATATATATATATATATATATATATGTATATATATATATATATGTATATGTATATATATGTATATATATATATATATGTATATATATATATATATATATATATATATATATATATATATATATATATAGATATACATATATATATACATATACATATATATACATATACATATATATATATATATATACATATATATATATATATATACATATATATATATATATATATATATATATATATATATATATGTATATACATATATATATATATATAGATATATATATATATATATATATATGTATATATATATATATGTATATGTATATATATGTATATGTATATATATATGTATATATATATATATATATATATATATATATATATATATATATATATATACTAGTGGCAAAACCCGTGCGATGGACGTCCATGACTTGTGGTTTTTATTTTTAAGATTTATTAGAACAAATATATACTAAAAAGTAATTAAAAGTCAAATGAAATGGTTAAGATCTATAATAGGATAATATAAGTTTTTTATTTTTGTTGTTAATTTTTGTGTTTATTAAAGAAAATCTACAATGTGTTTATGTTATTTTTGTCGATACAGTGGGAAAATATCTTCCCGTATCAACCTAATCTCCAAGATGTCCTTTAGGATGTCCATTATTAATCCAACACTAATAAGTAGATTCCTAATGACGGTTCGTAGCAACTGTATTGTTTTTTCCGCTTCTAACTGACCCAACACATAACCTATAGAAATTCATAAGTTTTATTAGAGGTGGTCATATCAGCAGAATAGAACAGGGTAAAAACATACCTCAAATGTATTAAGAATGAAAATAAATAAATTTTCATCCAGTATGAGAAAATAAAGTTAATGAGTGATGGGTGGGCATAACTTATGAATATCGTTGACATATTTTACAATTGCGAAAGGATGTGGGTAAAAAATGGTGGGAAAAGTGTCCAAGGAATAAATTAAGCAACGGTTAATGATTTACGAACTATACAATGAATAAAGAACAAAAAGAAATGAATGGTAATCCGATTAGAGGAAATAAAACTTAATAAATTATCCTCCATTACAAAGTATATGCTTTTAGTTGAATTCCGAAATAAATTTTCTTTATACACAACGTGTGTCGTTGAATACGTATATTTACCATACCCAAATTAGATATTAGATATTAGATATTGTAAGGGATCGAAGCTAATAAATCTCTATGAAAACGTAGAATTTTCATACCGTTATAGTAACGTGTATAGCATGTTTTTATACACTTCTCAAACTTGTCCAAAATATCTTTTCTACCGAGAGCCTCTTCTTTGGCTTTTATGATCTGATTATGAATGACCAGTTATTGCATGATAGAGACAGGGCCACCTAAAAAAATTCATCCCAATAACCGGTTGAATTTTAGCATATCCGAACTTCAGGGTTGTTCTTACTGTAAGTTCCTCTATGCTGGTTCACAAATGTAAACAACTCTTTAGCATGCTTGAGGGGCAATTTGTTGTAGTCTCGGCTTCAACTTATGTTCCAGGATTAGAATTGTGCATTTGTATAAGATGTTTTTTCTCCATCATAACTTCAGGTCTATCCCAACATTTGTGGTCAAGTTTTGGATCACACACCTAAAGAGAAAATTCAGAAATATAATAACTAATAGAAATTCTTGTAAGTTAAAGTATTGAAATCGAGTTCACAATATACTAAAAATGAATAAAAAGGGCGCTCACATAAATTCTTGAGTAAGAAGCGTAATATCCCTTCTTTAATTTGGCTCACAACTTTATACACACTAAGATATTAATATATGTATTGACCCATTAATCTTAAACGGAGACGCTTATGGAAATCCTCCTTCATGAAGTCTGTAATCATAAAGTGTTCTATTTAACAACCAAAACAAAATTTTGATTCTTTTACAATTTTCTTATTAACTACTCCCTTGTTCGTCGAGTTAAACTCAAGGAAAATGCATCACAATTCACGTTTAAGAATATTTTAAAAAGCATATTTCAAGTAGACACACCTCCTTACCCTAACAAAGATGTAGCAATATTATAAACCAATGTTTTTTTTGGTTGCATTACCTAAACCATCCATAATTTCCATGTTAATCTATTACAATGAATAACCCAATTTGGCCCAATAACCAAGTCATGATTAGCCAAAAACTCTCCATTAACCGCCCTTTATTATTTTTGGTCTTTCTTTGTTTTACTGCAATGCAGAGCATATCAGCATACTCCAGATACATGCGAGACTGATTTTATAATAAGAGAAACTATAACGACTTACAAATCAATAAAGGCTTGGATTTTTGAAAAAGTGATAAAGAATTAAAAGAAACCTATTGTTAAAGAGTATAATGCATATACGGAGTGTATGTTTGTATCATTTATGAGTTAAAAGACTTAAAAAGGAACACATACCAAAAGTTTTGATAATCTACCGACAAGTAGTATTCGCCAAGTAGCCGATCTTTTATCTCAGTTGTGTAAGCTGCTCAATAAACTCGCCTCGGTTGAAAATCTCTGTTGCCCGGTAAATTATATGTTTTCTATTCTGCATTGTTTCCACCACCAATGACAAATAAGAAAGGAGGAACATTAAAAGATGGAATGAAAAACAATGAGTATGTCAACAACCTTGAAGAATACTAACATATCATTACTTTAAAAATAAAATAAAATAAAATAAAATACCTAAATATTCATGTGATACATGAAAAGAATGAATTAAGATGTCAAAAGAACAAAATAAACGGTGCTCATTCAAATCCAAAATATAACTTCTTTGTAAAACCGTTGGCAGTGCACTTTGTGAAGTATTCGTCTTTGTTGCAACATAGAAGCTTCAATCATTTCTTTATTTTCACTCTTAAAACGGCTACATATAGTTGCCCGTGTGAGAAACTGGTTGTTGGAGAAACAACCAAACTTGTGATAAAAGTTTGGCCTTTACAGAAACTGTCTCCAATTTAGCTTCACAGAGAGTGCAAACCCATTGTGTGATGCATTACTTAGAAATCAAATAAATAAGGTAGTAATTTTTAAAGCACGGTATAGTGATTGAGATAAGAACACTTCACCTCAGCTCTAATGAAGTTGGGGAAAAATTAGCGAGCGTTACTCTTGTAGCGTTGACATTAAGTCCAAAGAATGCAATAGCCAGCGCCCAAAGAGGAACAATGTCGGTCCTATTACATACATACAAAACAGAAAAAAAAAAAAAAAAAAAAAAAAAAAAAAAAAAAAAAGCAAAATGCCACATATATTATACAAATACAATATTTTATTTATGCAAGTAAAATTGAATTTTTGTGAAATCTAAGAATCATATTCTGCAAAAAATGCTAAATCAATATGTCAACTAAGTAAGCATTCCCATGGACCCTGTTATTATATGTTATGATTCCATAAGGAAATATATATCTTAAATAGGCAATCCGGAAACCCTTCTAATGTACTACAATTACTGCATCTAATATTCCTTTTGTTCCAAAAATATTATGCAAACCAACGTCTATTTGTGTTTCTTAGTATTTATTGCATATTCAACTACTTAAGGGATATAAAGGGAAACAGTTATTCTCGTGTTCGAATCATAGTTTATAATTATCATATCTGTATGCAAGTTTGAAGTGTCAGATTTATTAAAGGAACCGGTTTTTGGATTTTTTTTCACTATTAGAATAGGGCAGTTAAAGCATATTACCTCACTTGTTTGAACAATTTTAAGAACAAAAATATGAATGTAAAAAAAATGCAGTAATCCAGCATCCACACCTCCTGACATGGAGCCGTATGGGCTTGAATGATCAGCTTATCTTGTGTTTCATTTTAAGCGAGTCAAACCAGTTTACCCTTACAAGAGTTGTCACTCCCTCGTATAAGCATAGTATCAAAGAAAGCTGAAAAAAAGAATTCAAAGTAGCCAATTACAAAAATAAAAATAAATGAGCTTGCTACCTTTTTTTTTAAATAATCTGAACATAACCAAGAGCTACTCTTCCAGTTGATATACTGTCGCCATTGGTTAGATCAAATAATAAGTGTATATTTGCGATGAAAGCTGAGACAGCGCTTGAAAATGTGTCTGCTTTAGGATAATGGTATATATCAGAGGCATTAGTCAAAAGGGCTTTAACTTTGACGAAAACGCTAAGACATATAACATGGGATATATAAAAGGTATGGCAAACTACAATTAGGCAGCATAGATATTGGTAAACTTGTTACGGCAGTTATAATGGCCTTGACTTTAACGAAAATGTTAGGATATATAATGTACCTACTGCTGACTTCAAATCTCTCAACCTGGTTTTTTTTCTTTGTTTTAATAAACAGGCAATTAAGTGTCTAAATTTGTAGTTTTTTATTATTTAAACAATTTTGTTAGCATTATATTGATATAAGCAGCAAGTGTAACCTTGATGCCACAATTTTTAGATCTATGAATAACTTGTCTAACCTTGACACAGTTGGTGTCTGCAATTTTCATATTCACGTGAAATGTAGTACTTGTACCCGCTGTATCTTTTGTATCTAGAATAGCAACAGTTTAGGGCGGGTTAAAATAGTTTAAAGTAATAATGACAATGTACATGTAGCAAATGTGAAGGATCATACTTACGCTGGGGATATTATAGTCGGGATTAAAGTCCATAGCTCTGTGATCGACGGTACTGTTAACGAAAAAATTTGGTATGACCGAATGCCGTCTTTTAAAGTTGCTTGCTTTCTTTCAACTAAGACCATTGTATACCGTAAAGAGACAACATGCCATGTTCCATAAACATAGTGACGCTCCTTGAATAACCATACCAAAAAAACTTTGTTTTCTACTTATTTTCAGCGGTTTATCCAAATATGTTTTAGCTCTGTTTAGTATGTGTTATTCGTGACAGAAAGAAGCAACGGTTCTTATGCTTGCTGCTGATTCAGAAGTGAGAGCAACAACTTCTGAATGTGCTGTAACAGTGTCGCCTAAAAATCCTTTAGCGGATTTAGCTTATTAGACCTCCTAAGAAGTGACATGGCATTACAGCCCAAGCTGCCAGACCCATTCGCCAGTTAACGATCATGCTAACTATAGTTGCTATTAGTATTAAGGAAATGCATTGCACAATGACTGACATGCTGTCAGAAGTTATGGTCTTTACTGTGGACATTTCGTTGGGGATTCGTGAGGTTAGGGAACCAACACTGTTCTCAGGCTTGTTGAACCATGCTAATTCATTGTGGAGTACCGCTATAAGATACATAAATCGCGCGTCGGTTTTGTATAGGATAGACGTCAGTATCTATTGTTTTTTAATTGTAAACCAGTATCTATTGTTTTTGAATTGTAAACCGAAATTTCAAAGCATGTTGTCAATTCTTATCAAATTGTTAAGTTCACTTTTCAAAAGTCGTCTCTATATTTTGCTTCTATATCCTTTGACTCCTTGTGTCTACTGGGCAAAGACCTCCTATTTCCCGGTTTTCAGTAATTCAAATTATATTATGAAGTACTTGGCTTCTTTAGTAAATTTTAAATTTTTCGAGTTAAAAATATTTTGAAAAATGTTTGAAAGTTTCAACAAAAATCAGATTATAGAAGCTTTCGGCTTTTAAAAGTTTTAAAAATCTGAAAAGTTTTTTTGCCCAGAAGTTCTAATACCTCATTTTAAAGATTAATAGTGTCAAAACTGGTTCTGATGGTATGTTTTGGTACTGATCGGGTCAGGTTAACTTAAACAATTTCTGTTCCATATTTGAGTTTTTTTCCGGATTTTTAGTTAATGTCTCAGTTATGTTTCCAAAATTTGTTTTCTTTTAATAATAATCTAATTCTTGATGCTGACTTAGGACGTTTTAATGCATAACCTGAATCGAGCATTCATGTAAAAGTGAATGGTATGAATGTAGTACCTGAATACAAAGCTTGTCGAAGATTTGTCATCGCTTTCTCCTCAATTACTCCATAAAAGTAATGCTGCAAAGTGTGGCTAAAGAGTGAAAGCCATCCGATTGCAGAAAAGAGTAATGAATACCAACCACTTTTTCCTTCGCTCCATCAGTCCATCATTATAACTAGAAGGGTACCCGCGCAATGCGGCGGCGGGTACCCGATGACTATTTTGTAGCGAACAAATGTTTTTCATTTTTACGTCTAATTCAAGTAAGTTTATCTCTTTTCAACTCCGCTTCTTTCCGACTACTAAAGAAAACTCATAAAAATATATCAAAATGGATGTTGAATTAAAGAGCACAAAATTTTAAAAAATATGGTGAAATTAGATCATAAAAAAATTAAACGGATTAAAAGATATTTAAATTTAAAAAAAAGGTGATTAATTAGTTAGGAAGTGACATGTGTCACCCCATTATTGGAGCTCTTTATTTTAGTTTGTTAGAGCTCATTCCTTTTTGTTATTTTTTAGTTAGAGAAGTGACACATGTCACTCAATGATTGGAGCTCCTTATCTTATTTTTTTTTAATTCTTTCCATAATAAGCAAGTAAAAAAGTCTGAATTTTTAAGCCTTCTAATTTTAGAAGGCCTAAATGCATTATAAAGTAGTATAGATATGCAACTCCGATTGTTATTACATAAAGTAGCTGAAAACAGGTGATAGAAAACACTATATCAACATTCAAATATGGCAGCATGTTAGAAACTTAGAACATCTCTTTATGACACATCTACATCATAAAACTTGAAGGTTACTACGAAGTAGCTTGAGCAGCCAACTTCTTCACTTACTGTATCCAACACGTATAATTAGTACTATTGCGAAACATCAAATCTCAAATTTATAAACGCAAATCATACTCACTCAATTTAAACACCAAGATTTAATCTTTTTCACAAATCATTAAAAACCCATTTAAAGAAAAATAGTATTTTGTGTATGTCGTTTTCTGGAAAAAATCATGCCACCACGTCGGCCACGTAGTGATTTGTGGGTTGTAGCGGTCACGACAACCACATAGTCAGAAGGGGATGGAATGACACCAGTTGCAACCAACTCACTGATATGTGCCAAATCTGCCAAAAAACAGCATAAACCTCCAATTCACTAAGTTGACATCTTCTACCCAAAATGTAAATGTTGAAATTTTTACAATTTTAATGTCAAAATATAGTAAATGAAGAATGAACATTGTAATGAATAACAGAACATTGTAATCAAATTTAAGGCTACATATATTAATTTCAAGAAGTACCTCATGGAATGCATGTATGGCAGGTAAAGCATCAAGGGCCAATGAAAACGTTTTTACCATTTTGATAACATTATAAATGCGACATCATACTTTTCACCAGCCTCTTAAATACTTCTCAGATATACTTGAGATTATATCTAAAAATCATTGAGTTTTGACATAATAATGAATATTTTACTTCTAAATAGTGAAAAAAGCAACGATTCAAATAACGGAGGATGTTCAGTTACCTTTATGCAGATTTGTATGACACTGCAATATGGCCAGCTGCTGAAACTATTGCTGAAACTACAACGAATAGCGGGAACTATACAACCACTTCAATCTCCTTTAGTTATACTCGTGATTCTCCATTAGAGTGCAACTCACCAAACATTAATTTAGCTATGCTCGTTATATATCCTATAACCAGCATTTGGTCCCTGGTATGAGTAAGCTCCTATGCCAAAATAGTATGAAATATAACCTACAAAACCATCCAAAAGTGGGCAGTTAGTACTTGATATAATGCTTATTTGAAAGTTTTTTCATAGATAAGGTTGTGTGAGATATACCTAAAACATTTACTACATATATTTTCTCATTACACTTCACATCTCCACAAAAGCTAGTTAAATGACTGGAAGAAGTATATGCTTCAACTGACCTGCCACAAAAGTTATAAGTACTCATGTAAAAAGTTTAGAAGTGTAAATTTGGTAAAATTAGAAAGCCGTTGTATAACAAACCAGATAGCTTTTTCGGATTTATGATCTGTGAAACTTTTCCATTTTAGCTGAAATGCCTGCATACACACAAACTATGAGCTAAAAGGGCAAAAGTATGGATCCCATAAAGTATGTATCAACAGCTAAAAAGGCAAAAGTATGTATCAACAGCAACTTCAACCTTCTTTTTATAACTGGGCAAAAGTATGGATCCCATAAAGTACCATGTTTTGAAGCTGCAAAAAATATTAGAAACTCTTTATTTATAAGCTGATATCAGTTATCACTATGATATGTTGGAGGGATAGAATATCAAGACACTCCAATGACCTCTTCACTTTTGACTCTAAACTTTCACCAAAGTGACAGAATATCAAGACACTCCAATGACCCCTGCCAAAATGACATCTTTATATCACCGCACGCCAACAAAAACTCATACATATGATAAACATAATTACCCACCACTGAACAATAGGAAAAAACACGTATTTCCGTGAAAAGATGTCTTTCTTCTTGATCCACTTCAGCACTTTTTCTTTGTTGGAGCTAGTCGAGTACATATTATACCATATTGGATCAAGGTGTGCGAGTGAACTCTTTTTATCTTCTGAAAAGCTGAGCCATAATTTCCTACACAATCTGAAAAATTGTATAAATGTCAAAAACATAAAACGACTTATTTGAGTTTAAAGAAATAAAAGGTGTAGCTCACTCCAAGTAACTGTGGACTTTCTCAGAGTTCAACTTCTTAGCATAGTTCAGCATGTTGCTGCGGGTCCCTCTTCTTTGTCAAGTAATGGTGCATTGATGATGGTAAACTTGAGAGTCTCTAACCTCTTCAAACTGGTAAATTTCGCTAGCATTGTCAACCGGGTAATCATGAGAGTTGCTAACCTCTTCAACTTAGTAATTGTGAGAGTCGCTAACCTCTTCAGCTGAGTAATCGTGGGAGTTTCTAACCTCTTCAATTGAGCAATCGTGAGAGTCGTTAACCTCTTCAAATGAGTAATCGTGAGAGTCGCTAATTAACCTCTTCAACGACTCTTTTCTTACTTCTTTTTTTAGTTAAAGAGTCCCTAGCCTTCTCAACTGAGTAATCGTGAGAGTCGCTGACCACTTCAACTGAGTAATCGTGAGAGTCGCTAACCTCTTCAGCTTCATAATCGTGAGAGTCGCTGGCCTCTTCAACTGAGTAATTGTGAGAGTCGCTAACCTCTTCAACGACTCTTTTCTTACTTCTCTTATTAAGAAATGTTTTGAAAGTGGGCTTTTTTCTGAAACGGTAATTGTTAAATTACTTTACTAAATAGAGTCATACTTTGTTTTTAGAACAATTTCATCTACAATTTCTATGAAAATAAGACTACATTGCTTGAAAAATATTGTTTTTCTATATACATGCTTTAAAATGGAAATATTATTAGTTAGATAAAGTGTTAATAATAGTGTCTATATATAAGAGGCTTTGTGCATCAATACTCCATGTTACGTGATAATGTCCCCTACCAAATACTCCATGTTAAATAAAGTGTTAATCCTTTGTTTTTTCACTTTGTATGTTTATACTGTGTATTGCACATTCTTCCTTGCTTGAAAAATATTGTTTTTCTATATACATGCTTTAAAATGGGAAGATTATTAGTTAGATAAAGTGATAATAATCGTGTCTATATATAAGAGGCTTTGTGCATCAATATTTCATGTTATGTGATAATGTCCCGTACCAAATAGGTTTGTTTTTAAGTCGTGTTATAAGCATGTGAGATGAATTTAGTGAGATCAACTTGTGTGGTTTATATATTGTGAGATAGTTAGTTATCGTTCTAAAAGAATAAGATAAATAACAATGTCTATAAACAACTAATATGATCGATGTATTTGTCATATGTAATTGGAGAATCCAACTCTATCAATGAAGGCTCATGTCATTTAATAAACATAATTCCAAGATTACAGCTATATAAGATTAAATTTGCATCACTAAAAAGATAATAGAAATTGCCTATAGGCAGTTTCGTGAACCGTCGGTTGAACGGGCTATAGTGATCAATAGCATTCCCCACATTGACTCGATCTTTAAGATGGTTGTAGTTTACCTCCAACCGAGCCTGCGAGTGAAAGAAAGCTATGCAGCAAACATTGATCCAACAAAAACAATTAGAATTATCACCAGTTATAAGAGAAGCCTTCTACCCAATCCTTTTGAAAAACAAAATTACCTGTAATATTGGTATTAGGAATTTCATCACAGTTCAGAGCATAAATGAGTCAAAAACTATTAAAATAAATTAGATAAAGGAAGTAAATGTCGAGTTTTTCATAGTAACTCAAAGTTTATCTTAATGACTAACACTCGTCCATCAAACACTCGTCCATCAAAAGTGATTTTCACAACTCACATCACCACTTTACGTTATACCTGTATATATGATTCTGCTTGTTTACTTAGCGTGTAATCCCTATCAATTCATCCATCTAAACAACCCTTCAGCTATAATGGCTTATAGAATAGATACGCAAGCTACTAATTACACTATCATACTACTCATAAACTCAAACACATAATTATTAGAGGGGTGTTTGTGTTAGCTTATTCATCTGGCTTATTTTCACTTTTAGTTTGTTTCTGATTTTTTTTTCACTTTTATATTTTGTAATTTTATTTTAATGTTATTTGCATTTTCATTTAATGACCGAAAATTTAGTTTGTTTGAAAAAATAAAAAAATTTTTTTTATGGGAGAGTGGGTGGGGCCTAAATGACATGTTGTGAGTGAAAGGGTGATTTAGACTGTGAGTGTTTAAAGTGATGATACGGAGTTGACACTTAAAAAGAGAAAGTGGTATGTTGTCGTACCCCATGCTCTAACACATACATGAACAATGAAGGGGTTGGATAATACTAGAGCTTAGACAATCGTTGTTGTTTGAGGTTTTAAACCAGGGCTAATCACTTATTAAACACTATATTTGTCAAGAATGGCAATTCTGCATAGTAAACTAAAAAATAACTCTTTTAAACATTAATGTCGACATGTTTGTGTTTCTTTAAGTATTATGACCATTTTACCCTTCGAAAAATATTTCAAAAAAAAGATTCAAAAAAAAATTCAGAATATTTTTCTAATCTAAAAAATAAAAAATCGCATGTCACAAAAAAAAAAATAATTATTTCAGAAAAAAAATTCAAAAAAAAAAGAATTTCGAAAAAAAATTCAGAAATCTTTTTAATGTAAAAAATAAAATAAAAAAATCGCATGTCACAAAAAAAAATTCTAAAAAAATATATTCCAGAAAAAATTTCAAAAAAAAAGAATTTCGAAAAAAAATCCAGTAATTTTTTTTGTACGTTTTACTCCGTTTTTATACGTTTTTACCTGTTTTTTATTCTTTCTTGATTATTTTTTTGTCACAAGTGAATTTTTTTTATCGAATTTTTTTTTATTACAAGATATTACAAAAAAAAAAAAAAAATCAATATTTTTTCCCGTGTCAAAAAAAATTCTAAAAAAACACATTTTAGAAGAAAAAAAATTGAAAAAAAGAATTTCGAAAAAATATTTAAAAATAATATTTTGGAATAAAAATTCGAAAAAAAAAGTATTTCGAAAAAAATTCTGAAAGGGTAAAATGGTCATAATATGGTCGTAATACTTAAAGAAGGACAAAAATGTCAACATTAATGTCTAAAATAGTTATTTTTTTAGTAAGTACATTGCTTTAAAAAGTTATTAGCCTTTTAAACTAATAGGGTATTTTAGATTTTTGAGTTTTTGCTTGTATCATAGGGAGTTATAAATTTTGGGTCTTCATTTCAATACAAAATATTTTATGTTAAAAGGCAAATATTTTCCCGCACGATCCAATCAAAAGGTTAAGGTATATCAACATACCTATTATTACATGAAAGATATCACATTTCTTAAAGTGATACTACGTATCTCCTAAATGTGAATTCACAAATCTTAAGAATAATTTTGATGACAACATAATTCTCTGGGATTTTTTTTATTTTTTGTATTTGTTTTATTTTTTTAAAGGCAATTTATTAAAACAAAACATAATTATCTGGGAATTGATAAGAATTATGTTAAAGATTAAAGAATATGATTATTGTGTGCTGGTATGACTTTGAAATAATTGAATTCTTGTGCAGCTGATTAAGTTTATTCTTCAAACAATTTAGAATCTTGGTTATTGACATGTTTGTCCTTTTGATTAAGGCAGTGTTTGTTTTTTAAAAGGAGGCTCTTAACAGCCTTTAAATCTGAACCGTTCAGTCGCAGTCAGACATTTTAGCCGTTCAGACCGTTTGTTTTTTTTCCCGTTCAGACGCTGTCAGAGGCAGTAAGATCTTAATGGTCTATAGTTGAGAGGGGTGTCTTAATGCCTCTTGTTAACAAAAAAATAACCAAAAAAAAAAAAATTTGGTACGAGCAAGCAAATATGCGGTTCAAACATGAGTTTTTTTTTTCCCGTTTAGATGCGGTCAGATTTAGACATTTACGCCTCAGATTCAGATTTAAATGTACGATTCAGATTCAGATTCATATTCAGAGCCTCTAAAAAAACAAACACCATCTTAAGTTAAAAGCAAAATTTTGAGATGCCAATATCATAAAGCACCAAAACAAAATTTATTTATTTTTTACTTAGTCAAGGATAACACTCTAAGTCTTATACTAATATTTAAAGCATGCTTTGATTCTTTCCTACACACAATTTTTCAATGAGATTATAGATATTTGTAATCATATCATTTCATTGTCATTTTTTTTTTTTTTTTTTTTTTGAACATACATTTCATTGTCATTGGAAATATCATATAGTTACAAATAACTAAAATATATTCGATGAATGCTTGATAGTTGGATGTTTATATATTATTATTATTATTTTGCAAATTATGCTAGTCATGCCGGTCTTTAAACCCAATAGTCAACAAAATGTTAAAGTTTCCTAATCATTCAATATTTTATCAAATTAAACGCAAAAACAACAAATTGTAATAAATCAACCAAATTACACAATCATTAAGATCCAAACAATTCAATTAAGACACTTCAACTAAAATAAAATGGGCTAATGGTTTTAAAAGACGTCAAACTTTCAACTTTTAACTATTGTAAGAACGCAACTTTTAATTTTCGTCATATTTTTTTTTTGAACGGCAAAAAGAATATATAAATATATAAAAAAGGACCACTAGCAAGGAACTAGGATCCAAGATAACAATACAATTCTAGAAAAACAAAAATCTACAAATTCTAGAACCATCCCAGAACTTTAACTGCAAAGGACGTAAAAAAGTTGAAAAAAACTTATGCCAATTACAGGAAAACCTGAGACATAAGAAAAAACCTCATCATTGAAGGCCGAGCCACCGGTTTTCACTTCAATGATGTTTTTGATACGACCCCATACAAGTTCTGAGGAGACCACAAAGAAACCAAGCCACGAAACCACAAAACTACCGAAACGGACACTCGCTCCAATTATCCCACGAAGTCTTATCCTTCCTATCTCGATTGTGAATCCAAAGATAAGAAGTGGAAACAATGGCGTTAAAAACATCCAAGCTAGATTCATGAATACCATTGTGTATAGCATTATTTCGCGCCTTCCAAATATGCCACCACCATATAAAAATTATAGCTTGAAATCTGTTTCGATGAGTCGCCGAGATTTTAAGCGACTCACACCAAGAGAGAATTCGATCCATTGAGGCGTCCGGGATGTCACACTTAGTCCAATTATTCAATAAAACCTTGATCCGCTTGACAAAGATACAAGATTGAAAGACATGGTTGGTGTACTCCACGGCTTCATCACAGTTACCACACCTAACCGAAACAATGTCAATACCTTTCGCGAAAAGGTTAATGGAAGTAGGAACGCAATCACGTCGGAGCCTCCACACAAACAAATTTATCTTTTTTGGGACAAGACGATTCCATCGAGTCGATATGTTAGAAGAAGGAAGTAATTGATGGTCAAAAAACTTCCTAAGCTTAGCCACAGAGAACTCGTTATGGCCATTAAATTGCCATAACCAATTATCCTCGGAATCATTAAGACTAGGAGGAAGGCTATTAACCATAACATGAAAATTATTAATAACCCTGATATTCCTAATTGGACGGTTCCAACTCCAAATCCAACCCATATCATCCCTTCTATTGCTAACAACGCAATGTTTTTCCGTTTCGAGAGCAAACAATCTCGGATATTTTTTAGCCAATGTCTCCTCCCCACACCACACATCTAACCAAAATTTAGTATCATGGCCATTACCGATTTGTCTTTTGATAACATGTTTATCCAAATTGGTACGAGAATGAGTATCGCCAATCGAGTCCACAATTCGTTTCCATATCCCACCATGAGAAGCCGTGATATCAAAAAAACAATTCTCCCCATGTATGGCAGAAATGGTACGAACCCACAAGGCCTTCGGGTTGCCAAAAAGTCTTTTAGCCAATTTTCGTCATATTGATTTCAAAAAGTCTTTTAATCTTCCTTTTATGGACATCGTTAAAGTAATGTTATGACGTGACACCAATTAATCAAATAATGATCCGTTAAATGTGTAAAACTTAGTCATTTCACCCTCATTCATCTTCTTTTATTTATTTTCTTCTTAAAGCCTGGATCCAAGGTGAAATATCATTCTTGCTCAAATCCGACGAAGTCAAAAACTTCTAATTTGTCCAATTTGAAGGACCCTTACCGATCACATCAATTCTAGTCAAAGAATCAATACTTGCAATCGAAGGACTCAAAGCTCTTGATAGAAATAACTTTGCCAAATGAATCCCATTAGTATCCCTATCGGTAGAAGTCAACCCTATTGGGAAATGCTCACACCATAATAAATAATCATACGGCTAGAAATACGTGAGTATATAGGGTAACACAAGTATACACAGAGGTACTGCTTTTAATAATGTGATTAATATAGGGCAAATGACAAAAAAATGCATTGAACTTGACACATTTTATGATTGTGTGTAGCCAACATTTTTTTTTCTTATTGTGTGTATTGAACTTTCAAAATTCAATTATTGTGTGTATTTTGTGACCATTTTACCATTAATTTTTTTAAAAATTGAAGGGTAAAATGGTCATTTTACATGACAGAATAGTCACAAAATACACATAATGATCGAAATTTAAAAGTTCAGTACATACAATAAGAAAAAAAATAGTTGGCTACACACAATCACATAAAGTGTCAAATTCGATGCATTTTTTTGTCATTTGCCCATTAATATATTTATAGTAAGTATATTAATTATATTAGTTATTATTCACAAAAATTGTTGACGATCATTAAATAATATGTTAAACGCATTGTTGAACTTAAGTCTTTTATTTATTAAGTAGTAAACTTAATAAATAAACTTAACCCAAAGCAATATGGAAATTCCATATTGTTGAGGGGGTGTCGGCCACATAATGGAAAGAAGAGGAGGTGGAAGAGTCCAACTTGTTCACCAAGTTATCAAGGGCCTATATAATAAATTGCCTATTTATTTATTAGAACTCTTACATAACCTTAAAAAAAAACTAAATACTCCTCTTCTCCTAAAACCCGTAAACCGATCGGCAACATACCCTAACTCTTAGGGTTTGTTGATTTTAAAACAAAGCAAAAAACCGTGTGTTTCGTTGCTTAGTTCATGAATCCTAAGAGCTAGCATTCGAGTAGTACACAATGACGTGTAGACGTGTAGTGTGGACATTCATAGAGATTACCTAATTTGGTGATTTTGTTTGTTTCGCGAGGTTCAAGAAGGAAGAAAGATCCATTCGTTGATCAGAATAAAAACAAGAGTTTAGTAAATATCATATATTTATTGTTAATCTAATACATCGTACGGATCCGATTTGGAACCTTTTCTGATGCACTAATTGAATATAATAAATGTTATCTAAATATATAAATCCCAACAGTCGTATTAGAGCTAGGTTGTGATGTTTTAGATTATTTGTGTATGCTTATAAGTGGCTAAAAATGCGTTTTGTGCGTCTTTATTTTTGTACAGATTTAAACTGCCCTTAGGGCTTATCTTTTCCTTAGAAGACTATAAAGGTCTTAATAAATCAGCGTTTGAAAATCCTAGGGCCACGGGTTTTACGTATGCACGTCGGGGATTTTTACGTGCTTAAATTCTTCGTCTTTTCGGCTTATTTGTTCATATTACTTGTTTCAAATTGTGTTCCATGGATAATACATGCATATTTGTCATCGAAAATAAGTCTACCAGTTGTTAATATGAGGTTATTAAAGTGTTAATATGTGAAACGTTCAATTTGCTGATATCCTTTCATATATATATGCATGCTTGTATGTTGCGTTTTATTTTCTGAAAGTAACAGGTCCTTGTACTAAAGAATTTATTCCTGAAATTTTGGACTGAATTAGATAGTTAAATCTGACGGATAAGTACCCGACTCAAAGGGCTACAACTTTGTAGTTTGGTGCTTTGAGCGGGAAAGACTCCTTCATGGAGGTTTAGGGCCCGCAAGAGAGCATTTCTGATCTAACAACATGCTGATTTTTATAGGCACTTGGTTCTACTTGCTTTGGAATAGGTCTAGAAGCAAGTGAGAGCCCTATATTTGGTTAACTTATTGTTGACCTCTAGGGTGTTATGAGTGCTCATGACCCGAGCCCAGGTATCATCGATTTTTTTTACATGTCTTGTTTGATAATTTTATATCTTTCATTTATTTTTGCATTTTATTACTCAATTGTGACTCGTATAAACTTGCAAAGGATTTTGAAAATTTAATGTGACTAATAACTATCAAAACAAGATTTTAACTAACGAGTCATGCAGACATGTGCGATGCATAGAGGTTGAATCAAATTGTTTCTTGCGTAATGTTTAGCACTAATTTTCGTCATTTTTTAGTGATGGTCGGATTTTGTAGGTCAATAAGTTCCTAAGTTGTGATGTTGTTATCACAACTTTTGTTAGCATGACATGAAATTGTTAGTGCCTTTATTTCGTCACTTTTAATTGAGGTCGAGTCAAAAACTCAAAACGATGATATAAACACAATTTATTTGTGACATAAAGGGTATCCCAGTTTTTAGATGCACGTGAGGTTAATTTATGTTTTAATAAATCATATCCGTACGATGCACACAGGTTGTATCTAATTGTTCATTGTATAATGTTTATATAAGTTGTTTAGTTTTAAGTATGATGGTGCATCTAATTGAAACATGCCGCGTCATGTTTAAGTAAATAGTTGTAAAATAGGTTGAGTTAAAGGGAGGTTAAACGCATACGGCCCTTTCAAAAAAAAAAAAGTTTCATGTCATATAGGGAGGAAATCGGGACCCGTGCGTTGCACATGGGTTGATCTAATTTTTCTTTACGTCGTGTTTCTGTAAATTGCCGAATCTATAAGTAAGATGGTGCATCTAATTGAGACGTGTTGCGTAATGATTAGCTAAATAGTTATAAAATAAGTTGGGTTAAATGATGCTTAAATGCATACGGCTTTATTAAAATAAGTTTTAATAAAAAATTTGCGATCAAGAATAATCCCCATAGTCACATTTTCTAAAAGATACCAATTTTAGCCTTGTAAAAATTAACCAATACGTAAAACTTTATAAGTCTAAAATACTACTCTTTAAACCAAATTATTATCAAAATATTTGGCTAAATCACATAATTTTATCACAGCATTGATATAAGCTTAATTCATATGATAGTAAACATGCCCACCTTTTGAAATGTTTAGAGCGTGATAACTTGTCTTTTCAATTAGCTAGACCTATCAAATTGAATTTGATAGTTGCATATCATAAATCTATTAAAAAAATCATTCGACACATATGGATGATTTCTTGGTGGCAATTTATAAGTAGTTTATAGTTACTGATCATAAAGTGGTTGATATATTTTGATGACATTGTGTTTTGTGAAAAAATAATGAAAAAAAAGAGAACATATGCAAAATTCTAATCTCTTTTTATTCTTCACATTATTATAAGTTATCATTATGTCATCTGCTTTTGGATCTATGTTTTTCACTTTTTGGAATGTTACTTTTTGTTCTACACCAATTAGCTGCTTTTGTGAATCGCTTTTGTAAATGAATTGATTATGATGTACATACTTTCGTTTGTTTGATCCATTAGGTATATAATTCGTTATGCAAATACCTTTAAATTTACTTTTAAAGTTGGACATAACTTTACTAAACGGTTGGGTGTTTCAAAGAAAGTGGCAAATAGATATTTAGCATGTTAAATAATATCATTTCGTTTATCTCAAAATATGTACATTATTCTAATGTGTTATTCATTTGTTCAACAATACTTAGTCAACTATACTTAGACAAGATAAAACAACAATCATAATGCTTTAATCTTGTTTTGATCTAGTTAATTAAACTTAGTACACTCGTATCCCCATCTATTTTATTTTTTCTTGGAAGACAATTACTAATAGGATAAGAAATACATATGAACATGGCATACACATAAAAACAGACGAAAACATGTAAGAACGGATGAAAACGTGTAAAAACGGACGAAAACGAGTAAAAATTAAAGAAAACGGGTCAAAACAGACGAAAACATGCAAAAACGAATGACACCGTATAAAAATGGACGAAAACGTGCAAAAACGGCCGAAAACGTGTAAAAACAGACTAAAACATGTAATAACGGATGAAATTGTGTAAAAACAGACGAAAACATGTGAAGACGGACGAAAACGTGTAAAAACGGACGATAAGGTGTAAAAATGGACGAAAACGTAAGAAAACCAAATTTTCGATTATTTACTAACGACCGTTTGTATAAAGGACTAACGGCCATTACTTAATTGTCATTTGAAAACCACAATGACCATTTATGTAATTAACCCATTTGAAAAAGAAGGTGACAAGGGCTTTTTGGTCATTTCATACG
This sequence comes from Chrysanthemum seticuspe, assembly GCA_019973895.1. Lineage (NCBI taxonomy): Eukaryota > Viridiplantae > Streptophyta > Magnoliopsida > Asterales > Asteraceae > Chrysanthemum > Chrysanthemum seticuspe. The sequence goes on along the minus strand of BPTQ01000008.1, from coordinate 2,049,212 downwards.
GATTTGGACTGGATCCGTAATAACAAGAAACCACAATGACTGAATCAGTCAAAAAAAAAGTTTCGTGACTAAAAGTGAAAAATTCAACAAACCACAGTGACCATTTGTGTAATTAACTCTTAATCATATGATAAAGTATCCACAACATGATACTTCAATTCTCGTTATGACAATGATGGCTACGAGTGATTCGGGTACTCTGCAAATCAAATCCGGTGCATCCTTGTATAGTACTAGAGTGCTTTATAAAAAGTCTAAATGATTTCAAAGAACAAATCTACAAACGGGAGTTCCGACTGTGCCAAAGTTTCAATCTTGCAACTTAACTCAATGGTGTTGAAGACACAATATTCCTCCAATACCTTTAAGGGTCGATTCATAGGTTCTTTTGGTAGCTGCTTAAAGTATTCCTAGAAAAGGGCCGTTTCTGATCCGAGAATATAAGAGGTGAGCTTGACATAAACATTGTTAGGATTTGGTGTGCAGATCGAATTTATGGGGCTTATGAATGCCTAATGAGAGCTAGGTTTCCTGACTTATAGTAGAAGTAATTGTATTTCTATATTACGTTCGACGCATGTAGTTAATTATTTAAATAAAATTTCAAGTTCCAACTCATATGAGGTTACGCATCGTCCTCTGATTAATTACCACATGCAACAAGATATAGTTGTAAATTCCTCTAAGTGATATATACATCAATTATTCAAGAAATACTAAATGAAACATGCGACTGTAATAACTTGTAATATACATTGTCATTCGCTACAAAGTTAGCCTTAATTTTTTTTTTCAGAACAAAATATCATTCAAAGAAATCGTTTCATTCATCACTTACAAGATGAGCATCAGATGGACACTTGACCCACAAATCAGAATTGGCGATTTACGGTTTTTGACAGTGGAATTTTATCATGGTCATGGTTTTTGACAGTAGAAAGAGGCTGCTACTTTAATTCCCATACAGGTCTTACGTCCACGATGAACATCACCAGATTCATGCTTCATACATACTACTAATACTTTTTTGCATTTCCAGCGAGCATTTCGTTCACATTCAATTCCTTTTCAGCAATTCTGAGTTATTCCTTAACTAAATTATATTCCGATGGCTTCCTAGTGTGGTGTTTTGCTGGAAAAAATTAAAAACAATGAACATAGGTTAGGATTATTCAAGCTAACTCTGATGTAATCATATAAACATAAGTTTATTGTTAGTAATTTAGTATGATCGAGAGATTTGTTTGTTGTTCCTAAATCAACAACATAACCCTAAAGAGATATTCAAAGTATGTAACCCATGCATAAAGGGTCGAATATTTACATGTAGAAAGTGACAGAACGATTTATTTGTTTACCAGATATGCAACGGCTTAGCCCATTAGTTAGCCTAGCTTATTTTGAAACCCTTACCCTTTTACACACATTCCCCGACATTTGTTGAGTATTCAACAAAACCTTGGACGTCTTAAATATCTAGAGGTTATACTACAATACATCTTATATTATCTACTAATCAGCTCAGTGAATATAAAGATATCGTAGTTAATAACTCAAATGGAATTATAAAAGATGTCATTTATGTATTTTTCAAGGGAGGGGTGATGTATAGGCTATGCCTACCACACTTTGCCAATTGTAGCTACAAAAAGCCGTCAGCTATTAAGATAGATAGATAGATAGATAAAAAAAAAAAAAAAAAAAAAAAAAAAAGCCCGCATGTTATAGCAAAATCAACATATTTTTGAACAACTATTGATTTTGCTATAACATTGCAGTATCTCATTTTAATTTTATGATACTTATTTTGGTATTTCTAACCCTATCCATTTGCGGAGTCGCCTAGGTTGACACTTAGCAGTTATAAACTTTTGTAGCGCAAATACTTTTTTGATATAAGAATGATATCTTATAAAGTTTCATAGAGGGTCCAAAAGGTCATAAAGTAGATGCAGGATATATCAAGTTGAAAATGTGCAATGAATGACAAAATCATGCAGTACATACTCAAAGTGTTAGCAACACGAATCTTGAAAATCATTAAATTATGCATAAGAGAAATGTTCTTCCCACCTAATAAATATTGATTCTCTTGGAATACATTTTCCTCCATATGTCCACACCCTATAACATTGACCACAATTTTAAGTTTTAACGAAATAAAGATATATTTTGGATAATATTTAAGCACAAACAGCTAAGAATTGCACCTGCAAGGTGCTTTCAAGGTAGCACCGGAGTATATTCCAAGGAGTAATGATAGTGTTTTTTAAGTCACTTGAACCCTCATCATTGCCAAACATCATGTGGTCAAACTTCTGTTGCCACACCTTTGGGCGCAGTATGAAGGCCTCCTTACGTTCTTTGCTCGAGCCAAATCTAATATCATCAACGATATCCTCATATGAATGATAATCGGCTAACAGGATATAGATGTTGGAAACAAAGTATAAATATTAATAAGAAAAAATAGTGAGTTATACCCTTATATTTCCGAGACCACCTATTTCATCAAGAAAATGGTCGTTTTGCGCTTGTATCATAAAATAGAAGGACAAACATTGTCAGGTTTTGATCAACATCACTACAACAATCGTGACTTTCGCAGGGGACAAGTCCCCTGTGAAAGCTTTCCCCGGGGACAAGTCCCCGGCGAAAGTCCCCCGACAATACCCTCTCGGGAATACTTTCACCGGGGACTAGAGTCCACTTTTGTCGGGGACATGTGGGTCCTGCAGCCATTTTGCGCTCGTCAAACACGTCTGACGTGGCACCAACTTTTGCCATTGACATGTCCCCGGGGAAAATGGAAAATTATAGATGATCTAATCTTCTTTCGCCGAGGACATGTCCCCGATGAAGCCTTTGACCCATTTTGCATAAAATTGCTGCAAAATGAGTAATTTCCAGATTTTTTCCGTAATTTTTCCGGAAAAAATCTACAATGTATCAACCTGTTTTCAGAACCTATTTTATGCTACAACAACACAAATTCTCTAAACTTAATATCATATATAACCATTAACCGGTAACATACTCATGTGTTTACAAAATCGCCAATGGTCCAAAACTATACATAAGCTACCTATCCGCAAATGGTCGAAAACTATACGTATAATCCATTTAACGGGAATCCTAACCATGTTATTCTCTACAAACATATCCTAACACATAAGGCTCGAAATCTTGTTCGCCAGGCGGTTTTGTCAGTTGACTTCCGATATATTTTGCTTCTTCGGGGTTGTCCAAATCTTAACCTGAGTATTTTAAATAGTTTGGGTTTTAGGCAATGAGAACTATCCAAGCATCAGGTATCAAAAAGACCCTTTAAACCATTAGGGTTGAATTGGTCATTTTAACAATTAGGGTAGGAGGGTAGGATGGTGGATTTTGGGACCTAAACCAAGATCTTGGCAGGGTGTTGGGGGTCCACCCCCTTTCATGTGTAATAGCACTTTAAATAGGTTAATGAGATCATGTTGTTTCATCTACTTGTGATACAAAAGATTTGATCATGTTTGCTAGCGACTTTTGGAATAGTGTGTCTGGAATTGAGGGTTGGTGAAAACATAAGAATGGTGTTAGTGTGTCTAGTTAAAGTGCTATTACACCATTTCCCGACATCATTTCATTCTCCTTTTTACAATGATCTTCCCAAAAACTCACCAACAATGCTCTCCTATATTATCAAACAACAAAAATGAAGTTAGCGGCAGTGACACGTGGCTTCTCCGACGGTTTACGGCGAGAAGGTACACGGTTTCTTGGTCCAGTAGATACAGGAAAAGTGTACAGCCCATTTCTTGTTACGGTTTGTTATGGTTACCTGATGATGATGGTTGAATCCTGACGGGTAAAAAGGTGGTGCAAAAGTGCTTAGCTTGCTTGAGAGTTCATAACTGTGTGCATGTTTTTAGTGTGTGTTTTTTGGTGTGAAACTATGTGTGTGTGTGAGAGAGAGAGAGCAGAGATGATAAGAAGAGAGATGAAAGGGTTTGTAATGATAGTGCTGGAATGGTGCCGAGTGAAGTGGGGTTAATGAGGCACCCTCACAAACCTTTTCATCTCTCGCCACCATACCATCACTATCATTACCAACCCATTCATCTCTCTTCTTATCATCTCGGCTCTCTCTCTCTCTCATACACACACACAGAGTTTCACACCTAAAAACACACACACAATTATGAACTCTCAAAGCAAGCTAAACCCTTTTGCACCACATTTCTACCCTTCAAGATTCAACCCTCATCATCAGGTAACCATAACAAACCGTAACAAGAAATGGGCTGTACACTTTTCCTGTATCTACTGGACCTAGAAACCGTGTACCTCCTCGTCGTAAACCATCGGAGAAGCCACGTGTCACAACCGCTACCTTCATTTTTGTTGTTTGATAATATAGGAGAGAATTGTTGGTGAGTTTGGGAAGATCATGTAAAAAGGAGAATGAAATGAGGTCGGGAAATGTTGTAATAGCACTTTAACTAGACACACTAACACCATTCTTATGTTTTCACCAACCCACAACCCTAGACACACTTTTCAAAAAGTCGTAAGCAAACATGATCAAATCTTTTGTATCACAAGCAGATGAAACAACATGATCTCATTAAACTAGTTAAAGTGCTATTTCACATGAAAGGGGGTGGACCCCAACATCTTGCCAAGATCTTGGTTTAGGTCCCAAAATCCACCATCCTACTCTCCTACCATAATTGTTAAAATGACCATATCAACCCTAATGGTTTAAAGGGTCTTTTTGATACCGATGCTTGGATAGTTCTCATTACCTAAAACCCTAAAATATTTAAAATACGCAACGACATATCTTACCTTTTGGTCTCGGTTGTGGTCGTGGCTTGGCCTCGATTGTGGTCGTGGCTTGGCCTCGGCAGTGGTCGCGGCTTGGCCTCGGCTGTGGTCGCGGCTTGGCCTCGGCTTGGCACCCGTGACACCCTATATTCCTACAAGTATTTTAGCAAAGCACATAATAAGCGGTTATAGATACATTAAATTGATTTCTATCTTCATAACGCATATATTCCTACAACTAATCAATTTCTACTTTCTAGTGTCTTAAGTATACTAAGAAAACAATCTCCTTATCTAGTTGTTTCAAATGATTATCTCATTAGCTAGAGTTTCGTATTTATATTTTTTATTTAATGTCTTGTAATCTTAATAGTTAGTTGAATCTGAGTAATATACTTTTCAGTATTCCATTGATTTCTACAACATATACACTCCGCTATACTACTCAAACACGTAGTCAAAACCAATATCAGCATATACAAACAACAAACTTCTCAATATTCTTATGAGCAGTCAATACATTCATCTTAATCAGATAAAGTACTAAGTCGAAATAAAGTTCGACAAATGAGTTTCATAGCTAGTAACAAAGAAGGTTTTGGAAAACTAGAAGGGAGGGTTGAATAGTTTTGCCAATTAAAACTTCTTTTAATCTATTTAGATCGACTTATGTCAATCTATTTGGATGTGTGTGTTGGATGTTGATAAACAAGCATATAAAGGTAAGTAATGAAAAGATAAGAGTAAGAAGCACAAAACCACAACACGAGTATTTATAGTGGTTCGGCTACAAGGACACCTTCCTTGCCCTACTCCACTCCCCGAGTCACCTACTCGAGAGTTCGTAATCACTACACCAATCTCCTTATGGCGGAGAAGCCTTCATAACGTCGCCTACCCTTTTTCCGGTGCTAGGCTAACCACCGGGTTCTTTCACTCCAAGGTGAACCACACCTACACAACTTCGCCTACCCTTTATAAGGTACTAGGCTAAGTACCTAGTTCTTTCACTCCAAGGTGAACTATACCTTCACAACGTTGCCTACCCTTTATTAGGTACTAGGCTAACCACCTAGTTCCATTGCAATGAAGGAACTACTACCACACTAAACCAACGACTAATCCCAAGGGAGATCTACTCCTTTACAACATCATCAAGGATATCAATATCCTTGGATCAAATACTAGTCTATCTTGTACATCGAAACACACCATATCGAATGTACATCTAAGGCACCTTTCACTAATGCCTTTGACTAGATCTACAAGACACCTTTCACTAATGTCTTGTGTATTCACTTCTAAGCACCTTCCACTAATGCTTCTTTGTCTTGACTTCTAAGCACCTACCACAAGTGCTTATCCTATAGACGATAGATACCCTTCACTAATATCTTCGTCTTGACACTTGAGACATCTTTCACTAATGTCTTTAACACTACACTTCTTTGAATAAAGAAAGGAATCATCAACAACAAGACTTCAGTAGCTTTGATGATGAGGAAGCATGGCAACTCATGGACTTGAGCTTGCTCGACTTCAAAGGTGGTGATCTTGCTTTTAAGAGGAACCTAAAAGATCAAATAAAAACAAAACTGCAAACATAGATCTCTTGGATCTAAGGTTAGTGAGATTTAACTCAGGGGAGAAAGTGTATTGGAAAGGGGTGGAGAATAATGAAGAAATGGCTTACTATTTATGGAAGAAAAATCCTACTGTTCCCCGGATCCTACGGATCCCTACCACAAGGGATCCGGCTGGCACAAAGCTAGGGATCCGTGGAATGCTCCTCTTTGCCCATGGGTATTTTGGTTATGGGTCATGGGTCATGGGTTGAACCATGGATCTTTTGGCTAGATACAATGTATCTTTGAGTGCAATGCACTTAGTCACTTGGGTATGGGTTGATCCATGGGTTATGGATATTATTCATGTGTGATATAAGCATGATGTCATGTAATGGGTTATGGGTCAAGATCCATGGGTTATGGGCTTTGGGTTGTACCCAACTACATTCAATGTATTTGCCAAATGGATTGTGATAATTAAGTTTCTACCCATTTATATTATCTAATATACTACATACTAGTTATGTGTATATTTTATCCAAATATGTAAACACTAGTTGTTGTACATATGTATTACTAAATCATAAAATCACATATACTTTTTTTAGTATTTTATGTGAAAATGTGAATATGTTAGAAACTATTAGTTCAAACCATTTACGTATTTTATTTGTTTCGTTAATATGATTTTACGTTTGTTATCGACAAAACATTAGAAGATCGTAAATTATAAATAAACATTTTTACGGCTTATTTGTATTAACAATCTCCCCCTTTTTGTTGATGACAAAACATAAAATTATTTTAAGGAAAAGCTAAAATTCGTAAAAGTTTGAATTTGTAGTTTTTACTTTCTTCTCCCCCTTTTTGTCGAAACAAAAAGTGTTTGAAGGAAAGAAACACATCGTTTTTAAGAAAAAAAAATATGTGAAAGAAGTAAAAGTAAAAAAAAAAAAAAAAAAAAGAAAAAAAAAAGATAGAGAGCAAGTAACGGGAAAGGATCTCGTCTTTACTCCCCCTTGACGAGTCCATCCCTATGTAAGGGCGTCAAATAAGTGATACTAATCTAGTTTGTTTGCAAATAAGTTTGCAAAAGATTTCGTCTAAGAGACGAATGTGCTCCCCCTTGATGATTGCAATTATGCAAGGGGATGTCACGAAATGTAAATCTTGTATTGCAAGTAATTTGCAATGTATTGCTTTGACATAAAGCTCCCCTAGCTTTGGGATGTCAAAGACTTCATGTGTAAATTAAATAACTACAAAACAAAGGTTAGAAAGCAAGTATAATTCACAATTTCCTGCAAATGTGGTCAAAGTTAGTAGAAAAATAGCTTTCTGTCTCACGGATCCCGCGGTTCCCTCTTAGTAGGGATCCGTCTAGGCAATTTTGAGGGATCCGTAATTACCGATTAATTTCAACAAAGGTGATATAACAGTTAATATTATCACAAAAATGAGATATGAGTACAAGGTAATCATATGCTCAGAAAACTAACAAGTAGCATGTAATTCCATTTAATAAAACTAGAGTTATGATATACATGACTCTAAAAACTAAGAAAATAAGAAGATACATGACTAGGAATTTCTAAACCAACTATTGCTTGATGCTAGGACACCACTAAAATCTTCTAGCTCAAGTTTTGTTTAGGTTTGATCTCGTCAAAACGTTCGAGGAGATGATAGAACATGAAACGTTGGTCTTCTCGTACTTCATGTATTAAACCTTCGACATGTTGACAATGATAGCACTCTTTGTCATGGCTAGGTAGTGGTGGTGGAGGAAATGAAATGGCTTGATGTCAAGGGTCAAGTGAAGCGGCTTGTGGAGCTTCAAACGATGGAGGGATTGGTGGAGATGATATTGTTTGGCCTAGGAGGTATGGTGGTGTTTGGCATAGGTAGTTTTGTGGGTACTATCCTTTTAGGAATTGGTTTGATTGGATGATGAATGATTCTATCATTTGTTGGCTTGACCGGAGATGATTCGGTTGAAGAGATTTCGTGTATAACACGAGCCCTTTTCATGGGTGGTTCTTTGGTGGATAAATTACTACTTGGGGTTTTCCTCATGATGAGATGATTTCAAGAGGTTGCAAGAGCTGAAAGTTAGGATGAGAGTGATGACTATGGAGGTCCTAACAAAGTGGTTTATAAACCAAGAGATTTGGCAAGTGCATTTAAGCCTTAAGCCACTAGGATTCATTGGAATGTGATGATTAACATGCAAAAGAGTCAACTTCAGAGTTTGCACTGATCTAGGAACTCATTTAAGATGAGATGGAGTGTTTGAGTTAGGAAGATGAGTTGAAATGATTGTTTTAGCAAGATTTGACATAGACTGTCATCCGGATCCCACGGTTCCCTCCTTAGAGGGATCCGTCTAGGATAATTCTAGGGATCCGGCTCTCAGCAGTTATGAAAGAATGGAAATGATGTTTTCTAAGATCTAAGACATATAACATCTTGAGTGTTTCAGTCCTCCTAAGTGTTTTAAATGAAGGGGTGCTTGAGTAATTGAAGTTAATGAATGATGTAGCTAATGATTGTCATTTTATGGAAGGATTTGGAACTTTCAAGAGTACCAATGGATGAGCAAGGATGATACTAAAGATTTTGAGTGTCAATTGAAGCTAAATGATCCTAGAGATCAGGTTGTATCTTTGGATAGTGTTTTGGAAAATATCCTAGAAGCTTTACGATGTGAAAATTAGAGTTTGATCAACTTTGATCAATTTAGAGGTGAGGATGATTAATGATCAATTTTGCCATAATTAAAAGATTTCTAAGGCTAGATGGGAGGGATCAAGTAGAAAATGAAGTGTGAATTTAAGAGCGAAAGAGTAATGGATTAAGAACGAAACGATAGATCTACAAGCGTCTTAGAGTATGATCTAGATGAGTTATGTATGAGTAGGAAAGATCAATCTATCTTGATAAGGACTTATTTTGCCTTAAGACACTATGTTTGGCTTTGTGTTAGGTGTTCTAAGGATATGTTTGAAATATAATGCTTGTAATTGCATTTTCTGTTTGCCGGATCCCACGGTTCCCTAAGAGTAGGGATCCGTCTAGTGCAATCTTTGGGATCCACCTATCTGCTCAGCAGGACCTTTACTAAAGGTATGCAATAATCTTGACAATGCATTATATCTCAAGGATAGTCTTAAAAAGAGTTCTAATACTAAGGTATCAAATGTAAGATGTTTTATTTCATGAAGGAAATTAAATTACATTGATAAAGCACGAGTACAAGAGATTTGATCCTATTTTGGAATACTATTAGTTTCCTTGAGTGTTTTTGCTAGGAGGATCATTATGTGATTGATGAGTGTTGGTGGAATCAAGAATGAAGAAAGTCTTCATGAGAGATATGTTTAGCGGTTCCATCATCTTATTCACAAGTACGTACAACGGACTTTGAAATTGAGAATGGAAGTGCATAACATTATGATAGAGGCGTGTCAAGAACATTCCATAAGGGATGAGTTTATTCTAGGAGCCTTAAAGATTTGCAATTCGCCTTGCGAAGAAGTAGGCGAGATTGTATGGTTGTTGTGTTAGCAAACAGTACAACATGTGAGCACAACAAGCGGGAAGAATTTCTCGATTTCCCCTAAGACTCCAAACATTTTCACGTAGGATGAGTGCAAGAGGCTTGTACTCTTCTCGGATATCCCTTGTAAAGATAATGTTGGATCGGAGTAATATGATCGAGGTTTGCATATTATGCGATTTAAATCTTCCGGAGAGGGTATGTGTGAACAATATGGACTATTTTCTTCACGAAAGTTGAAGAGAGAATCAAGTGACCAATCTTCGGTGAAGGCACATTGTCCATGATTTGGAATCCGGAGGATGTGAGCAAAATGCCCAAGGGTTAGAGCGAATTTTTGGTTTTTGATATAAAACCAAAGAGATAGAGAGCGATCCTCGTTACGAACGAGTTCGACTTTACGGAAGAATTCCATTATGAACCTTGGACATATCTTCTCGTTGACTTCAAGAAGACATTCTAGTCCTATGGCACGGAAGGAGGTATCGATACCTTCTTCGAATTGTAGAGAGGTGTCCACAATATGTCCTTCGTGGAAGTAACGATTTTCGAGATTATTGAACCCACGCACATGATTACAAGGCGTGTTGGGTTCGAGAGAGATGTTCGGAGTGTAGATGCTAGTGAGTGAAAAATCAAACTCATATTTATGCGTCATAGTTGAACCTATAGAAATGATAAGTTAAATAAAAGGAGATGTTTGTGGTCAACCTATGATAATCTAACATTTTTACTAGATTTTTATTAACAATGGTATTTAACACTTTAACTTACTCAAGGTTTTGACTTTCTAGTGGATTATTATATTTAGAAAGATTTTGGTTTTATAATCTTGCATGAAGACTGTTTTCCAGTAGGACGGATCCCACGGTTCTTTTACAAAAGGGATCCGGCTAGTATATCTTCCGGGATCCGTGGATCTGTAGTAGTAGAAACAGTTTTGATAAAATAATAAAAAAATATAGGTTTTACAGTTTTTATACCACGAAATATGTTTTATCCTACATTTTATTTTAGCATGCATACATGACTTCTAATGTATCACGATGGAATATAAAACATATAGATCAAAATAAGTGACAAACACATTAAGATAAAAATAACCTAGATAAACTAGATTATTAATAATATTGCATTTCAATACATAGGATGATACAAAGGATTGGGTATATAACCCCAATATAGATTAACAACACAAAGTAAATGTCTCTGTATGTGAACTTCATCATAGGGAACACAGGTGCGATGAGTGTTAGGGCGATGAGCACGAGTGCGATGTAAACCATGTTGATGACGGATCTTTCTTGGTTTCGGTTGAGGAGGAAGATGAAATTTTTGAATGAAAGGAAATTTTTGAAATTGGAAGATTTGAAAAAGTGGGGGTTTGGTAGAGTGGCCGACGGTGGGGTTATAAATAGGGAAGGAGGAATTTTTTAAATTCGTGTTTTGTTTTATTATTGGATTAAAGAAATAAAACATAAGTTTTATATACTATGACTATAGACGAGAAATATAACACGTATGTGAGAAACATGCTTCCTAATGAAGCTTCATGTAAAACATGTATAAGCACAAAAAGATAATCATATAAATACCTAAATAGGTGTACTTAATTATCAAGCAAAGTAAAAAGAAAATCATACCTCTAGCGCACTTAGGAATGTCTTTACAAATGACACAGCAAATGTCACTTAGACTATTCCCACTCCTTTGCATTTAAGATACCTTCTTAAGGAAGGTATTCTTGTTACCAAGCGACTCCTAAAGCTTGGTGGGTATGAGCTTTGACTAATCAATATGACAAAGAAGATTAGTGCAATTAAATGAAAAAGTAAATAATAATAAAAAATGTTGTTATCAACTCAACATCCAAACATATAGTTTTGAAAGACATGGTGTTTGCTTTTATGAAAAACCTTCTTTGTAGTTTTCAATAAACCATGGATCGTATCAAGTTTTTAAAGTACAATATACTTTAAGAAACTTGGTAACGAAGCTCTGATGCCAATTGTGAAAAACTAGAAGGGGGGTTGAATAGTTTTGCCAATTAAAACTTCTTTTAATCTATTTAGATCGACTTATGTCAATCTATTTGGATGTGTGTGTTGGATGTTGATAAATAAGCATATAAAGGTAAGTAATGAAAAGATAAGAGTAAGAAGCACAAAATCACAATACGAGTATTTATAGTGGTTCAGTAACAAGGACACCATCCTTGCCCTACTCCACTCCCTGAGTCACCTACTCGAGAGTTCGTAATCACTACACCAATCTCCTTATGGCGGAGAAGCCTTCACAATGTCGCCTACTGTTGAAACAGACAAAGACCTTGATAGATCTTGAGCTCGTGGATCGTTATGTATGCCTATGTAATCACAAGCACAATAAAAGATAATCTCTACTACTAATGTTTATCAGCGGAATATAAACACAAGTAATCAAATAACTAAGAACTTCTTGATCCTCTATGGATCTTTATATTAACTAAAACTGAGTTTTTCCAATCGGTACATAAACCTTTCTAATGTGTTCCTTTTATAGATAAGGAACCCTAAACAATATCGCTAAACCGTTTCCCAAGAAACGTATAATCATAAAACTAAATAAGATATACACAATCACTTCCTAATAAAGCTCATGTATATCCACACTAAATAAACTAAACACGGAATAAACACTTCCGCAGAAACAAACTAAACACTATTATACTTCAGTAGAAACAAACTAAACACTATTATACTTCAGTAGAATAAGTCTTCAGCAGAATCCACTTCACTTCAGTAGAAACACTTCGGCATTAATATCAGCATAATCCAGACTTTCACATAATTCCCAACAATCCTCCCCTAAACTGGAATTTGACTTGTTAAGTTCCAGTTTCTTGATAGATCATACAGCACCAGAGGATTGAACACGAACAACAGCAACATCAAAGAATCCAAAGAACATCTCTATGATGAAGAAACTCTGAACTCCATATCTTTGCAGCAACAAATGACAAAAGGTACATCAAAACAGATTAATTTCATACTATTCTCATCACATCCAGGTGTGTTAACTCCTGTGAGAGGTGAATCATTGAAAATAAATGGATTTGATGTCTCTTTACCAATAGCCATCACTACTGGAGTAGCCATATGTTTCAGTTCGTAAACTATGGTACACTGATAACCATCTGATTTATGGGCAAACCAGCAACCATATAAACGGATTTGAAATGTCTTTACCTGGAACCGTTTGCTCAGGACTAGTCAATTCTTAGAATTGGTGAATTGATAACCAAATATGGAATGCCACTGCCTTTACCACAAGCCATATACAAGTGGGCTAGCCAATTCTTGGATTCCAAACAGGAATAAACCATGGTGAATTGAAAACCATACAACACTCAGCAATAAAGCATAGGTGGTTGCATACCCTATGATTTTTAGCAAATCATTACAGCTATCAACAGATTTGATGTGTCTTTACCAAAGCTGTACCCTTTGGACTAGCTAACTCTTTGACATACAGACAGTATATCAGGTGAGTCAATAACCAAAAAAATATACAACAAACCTGCAAGAAAAGTTAGATAAAACCAAAAGCATTTTTTTTTTTTTTTTTTTTTTTTTTTTTTTTTTTTAACTAAGAAAATAAAGAAAGAAAACAAATATTACAAAATATTACAATGAAGATGAACCTTTATATGATAGAAGTTGATTCTTAATCAAACCAACACATTGAGTAGCATGAAGGTCATCATTGCCAACCGGATTAGGAGGCACTTCCAACTTGTGTCTCAGCAACCTTTCCATGAAAGTATCAGATAAAGGATAAAGCCTATCTGATAGCATACACAAAATCATCCCACATGTAGTCTGAACTACATGAACACAAGGCAGAGGATAAAATCGCCAACTCTCAATCTCCCATTTATGAGAATTCTTCCAAATAGAATACCCTTTACCATGTGGAGAATCAGAATCAAACATAACCTGAAGATCACCCAACAAATATAAACCAGAACCAGTTGCTAAATGAAACTTATAATACTGAATGACATGTTCATACAGCATCTTCAAATCATGTCTATTCACCAAATGAAGAATATCCTTTAAGAAGTTAAACTCAATAACAGTTTTATCCAGCCTATAAACAGTGTTAAGCTTACCAGCTGTCCAATTAACCAAAACTACATGAGTACCTTCAGGAAAAACTTCAACAGATCCAACCTCAATAAATGTAGATTCATCAGCCTTAAGATCTAAAGTAGTATTCCTTGAAGCATGTTTCTTAGCCAATCTATCCGAACTTCATTTTGATCCTTAGCATCTGTTAGGGTTGGTTATGCTTATCACACCAGCATATCCATCATATAGTGCCAAAAGATGTGAGCGATCGTGCATATCCAACAGCTATTAGTGTGAAAGATGTAAGCAGCCATACTCATCGTGCTCATCTTTAGATGTTGGAATAGATGATATGTAATAGATTAGGACTATTAGATCATGTAGATGCTTTTGATGTTGCTAGTACTCTGTAATCTGTAAGCTGTAAACTGTTTCTTGAATGAATGAATGATCTATTTGCTTCTGTACTTCTTTTGATTGAATCATATAACTTCAGTACTTCAACTTCAGAGGAAACAAATAACACACTTCAGCACAATGAATTCAGTGGAAAAAAGCTTAAGCTTTCTTGACCATATCTCAACTGATCAGGGACAACCATTCTGCAAAACAAACACAGAAACATACACAAACCAACAAAGAAACACACTAAAATTACATTAGCAGGTTAGAGTTAGTTAAAATCAACCAAATATACAAAATGACATAGCAAAATGCAAAGTTATACACAAATCCTCCCCTGAGGCATATGCCTCCCCTGAGGCCTATGCCTCCCCTTAAACTTTGCAGTTAAGGGTTAAGCATGCCAATATGGACCACAAGGTGTTGAAACCTTGGTCCTTCAAAAGCCTTTGTTAACAGATCTGCCACATTATCATCAGTATGAATTTTGACCACATTTATCAAATTTTTATCATATGCATCTCTTATAAAGTGGTGCCTGATTTCAATATGTTTTGTTCGACTGTGAAAAACTGGATTTTTAACAATGCATATGGTACTTTGATTATCAATAAAAATTGTTGTGTTCATGAAATTATACCCATAATCCAACAACTGATTTTGAATCCAAAGAACCTGTCCACAGCAATTTGCAGCAGCCACATACTCTGCTTCAGTAGATGAGGTAGCCACAATAGTTTGTTTCTTGCATTGCCAAGAAATCAATCTCTTTCCAAGGAATTGGCAACCTCCAGTGGTGGACCTCCTATCCAGATTAGCACCAGCATAGTCACTATCACTATAAGCTTCCAACTTAAAAGGAGACTCTTTTGGATACCAAAGACCTAGAAAAGGTTGGCCTTTAAGGTACTTAAAGATCTTCTTAACAGCATTGAGATGGGAAGTTAGTGGAGTAACTTGATGTCGCGAACAAACACTCACAGCAAAAGTAATATCAGGCCTGGAAGTTGTTAAATACATCAAAGACCCAATCATAGACCTGTACAAATGAACATTCACAGGTGGATCAGCTTCATTGTTGGTCTTTGACTTTGGAGCTTCATAAGGTGTAGTAGCAGTCCTTACACCCTCCATACCAAACTTCTTCAAGATGTCCCTCACATATTTGTCCTGACTGATAAAGATACCATCAGGTTTCTGCTGAACTTGAAGACCCAAAAAGAAAGTCATCTCTCCCATTGCACTCATCTGAAACTCTCCCTTCATAAGCTCCTCAAACTCCCTGCACCAAGCTTCCTTTGTGGATCCAAAGATAATGTCATCCACATAGACTTGCACAAGAATAATGTCAGTGGAATTCTTCTTTAGGAAAAGAGTCTTATCAATTGCACCTCTTCTGTAACCATGCTTCAGCAGAAAGGTAGAGAGCCTAGCATACCATGCTCTGGGTGCCTGATGTAGTCCATAGAGAGCTTTGACCACCTTATAAACATGATTCGGATGATCTGGATCTTCAAATCCTTTAGGTTGAGTGACATACACCTCCTCTTCAATTTCACCATACAAGAAGGCTCCTTTAACATCCATTTGATAGACCATAAAGCCCATATAGGATGCATAAGCTAAGAAAATCCGTATAGCCTCAACTCTTGCCACTGGTGCAAATACTTCATCATAATCGATCCCCTCCTCTTGTCTATAACCCTGTGCAACTAACCTGGCTTTGTTTTTAATGACAACACCTCTAGCATCTCTCTTATTCTTCAGAATCCATTTTGTCCCAATAGCATACTTACCATCAGGTAGTGGTACCAAAATCCAAACCTGCTAATTTTGAAATTGTTGCATCTCATCCTGCATTGCTTCAAGCCAACTTGAATCTTCAAGAGCCTGAGTAACACTGGTTGGTTCCACTTGTGAGAGAAAACAAGCAAACAGACAATGTTGATAGTCTGTGTGATTGTCTCTCTGCTGATTTGAGACATAAGAGACAAAAGCCACCTGTCCATATTTAGAACGCGCCACAGTACCTCTTGTTCTAACAGGTGCATTAGGATCACCAATAATATTAGTCTGTGGATGAACATTGTTAATCCTTGTAGTAGTGGTGGTGTTGACATCAATGGAAGAATCAAGATTAGTCACAGTAGGTTCAAAGTCAGTATCATAGGAAGGTGTGTTGAAGATGCCTGCTTTAGGTAGATGATGACCAAGATCTGAAGGTTTTGGAAACCTTGTATAAGGTTCACCAAGATCTGTTGACACTTTAGTAGAACTAGGAGTAGTGTCACCATGTCTTTCAGCCGAATTGGAGAGGTGAGGAGAAACAGAACTACCTTCAGCAGAATTGAAGTTTCTGCCGATTGCTTCATTTGATCCTTCTTCAACATTCCTCTCAGCATCTAAATTGGCTGCATACTCTTGTTTCTTCAGTCTGGCAAGGTCCTCAGCATAATAGAATTCATCTTCACACACATCGGTATAATCTTTAGAAGTGTCACCTACAAAATTGTTAGGAGAGAAGGAAGGCACTACAATGGGTTGTTCATCATCAGACCCACTGTCAGAATGAGCATCCATAGAGTCTGCATTAGTAGTTGGAGATGTTTCAGAATCTGCATTTTGATCAGCCTTATGTCTAGCATAACCCAAGTAATCAGTCAAGTAGTCAAGATCAAATGACCAAACATGACCCTGGCCTTGAACATTAGGCTTGTCTTCAAGATACCTCAGATTCATTGTCTCCTCAATCTTCTTTGCAGATACATTGTACACCCTGTATGCCTTACTGTGAGCAGAATACCCCACAATGTAACCATCATCAGCTTTCTCATCAAACTTGCCCAAGGGATCACTGGTATTCAAAATTGTCACTTGGCAGCCAAACGGTTTAAGGTAATGAATCACTGGAACTTTCCCAAAAAGAAGTTCATATGGTGTTTTAAGATGTGGTCTAGTAATGGACACTCTATTGAGTACATAACAAGCTGTACCAACAGCCTCAGTCCAAAACATGGTAGGAAGTTTAGAGTCTGCTAGCATTGATCTTGCAGCCTCTATTAAGGTTCTATTTTTTCTTTCTGCCACCCCATTTTGTTGAGGGGTTCTTGGAGTGCTATAGTCCCTTTTTATTCCCTTTAACCTGCAGAGTTCTATTAGAATGGCATTTTTGAACTCTGTACCATTATCACACCTAATTCCTTTCACCTTTTTGTTCAACTGATTCTCAATAAGGGTAATGAAGTCTTTCAATATTTCAGATGTTTCATCTTTGGTCCTTAGAAAGAATACCCAACAAAATTTACTAAATCCATCAGTGATCACCAGACAAAAATATTTATGATCAATGCTTCTCACTTTAGTTGGACCAAACAGATCCATATGAAGCAGCTGAAGAGGTTCAGAAATAATAGTTACTGCTGTAACAGGAACACCTTTGTAAGAGGCTCTGTGCTGCTTTCCTTTGTTGCATGCAACACAGTTATGATCATTGGTGAATACTTTGGCAGGAAGACCTTGAACTAGGCCCAGCTTAGAGAGCTGGTTGATGGTCTTGAAATTGACATGGGCCATCCTTCTGTGCCATTTGGTGGACTCATCCACAGATGCTTTAGCCACCAAACATGTTAAGTCACCTGCTGGTTTGACATTAGTTAAGTTGAATGTATACAGATTGTGACTACGAGGAACCTTCAGTAGAATTGAAGTTTCTTCTGGGAGTTTGAAGTCTTTAGACAGCACAAGACATTCATCCTCTGTGAAGAGTACTTTGTTCTTAGTGTCACAGATTTGTGAGACTGAAAACAAATTGAAGTGTTGAAGTTCCTTAACATAGTAAACATTCTCAAAGTCCAGCTGAGGTGTTTTGATGGTCCCTTTTCCAGTAATTCGTCCATCACTTCCTCCAAAGGTTACATTGCCTCCACCTTCAATAGGTATAAAGTTATGCATCATGTCCCTGTTTCCTGACATACTTCTAGAACAACCACTGTCAACAATTCCAACATCTTTATGCTTAAGGGGATGATCCTACAACAACAAAAATTATACAGAGAATTAGTACACTATGGAGGCTCAAGTCATTGCTGACTTGAACCTGCCTTGTGGATCATATGAGTTGTGCCAAGTAGAAGTATAAGATCCACTATTGTTCTTGGGTTTCCAATGAAACTTAGGTCTCTGTTTATTCCAAGAACAACCTGCTGAGGTCTTGACAGCAGTATCCCAGTACCCTCTCCCATCAGTCAAAGGGTTAACATATCTAGGCCAAAAACCATTTTTAAAATATTCACTTGTTGGTTGAACATATGGTTTTCCAAATGATCTTCTCCAAGGAAAAGAAGTATTATAATTAGCAGCTTGTGGAACATAAGGTGGTATATCATTAACATTGGTCCACATTGGTCTAGATTTCCTAGAATCACCACACCTACTCATTCTTTGCTCATGATAATCACAATCCTTAATTAAATGAGATTTACTTCCACACACAAAACATTTCTTCTGAAGAGAAGATTTATTCAAACCAAAAGAAGTATTCTTACAAGCAGAAGTATTCAAACCACAACCATGAAAAGAATTGTTTTTAACAGTATTATTATGCAAAGAATTAAAAAGCAAGTCTTCAGAGGCAACTGTCTTGGAAGGGCATTCCTTGGCAGCAACTCTGTCATGCTTATTGGTAGTCTTGGGTGCAGGCAGGGGTGAAGACTTGGGAAGGTCAGACTTGGGAAGGTCAGACTTGTCATTTGAATCACACTCTGTAGACCCTTGCTTGGAGGACTTGTCACTGTTAACACAAGAGACAAAGTCATTAGTAGAAGTATTAGGGTCAGGCAAGTCTTTTGACTTTTTGCCATACAGATGGTGTGATCCATCAAAGTCATTAAGAGTGGAAAGGTCAATTGGCATGTGCTCACCTCTAATTGGTCCACGAACAGCATGTAGATCACCTTCTTTCACAAAATTAGCTAGGCCTGCTGGTGTAGATCTACGTGTGTCATCCCTAGCTTCTAGGCCTACATATTTCTTAAAACCTAAAGCTACTGTAGAATTGGGAGCTTGACTGCTATAAATGAGACTAGCCAACTTATTGCCATTCATCATCCACTCATTATTCCTAGCAATTTCCTCCTTAAGTTTTTCCTTAAGCTCTAGATTTTCTGACTCTACATCTGCTCTTAACTTCTCAGACCATTTTAATTCATTTGAAGCACATTCGAGATCTCTTTCTAAAACACCTATTTTCTCACCATAAGCTATTTCATTCTTTTGTAACTAAACTTTTTGTCTTTCTAGTGTTTTTAAAGCCTGTTTATAAGCTTCTACTTCCACATAGAATTCATTATATTTTGGTTCCATAATATCATAAGCTTGTTTGAGTTCATTATAACGCTCACTACAACCAAACAAACAGTTTTGTACCTGAGAGATGCCCATCAAGGCAATCTGATCATGCCTATCCTCTGAAGTACAGCCTGCAATCATCCCAACATTATCTGAACCATCATTATCAGACTCCTCATGTAGCTTCCAGTCCACATTGCTATCAAGAGTGACCAACGCAGTTGATCCCTTTGAAGTTCCTGCATCCTTCTGATACTGCTGATAAGTAGAGTATCGTACTTCATCACCAGCTTTCCTGTCTTTGCATTCTCTAGAAAAGTGACCTATCTGTTGGCATGTGAAGCATTTAACCTTCCTTTTATCAAACCTTGCTGGATCGCGTCCTTTGAATCCAAACCGTCTGCCAGCCTTGCTCTCAAAGGTCTTGATATCCATGGAAAGCATGGCCACTTGCCACCTCAGCTTCATCTCTTCAAACTCAAGTGGGTCCACTTGATCAAAATCCTCATAAGCCAGTTCCTGCTGAGGATCATAATCAGCAAAGAAAGATCCAAGAACATCTTCCATAATTCCACTGGATCTAGGAAGAGAGCTTGATGAAGGAGCAGCATTAGATGATGATGGATATGGGCTTGGACCATAGTTTGACTTTGGAGTAGAGGCTCCAACAAATGCAGTATGACTAGCAGTAGAAGATGATCGAAAGGGGCTTCTAACATCATGTTCAAGAGCTTTAAGTTTGTTATAAAGCTCATCAAAAGTCATCATGTCCAAACCACCTTTAGCTTTTAAAGCTATGCTTACATGTAGCCAGGAAGGAGGTAATGACCTCAGAAACTTAGAGTTACAGTCATCATTATCCGGCTTAGCCTGTAGCTGATTCAACTGACTTAAGATCTTGTGAAACTTATCATAGCCCTTGTGAATTCCTTCCTCTTCAGAGATCTGAAAATCCTGAAACTGTTGTCTTAGCATCGACTTCTTCAGTCTTCTGGACTCCTCATTCCCACCGAACTTCGCCTTAATCGCTAACCAGATATCTTTGGCATCTTGCATGAAGTGAAAATCACTTAAGTGATCCTCAGGAATAGCTTGCAGAAGAATAGTTCTGACCTTTGTTTCCCTCTGAACTGCCAGCAACTCTTCAGCAGTTTTCGGAGGAACATTCACCATATTACCAGCAGCATCCGTGGTAGTCCTCTTCAAACTGTTCCCCTTCAAAATTACCTGCCATAGATTCCAATCAATGTTGGAGATCCAGTTTTGCATCTTCATAGCCCAAAGATCATATTCCTCCCTTTTAAGGTAAGGAAACTTAGCATTGCTATTAGACAGACTTAGTTGCTGCAGATGGGTGGAGTTTTGGTTGTTGGTGAGTTCAGTATCAGCATCTGAACCAGGCATGATGTTTTGTTATGATTGTATTGGTGTTTAGAAAAAGCTTGTCCTTAGTATCGTAGAGACTCTCACGAGGCTCTGATACCACTTGTTGAAACAGACAAAGACCTTGATAGATCTTGAGCTCGTGGATCGTTATGTATGCCTATGTAATCACAAGCACAATAAAAGACAATCTCTACTACTAATGTTTATCAGCGGAATATAAACACAAGTAATCAAATAACTAAGAACTTCTTGATCCTCTATGGATCTTTATATTAACTAAAACTGAGTTTTTCCAATCGGTACATAAACCTTTCTAATGTGTTCCTTTTATAGATAAGGAACCCTAAACAATATCGCTAAACCGTTTCCCAAGAAACGTATAATCATAAAACTAAATAAGATATACACAATCACTTCCTAATAAAGCTCATGTATATCCACACTAAATAAACTAAACACGGAATAAACACTTCCGCAGAAACAAACTAAACACTATTATACTTCAGTAGAAACAAACTAAACACTATTATACTTCAGTAGAATAAGTCTTCAGCAGAATCCACTTCACTTCAGTAGAAACACTTCGGCATTAATATCAGCATAATCCAGACTTTCACATAATTCCCAACACCTACCCTTTTTCCGGTGCTAGGCTAACCACCGGGTTCTTTCACTCCAAGGTGAACCACACCTACACAACGTCGCCTACCCTTTATAAGGTACTAGGCTAAGTACCTAGTTCTTTCACTCCAAGGTGAACTACACCTTCACAACGTCGCCTACCCTTTATTAGGTACTAGGCTAAGCACCTAGTTCCATTGCAATGGAGGAACTACTACCACACTACACCAACGACTAATCCCAAGGGAGATCTACTCTTTTACAACATCATCAAGGATATCAATATCCTTGGATCTAATACTAGTCTATATTGTACATCAAAACACACCATATGGAATGTACATCTAAGGCACCTTTCACTAATGCCTTTTACTAGATCTACAAGATACTTTTCACTAATGTCTTGTGTCTTCACTTCTAAGCACCTTTCACTAATGCTTCTTTGTCTTGACTTCTAAGCACCTACCACAAGTGCTTATCCTATAGACTATAGATACCCTTCACTAATATCTTCGTCTTGACACTTGAGACATCTTTCACTAACGTCTTCAACACTACACTTCTTTGAAGAAAGAAAGGAATCATCAACAAGAAGACTTCAGTAGCCTTGATGATGAGGAAGCATGGCAACTCATGGACTTGAGCTTGCTCAACTTCAAAGGTGGTGATCTTGCTTTTAAGAGGAACCTAAAAGATTACATAAAAACAAAACTACAAACATAGATCTCTTGGATCTAAGGTTAGTGAGATTTAACTCAGGGGAGAAAGTGTATTGGAAAGGGGTGGAGAATATTAAAGAAATGGCTCACTATTTATGGAAGAAAAATCCTACTGTTCCCCGGATCCCACGGATCCCTACCACAAGGGATCCGGCTAGCACAAAGCTAGGGATCCGTGGAACGCTCCTCTTTGCCTATGGGTATTTTGGTTATGGGTCATGGGTTGAACCATGGATCTTTTGGCTAGATACAATGTATCTTTGAGTGCAATCCACTTAGCCACTTGGGTATGGGTTGATCCATGGGTTATGGATATTATTCATGTGTGATATAAGCATGATGTCATGTAATGGGTTATGGGTCAAGATCCATGGGTTATGGGCTTTGGGTTGTTCCCAACTACATTCAATGTATTTGCCCAATGGATTGTGATAATTAAGTTTCTACCCATTTATATTACCCAATATACTACGTACTAGTTATGTGTATATTTTATCCAAATATTTAAACACTAGTTGCTGTACATATGTATTACTAGATCATAAAATCACATATACTTGTTTTAGTGTTTTATGTGAAAATGTGAATATGTTAGAAACTATTAGTTCAAACCATTTACGTATTTTATTTGTTTCGTTAATATGACTTTACGTTTGTTATCGACAAAACATTAGAAGATCGTAAAATATAAATAAATGTTTTTACGGCTTATTTGTATTAACAAAGATTAAAATATTGCAACTTCGTAAATTCAATCATTGGAAAAGTTAGATTATCATTTTTATCACATCAACATAATAATATTATTCATTTAATGTATCATGATATCATCCAAAGGGAAATAATATTAGTACGGCGGTTAGATGCTTCTTAGCTTTTTAGCCATACTTTGTGATTGTCTCATGGACAACACAAAATCGATTAATCCCACACAAATTACAATCACTCATCATCTATAAATTTATAGCTCAAGACACATCAAAATCATCATACCAGATAATAAGTAACATAAGCACATTAGAATGGACTAAAATCAGTCACAAGTATGTGTTGTGATGGTACCTTTCATAGCACAAGGCCAACTCAACCAGCTCTTACACATCTCTCGCCTTATCTCTGGCTACAACCTTCATGCCCACTTCGTGTGTGGCACTAGTCATACCCACCAAGCCAAGCTTCACGTCCATGGGTGGGACCAACACCAGTTATGAATCTCAAAACAAGTTCAACAAACAATATTAATGACATTATACAAGTTTGCAAAAATACAAAATTTCATGATACAATCAGTATTGACTTTGTTAGGACCAGAAACTTACCTTATCAGTGGTGGTGGAGGTGCGCGCGGTGATGTAGTGCTGGTGGAGGTGGTGCGGTGATGGAGGTGGTGCTATGAAGATAAAGATGAAGGAGGTGGAGCAGCAGCAGCTGTTTAGGTTTGGTTTTTTTTATCTCATTTGTGAAAGCAGATCTGGTTAATAACTGAGGTGATTTTTACGATTAGTTTTCGCCGGGGACACGTCCCCGGCGAAAACGTTGTTTGTCTTCTAGCAAGACTTTTTGCCGGGGACATGTCCCCGGGGAAGGTTATGGCGGGATAAAGTAAAACGATGGTGGGAAAAATAAAAAAAATCGTGAAAAGTTTTCCCAGGACATGTCCCCGGCAAAAGGTGTTTAATTTAACCAATATGCATATTAAAAAAAATCTTTATTATCATTTTCAATAACTAAATTAATAACTAATCAATCTAAATTTAACCTAAAAATTTTCTATGGTATACGTATCATGTTAAATGACCAAGTACAGGTGCTATGGTATACGTATCATGTTAAACGCCGGAGTATAGGTGCTATGGTATACGTATCATGTTAAACGGGCGAGTATAGGCACGCCTCTGTATACGTATCATGTTAAACGGTCGAGTATAGGTGCTATGGTATACGTATCATGTTAAACGACCGTGTATAGGCACGCCTTGGCATACATATCATATTAAATGACCGAGTATAGGTTCTATGGTATACATATCATGTTAAACACCCGAGTATAGGTGCTATGGTATACGTATCATGTTAAACGGCCGAGTATAGGCACGCCTTGGTATACGTATCATGTTAAACAGTCGAGTATAGGTGCTATGGTATACGTATCATGTTAATTGACCAAGTGGAGGTGCTATTGGTATACGTATCATGTTAAACGGCCGAGTATAGGTGCTATGGTATACGTATCATGTTAAATGACCAAGTATAGGTGCAATGGTATACGTATCATGTTAAACGACCGAGTATAGGTGTTATGGTATACGTATCATTTTAAATGACCAACTATAGGTGCTATGGTATACGTATCATGTTAAATGACCAAGTATAGGTGCTATGGTATACGTATCATGTTAAATGACCAAGTATAGGTGCTATGGTATGCGTATCATGTTAAATGACCAAGTATAGGTGCTATGGTATGCGTATCATGTTAAATGACCAAGTATAGGTGCTATAATATACGTATCATGTTAAATGACCATGTATAGATGCTATGGTATACGTATCATGTTAAATGACCAAGTATAGGTGCTATGGTATACGTATCATGTTAAATGACCAAGTATATGTGCTATGGTATACGTATCATGTTAAATGACCAAGTATAGGTGCTATGGTATACGTATCATGTTAAATGACCAAGTATAGGTGCTATAGTATACGTGTCATGTTAAATGACCAAGTATAGGTGCTATGGTATACGTATCAAAGCACATGCTGGATTTGTAAAGCTGACCATGTTCTTAGTTAACAAGATTATGGTTTCCAAACACCCCTTTTCCAATACTAAATTACACATGAATAAAGAAACAACTTGAAAACAAAACGAAACAACTCGGCAAGCAAACGAAACAACTCAAACGATATGATACACACGATATAGACCATAACAAACATCGCCCATTCAATTTTTTCCCCTGCTACTTCCCGCTCTGCTAGAACCTGCACCATCTTTTCCCTTCCTTTGCTTGACGAACTGTTCAAACAATGCTTCAAGATTTGTTACCCTATTTCCCGCATCATCAAATGTGTAATCGAATGGGCTTTTTTCAGCTTCATCTTTTTCCTTCCTTTGCTTGACGAACTGCTCAAACATTGCTTCAGCTTCCAGCGTGTTTTCTCCTCCAACACCATTAGCTTCACAGTCCAAATACACCCTATAGAATGACTCTTTCCTTAACCATTCCAGAATGTGGTCTCTCATCAACGGGTCTATGTTCTTATAAGAACCATATTCATCATAAATTTCTGACCCATACGTATCAAGAACTCGAGTAAAGAGATATATCGATGATAAAACCAGTGACCACTCCTTTTTCGGCATGTAATCAGCCATTATATTGTTACGTGTGTTTTGTGAGAATTGACGATTGGGTTATTTATGTTTTCCAAGCATCGGGGTTTTACTTATGTATTCATAGTTGCAATAAAGTGTATTTTTGTAAATATTACTTTTGCCAGGGACATGTTTTCGGGGAAAGGTTTGGCGGGAATTTTCCCGCGAACAATTAGCATGCTTTTGACTTTGGTCAACTTTTGGTAAACGTGAAATACACTTTCGGCTGGGACAAGTCTTCGGAGAAAGGTTACGTTGAATTTTGACTAGCCGGTCAAAGTCTGATAAAAATGAAATGTACTTTCGCCGGGGACATGTCCCCGCCGAAAGTGTTCGTTGAATTTTCCATAACAGGTCAGCGTATTCATGTGCCACGTCAGATTTTATTTTGTCGTTTAGTGACTTTCGCCAGGGACATTGTGTCCCCGGCGAAAGTCTCCTCGCCCGTCCATCCGATTGTTGTAGTGACACTTGGAACAAACATCTTAACCAGTGGCGGGTTTGCAGCGGTAACACGGTTAGCGGGTCTGCAGCGGTAACACGGTTACACGGTTAGTGTTGAAAGGAGAGAGGTGTTCGCTGCCGAAAAAAAAAGTTAAAAAATTCGGTAATTTGTGTATGTGTTTAAAAACACGCAAAGAGTACAAATAATCTTGAATGGAAGTCAATAGGTTTAAATATTGGTAGATGGGAGTAAATTTGGTAGATGAATTAATGTAGGTTGGTGGGTAGTTGAAAGGGTTTAATGTTGGTCATTAGTCAATAGTAACACACTGCACATATTTGAGTTTTAGCTACAGCTTTATACCAAACTATTAGCAAGAAACAAAATGAGATACCTAAAAAGAGGGCGAACCCAAGTGACAACATGCGACACGAACGAGCGATATGATGTGTTCTTTTAAGGACCTACCACCTAACTTACGTATGAAATATAACAAGTGAAATGTGAGACTAGTTTTAGAATATTTTGGGAATACAAAGCGAGAAGAGTAATTTGATAGTGGGTTTAGAGGTTGGTGTTTATAGAGATATGAGAGAATATAGAGATATGAGAGAATAATATGTTTATTGATTGATGATACACCCAATAGACAAGATACATGTATAGATAATTCTTTACATAAAGCTACCAATCATAATAAATGAAAAGCTAAGACTCAATCAATCACAATAAAAGCTAAATCAATTACAGAATGCCAAATCTATCATAATAAATGTGGTATAATAAATGTGGTACAACTAACAGCTATTACCCTCCCGCAAGCGAAGTGGGGGTGGACCAACACGAAGCTTGGTGCAAAATGATTCAAAAAGAGGTCTAGGCAAACTCTTTGTGAATATATCAGCAACTTGAAGATGGGTGGACACAAACTTGGTGTAAAGCTTTCCTGATAGGACAAGTTCCTGAACAAAATGGTAATCGATATCAATGTGCTTAGCACGTTTATGTACAACCGGATTTTGAGTTGAAAATAAGGCACTTCGATTGTCACATAAAATAGTAGGCCGAGTAGATGGTAATACCAGTAGTTCGCGAAGAAGATGAGTGATCCAAACAATCTCAGCCGCGGTGTTTGCTAAAGCTTGGTACTCAGATTCACAACTTGAACGAGAAACGGTGGGTTGTTTTTTATCACTCCAAGAAACCAAGTTACCACCAAGAAATATAGAGTAACCGTCAGTAGAACGACGTGTCTCAATACAACGCGCCCAATCGGCATCGGAGTAGCCCAAGAGAGTTGGTGAGGTGGCGTGAGAAAAGGTGAGACCATAACTGAGTGTCCCTTTAACATAACGAAGAATACGTTTGACAGCTTAAAAATGATCTTCAGTTGGGGCATGGAGAAATTGGCTAACTTGATTAACAGCGTATGACAAATCGGGGCGGGTGATGGTAAGTGATAACGCTCAGATTGTGCATGTTTTTAGTAGCGTTATGTGTGCTTTTATATATGTTATTTGGTTATATTTGCGTGATTATAGTACTTAAACGCATCAAAAGATGTTTGTCTAGTGTTTATAACCAAGTGCAGGTAAACGAAAGGAAAATAAAGAAATGTTCAGCAAAATGAAGATTCCCGTTTCAGTGAGCCTAAATCAGTATCTCAAGGACCTTTGATGACCATAGTGATTGAAGAACCAAGTTCTACAAGATAAAGAGAAAAAAAAGATCAAGTTTCCTTAACTCAGGAAATCCAACCGGATCGGTTGGAATATGACCATCACCAACCGTTCGGTCGCTTCCCGCAACCGGAACGGTTGACCCCTTTTGTAGAAGACCAACCGGATCGGTTGGTCATATGACCGATCCGGTTGGATAAGTTGCATCTGCCAAATCTTCATCACTAAGTTTCTCCTTTGCATCCAAACGATTCTAGGTCCTTCTCTTGGTGTATTCTAGTCCCTTCCTTACTCCTTGGAGGCCAAGTTCAGCAATTAATACCCTAGGCTTTGGAATTAGTATAAATAGAGGCCATTTGTGAGCATATGAGACACACCTCAAATACAAATCTCTCTACTTATCAAATAAAGCTTTAAACTCTCAAAATTCGTCCTTAGAAGTCCAGGGAAGTTTGGAGTTCCAGAAGTTCCACATTTGGAGGCCAAATCGCCAAGAAGTCTACCCCAATACTTTGGGAATGATTACTTGACCATTTGTAATCTTATTCCAAGCATTATAAGACTTTGAATCATGTTTTCTAATGTTCAAAGTTCTGAGTTTATGTTCATGTTTGCTATGAGTAGCTAGTTTCTTTATATACTTGCTTAAATGATGTTGATTATCATATGATTAGTTAGTGATTGTGTTAACATGTTTTAATTCAATTTCAAGTTGATTCTAAGATCCAATTGTGCTAAAGTTTGGTAGTGACATTTGTTAATAAAGTTTGGCTAATTGATAGTAATCGTTGGGGTCGAAAGAACTTATTGTTATTCAACTAGTCATAATCATTTTGTCTATGGATGATTGTTTTTACCCATTATTCTTGATTATACAAAGAAACTAAGGTGTGGTTGTAATAGAAACGCTTTTTGATTATCAAATTGGATTGGTTGGAAACATCTAAATGGTCGTAAGATTAGTTGTTGAGAATCAATTGTAGCCTTTTGTCTATGATCGGTTACCTTTTGTATTGACCATTTCTTAAGCAATTTGATGAACAAGTGGATGTTTTTGTGTTTAAGTTTACGTATGTAGACTTATGAAACTTGAATTGATTGGTTAAACGTAATGCTTGTTTTTATGAACTAAAATCTTGATGAAGGTTTAACTTGTAAGAACAATAGATTAGTCTTCCAACTAATTATCATAACCAACATGTTAAGAGGTTAACACAATCACATTAATTTATGATATGAAACTAGTTTAAGCAAGTATAGTTTTTAATCATCTGAATTTCATTATATCTATTTGCTTTATTATATGTTTTGGATAGACTCTGTTAATTCAAACTTGTGTTTAGATTCACTCAAATCCCTGCGAACGATCCCGGCTTACCTTCATAATCTTTCTATAACGGACGAGTATACTTGCTCGTATGTGTTATTGGTAATATTGGTAATTCACCTTTTATAAATTTAAAACTTGTACACACGTAGCACATCAAGTTTTTGGCGCCGTTTCCGGGGATTTGATTGTGTTTGAACAAGTTTTTGAATTTCCCTCAGTCGATTCAACCAAAATTTTTCTCTCAGAAACCTTAACCGGATTCGGTTGTCCTTCAACCGAATCGGTTACGATTTTACCCATAACTCAACTGGTATAACCGATCGGTCGCAACCCGCAACCGATCCGGTTACCCACTCTGACCTATAAAAACTGTTTTCGTTGTTTGTCAGTGTGTTTAGATATTGTCTGGATTCTCTAGGACATTGTATGAACACTCGAGCAGCGGGAATAGAACCAATTACACCTCTTACCAATCCCGAACGTTTAATTCAAAGAAGAAGAAGAACAATTTTCATACCATTGGAAAATCGTGTACCAAGAGTACAAAACCCACCATTTGATAACCTCGTAGAAGCCAAAGTTGTTTACAACCCTTTCACCAATTTACCTTTTCCCATGGCGGACGATCAACCCATGTGGGGAACCAACCGAGCCGTAGCACCAACCCCCGAAAGTGCTATTGTTGCTGTCAATCTTGGTGACAACTTCACCGTGAAGGGACATCACCTTTCTATGATCAAAGACCGTCAATTCGATGGCCGTGCGTGGTCCGATTCGCACAAGCACATTGCCGAATTCATCGAAATTTGCGGCATGTTCCGTTATGGCGACACCGATGTCAATGCCATCAAACTCAAACTTTTCCCATCATCACTCGCCGGAGATGCTAAAGTATGGTACAATGAATTAACCCTAGGAATCATCAATACTTGGGAGGAGATGAGGCAAGCTTTTGTAAGCCGATTCTTTCCGCCTGCCATGTTTGATCGATTAATGGGAGAAATTCGTGCTTTCAACCAAAACCCAAATGAATCACTTGTCGAAGCTTGGCTTCGAATGAAAGATTTGCTTCGTAGTTGTTGATAACGCTACACGCGTCGTTCGGGGTCAAAGGAACTTCCTTTTCGTCGAGCAAGTTTTTCAACACCCTAGGCAGTGAACCGAATCATTGTAGTGTAGTATTAGGGTAAGCCACGGGTATTGATATCGTTCTCTAGGGTAATAGGAATGCTAGTGAGAAGTTACTACGCTAAGTTAAGGTTGGGGTTGAGGAAGATTATTTTTTATCTTTTTATATTTTTTAGGAAAGGAAAGGTACGAATCTCGGGGTTTGAATTTGGGGGTTGGTATTGCTACCGATTACTCTACTTATCTAATTATCTAGTCTAAGGTGTATGTAGTCTATGTCTAATTAATGTGTGCTCGTATGATAGTTTAAAGATGTGTTTACTTAGGTTCTACTACTCCTTAACTATCTCCTATTGGTGGTTGAATTGTCACGTCCTTATTCTTAGTTGCTTTGTGTGTCTAAGGTTGTAGGGTATGTGTTTCTCCCTAACTCTTTGAACTTACCAAAGGGTCTCATCTACAAAACCCACTAGGGATAATAAACTCTTACTCTAAGGCACTCTTTGGATGGTTTAGCTTACAACTACTCAAGGAGTCATATTCTAAGGTTCACAAAGATTTAATCAAGCATTAAGTACACAACGAATGACCTATTGCATTACTAGATAATTAAGTTTCATATTCCCTAAGCAAACACACAAGTAAATTAGCCGGACATGGAGAACATGCAAGCATACACACAAATAATCAAAGACATAATTGTATTAATGAATTAAAACACTTATCTTGGTGTAAGATAGGGTTTGGAAACCTAAAATACTGTACAAGACAGCCTTGGTTCGTTTTAGGTTTTTACTCCAAAAGACTACACATCAATACTGAAAAATTCGGATTCTATATATAAGATTACACATGCGACGGCGTCACCTTATGTTTTGTGATGCCGTCGTGTCACCGTCATTAGGGTTTCGTCTTGGCCACGTTAGACTTGCGACGGCGTCACCTTATGATTGTGACGCCGTCCTCTTCCACTTCTGACGCCGTCTGGATTGCATCTAGGCCGTCTGAGTTGCGACGGCCTACTCTTTTATAACTTGACGTCGTCACTTGAAAATAGGAGTTTTGGCTTCTGTCCCGTCACAAAATCCTCCGACGGCGTCGTGTATAAGCTGTAACGCCGTCACCTTATGTTTTCAGCAGCTTTGAGTGCCTCGATTCTGACTTTGGCCATTTTCTTCGTATATTCGCGCATTTTCGTCCAAATAAGTGTCATTCCAGCATTTTGCCTTCAAGAGACCTAAAAAGTGAAAAGGAACGATATTAAGCAATAACGGATACAAAAGTGATCAAATAAGGGCTTAAACGACCCCTCAAAAAGGTACCCTTTAAAACCTTATCAAATATCCCTACACTTGGTATTTGCTTGTCCTCAAGCAAATGTGCTTTTAGCCTATTAATTTATAAGTTAGGGTTCATGAAGCATTGGTTTAAAACGGTCCACAACACATATAAGCCCCGCAAAAGTCATAACAAGCACGAAAATTACATACTAGCACCTCACATGGGGTGTTTGGATACTCACATCTCTCTCGGGTGTATATGAAATATAACAAATTGGAAATGGAAGATAAACACTCATTAACCGGTCCTAGTACATAGATTACCATAGGCTTGAGAATAGATCAAACCTCCATCGCTTTGGCGTAAGCTCCTAGGAAAGACTATCAAAGAGGTCTTTAAAGGGTTGTAACGTTAGGCTTACGGTAGGGAAATAAAGGGTTTGGTGGGATAGGCTATTTAGTGGTGGCAAGTCAAAAATCTTATTGTTACAAGCATACGAAGAATGGCGTTGCTAAGCCAAGACTGGACACTCTAGACTCTAGCTAACTGAAATAAACAAACATAAATTTAAAGGATAGATGTAGGATGGTAGCCCGTATTTTTTTTTCACTCTATTTTTTTTCTTTTCTCTTTTTCTCTTTTTTTTTTGATTTTTTTTTATACACTTTTACTCTACCATCCTCTACGGTAACATCAAAATGATAGGGATTTATAGGCACATCCCTACACTTGAGTTTTTATTACTCTAACACTAATCTAACCCGAATTGAAAAGATCAAAACACTTGGGGTATATTATTACGCAAACAAAGGGAATTTGAATTTAACGTTCCCTTCCCGGCATTTCATAAACTTTAACTTTTCCCATGAATCCCAATCGTCCCAAAACTGTATACAAAGGATATGACTCGACTTAGCAACTCATGCAAGCAACCAGATAAATGAACTAAGGGTTTAGGGTGATAACAATAATGCACTAAAAGTGAGTGCATACATGGTAGGCTAAGGCGATTTGGGTATATATTTGGGGGTGGGGTGTAAACAATGCTCTTCATTGATATTCCGGAAAAACTGAAACATCACGAGAACTGCGAAAAGGATAGGCTCTGAGGGGTTAACTAGGGGTATCGTGTACTAAAGATGAGTACAACGCAAAGGGTGTGGGGGAATTACTCAACCGAGATGGAAGAAGTAATTATATTACGGGTATCAAACAAGGGTTATCCTAATTCCTCTTATCATTTAGTTATTCCTAACTACACAAGTGTAGTCTTACTAGCGATCTCGGAATGCATCACAAAACAAGTTATAGAATCTAATATACTACCGGTTCACACTCTAAGCATTAAAGATGAATGCTTTAATTCCTACTAATCTAAGGGCGATCCTCACATTTTGGGTGGAATTTAGGTGGTAAAGGGTTTTTGTGCTAGTCATGCAACTTCCTATCCGTGAGATGCTTTTATTAAAACTAATGGCCCACTCCTATATGTCATGAAAAATTTTAAATTTGGTGCCAAAATTACCCTAACCGACATTTTCTCATGGTTTATTACGCAAATACAATTGGACAAAGCAAATATTCAAGGATAAGTATTGTTTCAAAGTTCCCGTTTTATTTTCCCTCCCTACACTTAAACTGAACATTGTCCCCCAATGTTCCCCGAAAGTATCAAAGTTATGATAATGGAAGGTAATTAAAAACGAATGAAACTAGTACTCCCCTGATTAGCTCGGTAGGATCCGTGTGTGAAGTAGTGGTTAAATCCTTTCCAAGAAGAATTTATGCGTGAAAAGCTCCTTCCAATCTTATTTAATTTCTTCTTGATAAATTAAACCTGCACACTTGAAGAAAACAAACGAAACCTTTGCGTAAAATCGGCGGTAATAATATATATAAGACTTGATTTAAACTAGGATATAATGTTTGTGGAATGGATGTTCACAGAATTTCTGGAAAATTAAGACCTGGAAAATTCCAAAAATTTATAAGTAGCTCAGAAAATGAGAAAAAAGTAATCTATTGTTTTTACTCCTTCCTGACGCCGTCAGGTTGCGATTCTTACGCCGTCAGGTTATCCTGACAAAAACTGGTTGCGATTTTCTGGAAAAAAGTCTGAAAAATTTACATCTTTAGAATCTGAAAAAATTTCTGCAAAACATCCATTATGACTCGATACAAGCATTTGACTCGAACAAACAAACAAAAATATCTTTTAATGAATTGTTATTCTCATGTTTACGTTTCTTTTAAAAACGTGTGTAATCCTCCCTACACTTATCCCTTATGTAAAATACCTTTATATGCAATTAAGACGAGGTTAAAAACAAAATAAAGCATTTTTACAAATTTAAACATGAGAATAAACAATCAATAAAAGACATATGACACTAACATACACAATCCAACCACACAAGCAAGATAAACCATACCACATGCAAATATTCATATACATCAAATAGTTCAAGGTTCACCACAAAGTTAAGATATCCTAGATTATTACATGCCCAAATAAAAATTGTTTTGACCAACCATACTTAACCATACATAATCCATAAACAAACACATAAATCACTGTGGAGGGGGGCCATAACGATAGTCATAACCCAGGGGAAGATGGCCCAAATACCCATAGGGTGGATAATCCTCCTCCCGCCCTGGGAAAGGATCGATCTGGAGATGTGGATCAAGCTAATCACGCATGGACAAATGCTGCATCTGCCTGGCAGTGTGGTCATAGGTCCAATTAGCCCTCTGATCCTGCTGTGTCATCCATGTATCCATGCGGCCCATCCATGCTCCCTGGTAGGCCTGCCAATCCCCACTGGACATTTGGCGGTAAACGTCAGCGGAGCTTCCTGCTTCACCCCCTGCTGGTGTGCTGGTATCTGTGGCTCCTCATCATCATCGTTGTCACTACTTTGAACGGCGGGCTGAGCACGGAACCAGGCGAAACCTCTACCATAATCCATGAGGACATCCATAGCTTTCAGAGACTTAGCCTTGACGACCCTTGGTGCTGCTATCGCACTAAGATATGCGGGTACCTCTCCTGCCAAAACAACTAAAGATCGAGCTAACTGGGTGATAAGCATACCTCCATACACCCTATCCTCCATCCTTATTCCACTAGCAGTCCTCAAGTAGTCGGCCAACCAGAATGGGATGTTGCAATGCACACCCTCGGCCAATATGCAGTAAAGATAGAACAAGTCAGGCAAGGTGACACGATGACCCGTGGCATGGCGTCCTCTGATAGAGAAGGTGAGGTAGCGATGAATGAGCCTAACCCTTGGATTCCGGATTTGTGAAGCGAGGGTACTCCCAGTAGTGTAATCCCTATCAGCTATCGTGTTCCAGAACTGAATACCCAACATCTCGTCCTTATGGGTAATTCCAGCTGCAAATTGAGCCCGAAAAACATCACTCTCAGCATTCTCAGATGTATATAATCCCAACCTCCAACCAAACTCAAGTGTCGACATTTCCCTCCAATCCCCTCCTAACCTAAATCGGATCCCCTGAAAATCAATGTTATCCCGACATGCATTGATATTTGGAAGATAAGATGCGTGAAATTCACACACCAACTCGCCATACACGGGCTCTCTAATCTTAAACAGCCTTTCCCATTGGGGATCAGTGAACTTGTCCCTTCTAAAACTATTCGAAAACGCCCTAGCTAAATCATGCTCCTCGAGAAATGCCCAGTCCAAAACAGCCCCGAAGTCAATGGTCTGATGAAGTAAATCATTGTAACGGGCTTGACATCCTTCCTCAAGGAATACTCCCCATCCAACGGTTGTGTCCATAATGTTTTCCTAGGTTCTAGAAGATTGACCCCTAGTTCTCTTTACCTTTCTGCTCATCTGAAACAGGAAATCAAATAAGTGGAGAGCAAATGAGTGGCGTTCGCGATAAAAGATTGACACTAGCAGGTCTGACGGCATCGCAGAATACTCCTGACGCCGTCAGCTCGACCAAATTTTTGAATCCGACAATTGCGAAGGAAAAATCCAAGTTTTAACCATAACCCTTGACCCAAACACCCTTGTTGCAGCAACAATGGCATAATGGCTAGGTGGTTTTCATCCCTAAGCCGTCAAGGCTTCCTGCAAGGTCAATCCCCATATGATAACACTATTATTCGCCTAATCTTTAGCCTAGTTAAGAAGATTCATAGGTGGTATTTAGCATAGATCAAATTAGTTGGGGTTTTCGGATTGAGAAAGAGGTGAAAACAAAATTGAGCATGAATTAGGACAATTTAATAGACAAAGATTAATGTGTATTACTTACCTTGTGGAGATTGACGTGGAAAAATGATGAATTAGAGGTGGGGAAAACGTGGGTGTGTGGTGTGGGGCGGATAAAAATTGTGTAGGGTAAAGAATGAAAGAGATGGGTGCTGTATTTATCCGTCTGATCTGGCTTAGCGACAGCGTCACACATTATATGCGACGGCGTCACGACCAATTTTTTTTTTTTTTTTTTTTTTCTTTTTTTTTTATTTTTTTTTTTTTTTAATAGACGTAAAGGGTTATGTTAATCCGCCTGGATAAAAAATCTGGTTACTATTTGTGACAAAGATTTTAGTTTTTATTTTAGGATCAATTTGATTAATCCACCAATAATCTCCACTATGGTAAGCAATGCATATGTCAAGTTGTCTTTCAATCGTCATCTCAGAAATCTTGAAGTATTGTAGGTGAGGGTTGTTTGTCCCCGGTTTAAAACCGAAAGAACTTTTCCTATCATTGGGAAAGTTGGGAAGTGGCACGTGCACCATTCCAATGAACATGTTTCTAGGGAACATGCGGGGAATGTTGAGACATGAATCAAAGCCAGAATATGGTTCTTCGATGAAGTTTGCCCTATTCAAGGGAAAAGCTTCGGGAATCATTCCAACATGCTCCGGTATCGCGTACACCTTTTTAAGCTTTTTAGGCATATTGTTTTTTGCGATTTCTTCACGGATGTTCAACATGAAGTTGTCAGCAAGTCCTAAGAAGGCATTGTGAGTTTTCCGCATTTGAGCTTCGAGGTGTTTTATTTCCTTTTCTTGCTTGTGGACAAATGTCAACATTACGTCCTCGAATTCATCTTGCCGAGACTTTCTCGGGAGCAAAAATTCCTTGACCGTGTTTACATGCTCAATAGCGTGGGTAGTTACTCCCATTAACGCATTCACTTGCGCTTCCATTTTCTTTATTGCTTGTGCATGAGAGGTTAGCCCATTTTCCGAAACTATCAGAATTTCCCAACCTTCTTCTTCGTATTGAGCCAGGTCCTCGATGACTTCCCAACATGCTTTATCAGTGAGGTCGCTTAGCCTTCCTCCGGCGGCATAATCAATGGTTCGTTGAAAGGAGGGACTGACATGATCATAGAAAAGTTGGACTTGGAGCCAAAGATCAATGCCGTGATGAGGGACTTTATGAAGTAAGTCCTTGAATCGAGTCCATGCTTCATATAGAGATTCACCCTGACGTTGTTTGAACATCAAGATGTCATTCCTAAGCTTAGTGGTTCTCACTGGTGGGAAAAATTGAGCAAGGAAGCGAGAGGTAAGATCATCCCAACTTGAGATGGAGCCAGCGGGAAGTCGCTCAAGCCAATTACTAGCTTGGTCCCCGTAGAGAGAATTAGAAGAGATGCAGGCGCGTGGTCTCTCGAGTAGTAGCATCAAGGTCGATGGAATCGACAATTTTAAGGAAATCCCTAAGATGCTGATTTGGATCTTCGGAACGAAGTCCATGGAATGCACATCCGTTTTGCACCAACCGAATGGTGTCGGATCGCAGGGCCATAGTTTGGGCTTGGTCGGGAAGCTCAATGGTGTTCCTATAGCCTAAGTGGCTTGGTCTTGAGTATTCACCAAGAGTACGGGCTCTTGGCGGGTCATTTGGTGGTGGGTTGATGAGTGGAGGTTGGTTATCACCTTCCATGATGAAAAGTGATGGGATTACGAACAAAGGTCACGAAGAAGGGGGATAGACTAAGAGAAAGCTAAAAATGAGGAAAAAGTTTACTTGACAGGAATCAAGCAAAGAAACCTAAACGAGGTGGACTACTAACTAGCTATTCTATTCCCCGGCAGCGGCGCCAAAAACTTGATAACGCTACACACGTCGTTCGGGGTCAAAGGAACTACCTTTTCGTCGAGCAAGTTTTTCAACACCCTAGGCAGTGAACCTAATCGTTGTAGTGTAGTATTAGGGTAAGCCACGGGTATTGATATCGTTCTCTAAGGGAATAGGAATGCTAGTGAGAAGTTACTACGCTAAGGTTGGGGTTGAGGAAGATTATTTTTTATCTTTTTATATTTTTTAGGAAAGGAAAGGTACGAATCTCGGGGTTTGAATTTGGGGGTTGGTATTGCTACCGATTACTTTACTTATCTAATTATCTAATCTAAGGTGTATGTAGTCTACGTCTAATTAATGTGTGCTCGTATGATAGTTTAAAGATGTGTTTACTTAGGCTTTACTACTCCTTAATTATCTCCTATTGGTGGTTGAATTGTCACGTCCTTATTCTTAGTTGCATTGTGTGTCTAAGGTTGTAGGGTATGCGTTTCTCCCAAACTCTTTGAACTTACCAAAGGGTCTCGTCTACAAAACTTACTAGGGATAATAAACTCTTACTCTAAGGCACTCTTTGGATGGTTTAGCTTACAACTACTCAAGGAGTCATATTCTAAGGTTCACAAAGATTTAATCAAGCATTAAGTACACAACGAATGACCTATCGCATTACTAGATCATTAATCAACTAAGATAAGAGACAACCAATCAATATTCAATAATTAAGTTTCATATTCCCTAAGCAAACACACAAGTAAATTAGTCGGACATGGAGAACATACGAGCATGCACACAAATAATAAAAGACATAATTGTATTAATGAAGTAAAACACTTATCTTGGTGTAAGATAGGGTTTGGAACCCTAAAATACTGTACAAGACAGCCTTGGTTCGGTTTAGGTTTTTACTCCAAAAGACTACACATCAATACTGAAAAATTCGGATTCTATATATAAGATTACACATGCGACGGCGTCACCTTATGTTTTGTGACGCCGTCGTGTCGCCGTCATTAGGGTTTCGTCTTGGCCACGTTAGACTTGCGACGGCGTCACCTTATGATTGTGACGCCATCCTCTTCAGCTTCTGACGCCGTCTGGATTGCATCTAGGCCTTCTGAGTTGCGACGGCCTACTCTTTTATAACTTGACGTCGTCATTTGAAAATAGGAGTTTTGGCTTCTGTCCCGTCACAAAATCCTCCGACCGCGTCGCGTATAAGCTGTGACGTCGTCACCTTATGTTTTCAGCAGCTTTGAGTGTCTCGATTCTGACTTTGGCCATTTTCTTCGTATATTCGCGCCTTTTCGTCCAAATAAGTGCCATTCCAGAATTTTGCCTTAAAGAGACCTAAAAAGTGAAAAGGAACGATATTAAGCAATAACGGATACAAAAGTGATCAAATAAGGGCTTAAACGACCCCTCAAAAAGTTACCTTTTAAAAACTTATCAGTTATCATGGACATGGACTATCAAACATAACCATTATCCAAATCTTTTACCATGGACTAGATGAAATCTCTCAAGGCATCCTTGATGCTGGAGGAATTTTTCTCTATAAGACTCCCAACGATGCACATCAATTGCTCGAAGATCGAGTACTTCTCAAACTTGATTGGTCCAAAGATTCCAAAACCAAACCTCTGCGAAAAACCGTTGCTTTTGTCGAAAACACTGATACCTCAAAACTCATGGAGAAGATGGAAGCGTTAACCTCAAAAATCGACTCGCAGTACAAAGATATCAAAGATGAAATGAAGGAAATGCGAGACGGATGCAACAATTGTGGAGGAAATCATCCATCGTCCGAGTGCGAAGATAAACCTATGGGTAGACCGAAGGAAGGAGAAGCGAGTTATGCTCAAGGAGGATACCGCGGAGGAGGATATCGTAGTAATTTTTACAGTCGAAATTCTGGAAATTGGCAAGATCGCCGACCACGGGATGACAACCGTGATTCTCAATATCGAACTGATGATCCACCACCACAAAATCCCGATAAAAAGATGGAAGAAACCGAATTCGAGAAAACCATGAGAGAATTCGTGGCTGGTCAAAAATCCGCAAATGATTTTTATCAAAAATCAGTTTTTCAATCTCAAAGGCAAAGTTGAT
The DNA here is from genome assembly GCA_019973895.1 of Chrysanthemum seticuspe. Taxonomy (NCBI): domain Eukaryota; kingdom Viridiplantae; phylum Streptophyta; class Magnoliopsida; order Asterales; family Asteraceae; genus Chrysanthemum; species Chrysanthemum seticuspe. The sequence goes on along the minus strand of BPTQ01000008.1, from coordinate 2,009,238 downwards.
CAAGGATAGAAAAATCATCAAGCATCTATCCAAGATCTTGAAAACAAGTTTGGCTGACTTTCTGACCAACATTCCTCTAGACCATTTGGTTCATTGCCAAGTAATACCCAATCCAACCCAAAACCATCAAATGATAAGACGTACCATCCACCACAAACAAGAAATGAGCATATCAATGTTGTCTTCACAAGAAGTGGTCTCTCGTACGATCCACCACCAAATCCTAATACTCATGTCACCATTGATAGTGAGGATGAAATCGAGGAACCAAACACAACTCAAACCACCATAAAGAAAAACATTCCATCCGTCAAGGCGTATACACCAAAAATTCCTTATCCTCAACGCCTAAAGAAAGAAAAGATAGAAGAGCGTTATAAGAAGTTCATTGAAATAATCAAAGAGGTTAGACTCAATGTTCCTCTCGTTGATGTCTTAGCCGGAATGCCCAATTACGGGAACTTTTTGAAAGAACTTCTTAATAACAAGAGCAAGCTTGAGCAAATATTAGCAACTTTCCTTAACGAAGAATGCTCAGCTATTGTCCAAAACAAGATCCCACCAAAGCTCGGAGATCCTGGGAGCTTTCTTATTCCATGTACTTTCGGGAATAATGTTAAATGTGATGCTTTGGCCGATCTTGGCACAAGTATCAATTTGATGCCTTATTCGCTGTATTCCAAGTTGTGCAACAACAGCCTGAAACCAACAAAAATGAGCATCCGATTAGCAAATCATTCCTACCAATATCCTGTGGGAATCACTGAGAATATGCTTGTTCAAGTCGGTAAATTCATTTTTCCCGTGGACTTTGTAATCTTGGAAATGGAAGAAGACAGTAAAGTTCCACTCATCTTAGGAAGACCTTTCCTAAATACCGCCGATGCAATCATCAAAGTGAAAGGAAAAGAACTCAACCTTGGAGTTGGGGAAGATCGAATCACTTTTCTAATCGATATAGCAATGCGCTACCCACATTCCAGCGATGACACTTGTTTTTACATCGATATTATTGATGAAGTCACTGATGAAGAATTAGACGCATTACTTAACGAATCCGATCTATTCATGACTACTTCTGAAAAAATCAATGAAACAGATTTTGACAAAGAGTTTGATGATTTCATGAAAGTAGAATTCGAAGGAGATAACTCATAAGAAGAAGAAATGGAGGAAGAGGAAGAAAATTTTGAAGAAATAACTTTCAATGACGAGATGCGAATTAAAACCTCTATCAAAGAACCACCCACAGATCTCGAACTCAAACCTCTCCCAGATCATCTTGAATATGCTTACTTGGAGGAAAACTCTCTTCTTCCAGTAGTCATATCTTCATTGCTCGAGGATAGTAAGAAAGAAAGTTTAGTTTCTGTCCTCAAAAATCACAAACAAGCTGTCGCTTGGAAAACATCCGACATCCCAGGAATTAGTCCTAATTTCTGCAAACACAAAATCAATTTTGAAGAAGGGATTAAACATGTGGTAGAACGTCAACGTCGACTCAATCCCAACATGAAAGAAGTTGTTAAAAAGGAAATCATAAAACTTCTCGATGCTGGAATCATTTACCCAATTGAGGATAGCCCTTGGGTAAGCCCAGTTCACTGTGTTCCCAAGAAAGGAGGAATGACGGTTGTGAGTAATGAGCGAAATGAACTAGTTCCAACTAGAACTGTCATAGGTTGGCGCGTTTGTATTTACTATCGTAAGTTAAACAAAGCCACCAGAAAATATCACTTTCCACTCCCGTTCATGGATCAAATGCTTGAAAGACTGGCAGGAAATAAATTCTTTTGTTTCCTCGACGGATTTTCAGGATATTTCCAAATTCCTATCGATCCTAACGATCAAGAAAAGACCATTTTTACTTGTCCTTTTGGAACCTACGCATATCGGCGTATGCCTTTGGTCTCTGCAATGCACCTGCGACTTTTCAAAGGTGTATGATCGCCATATTCCAAGACATGCTAGAAACCTCCATGGAAGTTTTCATGGATGAATTTTCAGTCTTTGGAGACTCGTTTGAAGCTTGTCTTTCTAATCTTGACAAAATGCTCGAAAGATGCAAAGCTGCACATCTTGTCCTTAACTGTGAAAAATGTCACTTTATGGTAACCGAAGGAATTGTGCTTGGCCACAAAATCTCCAGTGCAGGAATGGAAGTAGACAAAGCAAAGGTCAATGTCATCTAGAAACTTCCACCACCAACTAACGTCAAAGCCGTTAGAAGTTTTTTAGGACATGCTGGTTTTTACCGCCGATTCATCAAAGATTTTTCAAAAATATCTCGTCCGATGACAAAACTCCTTGAGAAAGAATCTATCTTTAACTTCGATGCAGATTGCATAAAAGCTTTCGAAACACTGAAATCTCAGCTTACTAGTGCTCCGATCATGGTTTCACCTAATTGGTCACTACCCTTCGAACTTATGTGCGACGCAAGCGATTTTGCTGTTGGAGCCGTCTTAGGCCAACGTGAAGGAAAACACTTCTGGCCTATATATTTTGCTAGCAAGACACTGAATAGTGCTCAGCAAAATTATACCGTCACCGAAAAAGAATTACTGGCCGTCGTTTTCACATTCGACAAATTCCGATCATACCTTGTGCTCTCAAAAACAGTCATTTTTACCGATCATTCAGCGCTCAAGTATCTGTTCACCAAGCAAGATGCTAAACCACGTCTTATTCGATGGATTTTGCTACTCCAAGAATTTGACATCGAAATCAAAGATAAGAAAGGAGCAGAGAATCTTGCCGCTGATCACTTATCTCGTCTTGAAAATCCCAATCTTGAGGAGTTAAAAGAAGAGGAAATCGATGATTATTTTCCCGATGAAACTCTCATGACCATCGATGGAACTGATGATCCTTGGTTTGCTGACTTTGCGAATTACCTCGCAGGAGGAATTCTCAGAAAAGGTCTAGCTCATGCTCAAAGAAGCTCTGGCCGGCAACGAAACTAAAGCTTCACACTGGTCCACTCGTCCATCGGCTAAGTTCCAACTCTATGTTGATAAGAAAAAAGAAAATCCCCTAAGAAGAGGACTTTCAACTATTCCAAAAGAACGGGGACTTAAATACTATTTTTGGGAAGAGCCATATTTTTTCAAATGTGTCCTAACTGGATGATCCGAAGATGTGTTTCTGGTTTCGAAACCCGCAAAATTCTTGACGAATGTCATCATGGCCCAACGGGGGGACATTATGGTCCTTCCACCACAGCTAAAAAAGTTTTTGATGCTGGATTCTATTAGCCAACTATATTCAAAGAAGCACACACACTTGTTCAAAACTGTGACGCTTGCCAAAGAACCACCAATCTCTCTCGAAGAGATGAAATGCCATTAACAAGCATTCAAGTGTGTGAGATATTCGATATTTGGGGAATAGATTTCATGGGACCTTTCCCTAAATCCCACAAATTCGAATACATTCTCGTTGCTATAAATTACGTCTCCAAATGGGCAGAAGCTGAAGCTTTACCAACAAACGATGCTCGTGTCGTCGTTAATTTCCTCAAAAAGCTTTTCGCTCGTTATGGAATTCCCAAGGCATTAATAAGCGATCGAAGAACCCATTTCTATAACCAACAAATGGAGAAAACCATGAAAAGATATGGAGTTCATCATCGATTCGCGACGGCCTATCATCCACAAACCAGTGGTCAAGTTGAAAATACCAACAGAGCTCTCAAAAGAATACTAGAGAAAATAGTGAAGGACAATCCTTCAGTGTGGGCAAAGAAACTTGACGATGCTCTGTGGGCATTTCGTACGGCTTATAAAACTCCAATTGGCACAACTCCTTACAGACTCTTGTATGGAAAGACTTGTCATTTGTCGTTCGAAGTTGAACATCGTGCTTATTGGGCTCTCAGAAACTGTAACACCGATCTCAAAATAGCTGTAGAAAAGAGATTCCTGCAATTGCACGAACTCGATGAATTAAGTCTCCGAGCTTATGAAAATTCCAAACTGTATAAAGCTAGAACAAAAGCTTATCACGATAAAAAGCTACGAATTCGAAAAGAATTCAAAGCCGGAGATAAAGTTCTGCTTTTTAACATGAAATTCAAACTCAAAGCTCCTAAATTACAACCAAAATGGTTTGGACCATATATCGTTAAACATGGATATCCATCAGGGTATGTCAAACTCTATGACAAACATGGTGGAAGTTTCATTGTTAATGGGCACCTAATCAAGTTATATTACGACAAGGAGCAAAGGAACGAAGTTTCAGTTGCAACAGTTTCCCCTGAAAATGAATTCGAAACTATCACCTTTGTAGCACCATTTCCAGGAGGAATCCCACAAATTGTTCCATGGAAACCATCTACTGAATTCTTCTGGGACGATATTGAAGCTACTGGTGAAGAATTCATGTACATCCCCGAACGTTTCAAAATGTATAAAGCTGCCCTTGCGGCCAAATAAATTCGGGAAGATTCGAGTCAGGCTGATGACTCGGTAATAAAACAAGCGCTTCTCGGGAGGCAACCCGTGTATTTTGATTTTCTGTGGTCACTCCCCAAAGTTTAAACCTTTGGTTGAACTTAAATGTGGGGGGGGGTGCCACCTTTAATAAAACCCTTTTGTTTGTTTATAAGATTGTGTGCAGGTGATGATTTCTCCAGTGGACGCTAGGAATGAAGAAAGAATTTTAAGCTGATAAACTCGTTGACATATCTGATTTCATCTCTATTTTCCCTATTTCTATACTTTGAAGTTCGTTTTTCATTGAGGACAATGTCTAACTTAAGTGTGGGGGGGGGGGGGAATAGGAAAAATTAGAGTTTTCATGCTTAAATTTAAAATTTTGTTTGCCCTTATGATCTAGTTGTTTTCACACTTTTAGAATTATCTATTCGAATAAATGGATCATTCCACTGGTAAAACTAGTAATATTTGAAACTTCGAGATGTGTTCCGATTACTATTGCAATCCATTCTGGGATCGATAAACATTTGCTAGCACATATTATACCCTTTCCACTAAACTGTGAGGATTTGAGCCTATTTCATAAACAGCATACATCTTTTATGCTTGGATCTTTTGCTATGAGTGTGCCAGTGATTTTATTTATTCTAGAACTTGTGCTTGTAAATCATTACCAGACCGCAGTGAGATTGCATTCGTGCGATATAAGTGAATTCGTGTGATAAAGAGGCACCTTAGGATTTAACCTAAATGGCCTTCCATTTTACATCTAATGATATATTAGCTAGCCACATTAGTTAGTTAACCACCCACATGGACCCATTTGTAGTGCTCATTTTTAGCACTAGATACCCCTAGTTACACCCTCTGAGCCATCCTTTTCATTTTTGCTTCACCCAGAAAATACAAAAAAAGATTTTACACTTTAAACCTTAGCCTATCCCATATCAATGTCTAAACGGTTGGTTGCTAGTCACCTGAAAAATGAAGATTGATCAAATGATTATGAGTACCACATTCTGTAAGATTGATTGAGCCATGCACTGAGTTTAAAAAAAAAAAAAGGTTATGTGTTGAAAGTATGAAAATAATAGCCAATGTGCTATGATCGTAGAACAATTGTCATGGCAAAGCAAAAAGCTGTGGAAAGCGAAAAAGAAGAAAGCGAAGCTATAATCATTTATTTGGTTCGTGGAATCTTTGGTAGCTAGCAACACGGGTATTAGACTTGATTTCATTTTTAATTTAACACCAATTTCATAAACATCTCCATGCCTTATCCATACCCTTAACCCTAAGCCATATCATTATAACCCGAATAAAAGCCCTCTTTAGATGTTTTTACTTGGTGCTCACGCCACGTCGGTGGAGTTTTGTTTCTTGTACAAGCTTATGGTAATAATCTAATCATGACTGAGCAATGAGTGTGATTTATCTTGTTACTCCGCTAAAAATGAGTGATTGAGTGAATTATATTTCGTTCCTTTTTCGTGAGGTTTTTGAAATGTTAATCATGCAAGAAAATCATTGGATGTTGTCAAACATCTTGATGTTTCACCTTTATAAAGCTTAATTGATGAATCCTCTCTCGTATTTATACTTGGTTGATTTGCATCACATTTTTCATAATCACGATCTTGTACCAGTGGATGTTTTTCCTAGATTTGGTTGAGGGTAAGCAAAGTTTAAGTGTGGGAGAATTTGATAACGCTCAGATTGTGCATGTTTTTAGTAGCGTTATGTGTGCTTTTATATTAGTTATTTGGTTATATTTGCGTGATTATAGTACTTAAACGCATCAAAAGATGTTTGTCTAGTGTTTATAACCAAGTGCAGGGAAACGGAAGGAAAATAAAGAAATGTTCAACAAAATGAAGATTCCCATTTCAGTGAGCCTAAATCAGTATCTCAAGGACCTTTGAAGACCATAGTGATTGAAGAACCAAGTTCTACAAGATAAAGAGAAGAAAAGATCAAGTTTCCTTAACTCAGGATATCCAACCGGATCGGTTACAACTGTAACAGATCGGTTGGAATATGACCATCACCAACCGTTCGGTCGCTTCCAGCAACCGAAACGGTTGGCCCCTTTTGTAGAAGACAAACCGGATCGGTTTGTCATATGACCGATCCGGTTGGAGAAGCTGCATCTGCCAAATCTTCATCACTAAATTTCTCTTTGCATCCAAACGATTCTAGGTCCTTCTATTGGTGTATTCTAGTCCCTTCCTTACTCCTTGGAGGCCAAGTTCAGCAATTAATACCCTAGGCTTTAGAATTAGTATAAATAGAGGCCATTTTTGAGCATATGAGACACATCTCAAATACAAATCTCTCTACTCATCAAACAAAGCTTTAAACTCTCAAAATTCGTCCTTAGAAGTCCAGGAAAGTTTGGAGTTCCAGAAGTTCCACATTTGGAGGCCAAATTCCAAGCATTGTAAGACTTTTAATCATGTTTTCTAATGTTCAAAGTTCTGAGTTTATGTTCATGTTTGATATGAGTGGCTAGTTTCTTTAAATGATGTTGATTATCATATGATTAGTTAGTGATTCTATTAACATGTTTTAATTCAATTTCAAGTTGATTCTAAGATCCAATTGTGCTAAAGTTTCGTAGTGACATTTGTTAATCAAGTTTGGCTAATTGATAGTAATCGTTGGGGTCGAAAGAACTTATTGTTATTCAACTAGTCATTATCATTTTGTCTATGGATGATTGTTTTTACCCATTATTCTTGATTATACAAAGAAACTAAGGTGTGGTTGTAATAGAAACGCTTTTTGATTATCAAATTGGATTGGTTGGAAATATCTAAATGGTCGTAAGATTAGTTGTTGAGAATCAATTGTAGCCTTTTGTCTATGATCGTTTACCTTTTGTATTGACCATTTCTTAAGCAATTTGATGAACAAGTGGATGTTTTTGTGTTTAAGTTTATGTATGTAGACTTATGAAACTTGAATTGATCTTGAATTGATTGGTTAAACGTAATGCTTGTTTTTATGAACTAAAATCTTGACGAAGGTTTAACTTGTAAGAACAATAGATTAGTCTTCCAACTAATTATCATAACCAACATGTTAAGAGGTTAACACAATCACATTAATCTATGATATGAAACTAGTTTAAGCAAGTATAGTTTTTAATCATCTGAATTTCATTATATCTATTTGCTTTATTATATGTTTTGGATAGACTCTGTTAATTCAAACTTGTGTTTAGATTCACTCAAATCCCTGCGAAAGATCCCGACTTACCTTCATAATCTTGCTATAACGGATGAGTATACTTGCTCGTATGTGTTATTGGTAATATTGGTAATTTACCTTTTATAAATTTAAAACTTGTACACACGTAGCAAATCAGTAAGGTATTGAAGTGCACCAACTAAAGATCGATAAAGGTTAGGATCCGAGAAGGGGGTGCCTTGGGTGGTAAAGTATGTCGTAGTAGAGAGGGGGTGGCAGCAGGTTTTGCATCAAGTAAGTGGGCACGTGCTAGAATATCATGTGCATACTTAGATTGATTCAAAAAGAGACCAGAGTCTAGATAGGACACCTCAAGTCTAAGAAAATAATTCAAACGTCCAAGATCGGTGATAGAGAATTCTTTGTTGAGACGGGTAATGAAGTTACGAATGGTAGAGACATTATTACCGGTCAAGATAATGTCATCAACGTACACTAGGAGATAAAGAATACACGAATCCCGTTTGAAGACGAAGAGTGAGGTGTCAGCTCTACTACATGAGAAACCGATGCTAGTCAAAAAAGCACTTAATCGGTGAAACCACGCCCGCGGAGCTTGTTTAAGCCCATAAAGAGCTTTTTTAAGATGACAAACATGATTTGGAAACTTGGAATCAACAAAACCCGAAGGTTGCTCCATAAAAACGGTGTCAGTAAGATTGCCATTCAAGAATGCATTCTTGACATCCAATTGATGTAGAGGCCACTTATGAAGCACCGCTAAAGAAAGAACAATGCGAACTGTAGAGGCTTTAACGACGGGGCTAAAGGTAGCTGAATAGTCCAGACCCGGGACTTGGGTGAATCCTTGAGCTACTAGACGGGCTTTGAACCGATCAACAGTACCATCAGAATGAAACTTGATACGAAACACCCATTTAGATCCAACTACATTAGCATGTGTAGGACGAGGGACAAGCTCCCAAGTATCATTGATTTTGAGAGCATGCAACTCATCATACATAGCAGCATACCATTTTGGATGTTTTGCTGCAGATTTGAAGCCACGTGGTTCTTTAGCCGAAAATAAGCCTTGGTGAAGAACCGAGGAGGAAAGTTGTGAGAGATCAGCAACATGGCGTGTTTTAAATGTGCCAACTTTAGATCTAGTTATCATAGGATGTCCCATAGTGGGAGCATCTACGGGAACAACATGTGGCACATGTGATGTCGCATCAACATTGGAAGGGTTTGAGATAAGTGGTGCAACAGTAGGCTCAGTTGAAGACTGAGCATTTGAAGTAGGCTCGGTTGAAGACTGATCGTTTGAAGTAGGCTCATTATGTTTGGACAAAGATCACAACGAGGTACGAAAGATGGTGAGACTACTGGTTGAGCAATAGATGATGCCAACACATCAGGTGGAGAAATTGATACTTCAGATTCATCAACGTTTACTCCATCACAGTAAGTTGAAATTAGCATTTGAGCCGGTGGCAAAGTAGATGAATTTCCAGAAAATGGAAATGAGAATTCATCAAACTGAGCATGTCATGTAGTATAAATTCGCCATGTAGATAAGTCCAAACACCGATACCCTTTATATTGAGTACTATAACCAATAAAGACACATGGTTTGCTGCGAGGAGAAAGCTTATGTGAAGAGTAGTCTCGTAGGTAGGGATAAACACAACTTCCAAAAACACGAAAATTACCATAGTTTGGCGTAGAAGAAAATAAAAGCTCATACGGAGATTTATTGCCTAACAATTGAGTAGGCAAACGGTTAATAATGTAAGTAGCAGAGCTGAAGGCATATGTCCAAAGAGATGCAGGAACTTGAGCATTAAACATCATGGCCAAACCAGTTTCAGTAATATGACAGTGTTTACATTCAGCTCGCCCATTTTGTTGAGGAGTATACGGGCAAGATAGGCGATGATGGGTACCATTAGTTGAAAAAATAGAGCGAACACGATCATTCATAAACTCGGTGCCACCATCAGATTGAAATACCTTGATCTTGCATGAAAATTGATTTTGCACAAGATTAAGAAATGCCGTTAGAACTCCATAAAATTCAGATTTAACAATGAGTGGATAAAGCCATGTAAATCTGGAGAAATCATCAACAAATATCACATAATATCGATAGCCATCAGTAGATACAACGGGAGATGGACCCCATAAATCACAATGAATTAAATCTAGAACATGCAAAGAACGCTTTAAATTAAGGTCAAAAGGTAAGCGTCTGCTCTTAGATAATTGACATGAGGAACAAATGCGTGGATTTGGTAAAATAGAAGTAACCGACAAATGTCCCAATTTATTTAATAAAGAAATAGTATCAAAACAAACATGTCCTAAACGATTGTGCCATAAATCATAAGATGCCTTTAATCTTTTGGAAGAAAGCTTAGACAGAAATGCATGTTGACCTCGTTCAAGTACATAAAGTCCATTCTTATGCCGTCCTTGTGCTAGGTGTGCCTTTGAGAACCGATTCTGAATAACAAACATGCGATCAGAAAATATAACATCAACAAGATTATCCTTCGTAAGCTTGCTAACAGAGAGTAGATTTTTTGTGATATTTGGTACCACAAGTACATCTTGCAAAGCAATATTTGGAGTTATAGATGAAGTACCAACATGAGATATTTTGGATGCATTACCATTAGCAAATAAAACACAATCATTACCAGAATAGGTTGTAGCAGTATCCATGTTGGAGAGAGATGGCGTCATGTGAGCCGAAGCACCAGTATCAACACACCAATCAGGAGAGTAGTCATTGACATTGCATTGAGCTTGAAAAGCTTGTGCAATATTGGCATCAATAGAAGGTGGTTGGCGAGCAAATGTGTGTAAGTCAGGACATTTAGAAGCATAGTGTCCTTCATTACGACATAGTTGGCAGTGAGGTGGTCAAAGACCACGACCATTTGATGAGCGACCACGACCTCTAGATAAATTACCACCATTTGATGAGCGACCACGACCGCGAGTAGATCCAGGAGCAGGAGCAGGATGAGTAAGAAAAGCAACCTGAGATGTAGCGGTACTGTTGATAGATGTGAGAAAAAGTTCATGACTTTCGGCTTGTGAAAGATCACGAAACTTTGGATGAGGCCTCATCAAGCGTTGAGTGGTAGAAAAGGTTTCAAATGATGAACCAAGCCACATAGAAACCAGTGAATCTTATCAGTTTCATCAACGGGGTGGCCAATTGCATTGAGTTGATCACATATGGCTTTAAATTTGCGACCAAATTCAGCAATTGTAGAGGTACCTTTCTGAAGTTGACGGAGAGAATCACGAAGGATGTGCATTCGTTCAACAGAGTCATGACTATAAGCATCTGGAAGAGCACACCAGACATCTTTGGCAGTGGTATGTCCAAGAGTTTCGGCCATGGCTTCTTCTGATAGTGATGATTGAATCAACAGAAGAGCACGTTGATCACCAGCGATCCATGTAGAATAAGCGGGATTTGGAGATGAAACGTTTTCTATGACAATGGTGGGCAATGGGATGGCAATGGAACCGTCAATATAGCTGGTTAATTTTTGATAAGCAAGAAGAGGAAGAAGTTGATTCTTCCACAAGAGATAGTTAGAGGATGTGAGTTTGATAGTGATCATGTGTAGAATGGTTGCAAGAGGGAGAGGGGAGTCAGTAGACTCATTGGCTGCCATGGCTGAAATAACATGTTTATTGAGAGAATAATATGTTTATTGATTGATGATACACCCAATAGACAAGATACATATATAGACAATACTTTACATAAAGCTACCAATCATAATAAATGAAAAGCTAAGACTCAATTAATCACAATAAAAGCTAAATCAATTACAGCGTGCCAAATCTATCATAATAAATATGGTACAGCTAACAGCTATTAGTGTTTATTTATGAGGCACAAGCTATAGTTAAAAAAAAAGAAAAGGATTTAGAAGCAAAACCAGTGAAGTAAAAAGAAGGTACGTGTTTGTGTTTAGCGATTCAAGAGAAGGTGATCAGGTGAGAAACTATGCAATGAAAAGAGAAGATAGAAAAGTTCATGACAAGCAGTTGTTTCTCAAAAATGTACGTGCTGAAACAAGAAGATTGAAGATGATGTTAGGGTTTAGTTGGGTATATTTCGATATCCTTGTTTTTTATCTTCTTAATTGACGTTAGGGTTTAGTTGGGAAGTTAATGTAATGACAGCGTTTTGAAGCAACCTTACTTGTTTGTATTGAATATGTTAGTTGAATGTCAAGCATGACAATTTAAATGTCATATATAAGTCTGTCATCAAGGCATGTCAAACAAAGATCTTTCATATATTAATTTTAAATTTAAATTGGACCCGAACACCAATCAACCCAATTTAAATTTAAAGTCTTAGTTCGGTGTTTGATCCAAAAGAACGAAATAAGTTGTATCTCGAACAATAAATCCATCTCATTGTTTTGAGGGCCCTGGAACACGATTTGTTTCTGAATTTCCATAGAATATAGAAAACCGACCAAACCACTGCTTGCCACACGGGTTTCAAACTATTGGGAAAACACCGATCCCATCCACGTTTGATGGCTTACATGCGGTATACTTCTAACTGTAGATGACGGTCATTGAATTTGATGGGGTGTATTGATGCCCTTGAGGGATGCTTGTATGGGTTTTCTTAGATAGAAATGAGATTAAATTGGATAGGATTTTTGAAAGTGGAATTGCCGAATTGGTTATAGTTTTAGAAACATTATGTTAAACTTCCTTTTTCAATATTGGAGTTTCGTTTTTGCTTTCTTCATATACCATATAGGAACAGAAGTATCATGCTTGTGGAGCAACTTGTGTGATTTGCATGCTTCGCTCTTCTGTGGCATTTGTTAACTATGGTGTGTAGAAATATGCTAATTTGAATACCCAAAATCAACAATCTTTCTTTCCAATTAGTGGAAAATGCAAAAACCAATTGACAAGCATAGATGTACTCGTCAAATCTAACTGCCGGACTCTTTAATCTGAAGTCACCTTGATTATGTTTAATCCATGTCTCGAAATCACCTGCAGCCTCAATCTTCTTGACACGGAAGTATGTGGGAGATCTTGGAGACCTTAGTATGTGACAGTGTAATTGGGGTCGACTTGAGATTTTTGAGCCTAGTCATTAAATTTAATGGGGTAGATCAATGCTTATCACCGCATTTGTTGGTTTCATTAGTTGGAAATGAAATGGAATATGTGAAAGTGAATTCATTTTGGAGTGTCTGCATTGCAAAACTCTATGGCGAGATGTGAATAAGTCGACGTTTTTAGAAACACTAATTACACAAGATTCACACCTTTAGTACAAAGTGTTTTGAAGATCATACTTGTACCCTCAAGCGAATTTACAAGTGGGTATGATATGAGATTAGTCACGTAAGCTTCAAAAACAGTTACACCAAGTATAAAGAACAGGCGGTATATTTGTTCTGAAAGGAATGACCTACGTCCATGGCCACACTAGCAAGCCCGTATGATTAATTCCATATTATGTTCCAAATTAACATTATGGATGTATTTATAAGTCAGAAACTATACCAAAATATCCAAAACGGACCTAGCCCATACTCAAACTTTGGCTCCATAGCGGCTAGTTCGTAGTCTGGTAACAATCAAACTCCACGGCACTTTTAGGATTTAGTTGCCATACAAGAATGAGATCTAGCTTCCAAATATACCCAAAATAAATAAACAACCCAAGATAATTCAAAACGGTTTAAACTTTAAATAAAACAAACTAACATTTTCCTTTTTTATTGTTTTTTAAGTGATAGACAAAGAAAAAAACTTTGTTATCCCAACTAAAACAGAAGCCCAATAAGCCAATAACTCATTAATCAAACTATAGATCCACATCCACCAAACATGTTTTGTTATCCAAACCTTAAAAAAGCCCAAAATGTCCGCTATAAAACCCATCTTCCAACATTCATAAAACCCTGGCCACACACACTTATACAAACACACAAGTAACACAATTTCATGTATTTTTATTTTTCAGCCGAAATTTTGGTCCAACCACAAACACAAACAAAGTTTATTCTGTCATACCTTATCTTACTATTATATAAGAAGACATCACTCTCTCAAATTTTGCCATCTCAGCATACAATAGTAGCTCACTATTTGCCTTTTTGAAACTCTCTTTCTACTTATTTTGTTAACCGATTTATATCACATAAATACTTCTTATCTTACTATTATATAAAAAGACATCACTTCCTCAAATTTTGTCACCTCAGCATACAATAGTAGCTCACTATTTGCCTTTTTGAAACTCTCTTTCTACTTATTTTGTTAACCGATTTATATCACAGGCTAAGGATACAGTGAGAAGAAAACTTAAAATGAGAAAAATGAGAAATAAGTATAATTGCATATCTTACTATTATATAAAAAGACATCACTCCCTCAAATTTTGCCACCTCAGCATACAATAGTAGCTCACTATTTGCCTTTTTGAAACTCTCTTTCTACTTATTTTGTAAACTGATTTATATCACATACTAAGGATCCAGTGAGAAGAAAACTTAAAATGAGAAGAATGAGAAATAAGTATAATTGCATATTTGAAATGCATCGAATTGAATTAGATGCATCTCTATTCATTTAGATGCATCACAATTAGTTTCAAAAGTGATTTTGAAGTGAAAACGATATGATGCGAATTAGTACTAGCAACAAATTTGACTCGCAGAGGACGAAAAATACACGGGATTCGTCTAACTTGGTGAAATACATCTAATATATGTATATGCATCTAATTTTTTTCTAGAAAATATATTATGATGCATCTAAAAGATTAGGGATGCATCTAATTCAAATTGATGCATCTCTAATATATAGTTATATTTATTTCTCATCCTTCTTATTTTAAGGATTCTTCTCGTTTGATCCTTAGTCTTATATCACATAAATACTTCCACTTGCTTCTTCTTTCATCTCTTTATATTATCACTACCCTCTCTTATCAAGTTTATACGAAGTTGCAGTAAAGAAAAATGTCCGTCTATTTTCGGTTAGCTTCTTTTGAATTATATGTTCCTTTTAGTTTATGATGCATTAGTGATTTTTGTGTTCGTGGCACTATTTTTTATTAAGTATTTGGTTGTGTTGTTTGTGATTTTTCTTGAAATGAGTAGGTTGATGATGTATATACTTGAAAGATATGATCATAACCATTGGATGAAAGGTATCCTTTTTTTTTTCTTAGAAAGTCAAACAAATATTATTTTGAGACTCGAGTTAATGCACTCTTCACTTACTTCGTCTACTGGTTTGGTATTTTTTCTTTCATATATATAATGTTGGTTCATATCACTTCTATTGTTTAAGTTTTATGTTTAGGAAAGTTTTGGATATGTGTTTATAAAAATGATTTGTTTGGGTTTAGTGTAGTGGATTTTGATGTTTCAGTGTAGGACGAACATGAGTAAATGTTACGAGAAGTCATGTAGCATGCGTGTTTATAAAGGCTGGCTACCTATAATATATGCTCAAAACTGGATCTATCACTTTGCACGGTTCGATTCTCAGGGTTAGGAAGAAATTTTTTGTGTTATGTTCATGCTTGTTACGGATTTTTCTTGCAATTTATTTACGATTGCAATAAGTGAATGTAAAGTTGTGATTTAACCAAGAAAACAATATATTAAGGTACATGAGTTAGTTTATGTTTCGCTTGCAATTTATGGTTACTGGGTTGTAGTAGATAAAAGAAAGGAAAATCTGTTTGCTTCAAATGTTTTGCGAAGTATAAACATTTTATGTATTATCGTTGATTTTTGATTGTAGATGTAAATTAATTGTAACAGTTTTTTTGCTAAGGTGTTCTTGTTAGAGAAAATGACAATTCTTTTTATACCAAATAACACCCGTTACTAAAAATCAATGATGCAGTTTGCATAGTGACAAGAGGTGATGGGGTAGGAGGGAAGAAAATTATCACAAAGATCAGCGGGTAAGATTGTGGTCATTGACGTGTTAGGTTGACTATTGAAACAAGATACCTTCTACTTTCTCTTATCTCTTGATTCCCATACTCCCATCAATCCAAATTTACAATAGGGACAAGATATTCTCACCCTTCCTATATCTTATATATATATTCCCACCCTCTCTAATTTTTTGCATTTTTTTATTTTTTTTTATTTTTATAATTTTATTTATATCAAAAAACTATAAACCTGAAAATGCGGAACAGGAAATATAAAGTTTAATAAGTTAAACGTTTAAAACTGTCAGAAATACGGAAAAAAACTGACAAAAAACTGTGTTGTACTAAAGTAAATGGGGGACAAAGAGAATCAAAAGTATAACCCTCCTTAGTAGGAATGTAGGAATAGTGCATCCCTTTACAATAATGAAAGAAAGTCATACATGATGTGAAAGGGAATGGTATGTGGTAGAGAGTGGAGACTTTTGACCAACTAAATTGTAAATAATGATGTCTAATATATTGAATTTGTTTGTACCCATATAATAATGAGAAATGCTTGAACCACATAAGAAACACACAATAAAAAATTCATGCGCTGAGATGTCAAGCAGTGATTGGTCTTATCATAGAGAAGAGAGAGAAAGTAAAACAAAATAGACCAATTATTGCCTGACACATTAGCGTGTGTATTTATTTTTTATTTTTTTGTGGAGCTTTTATGTGGATCTAGCATTTCTCATATAATAAGAGGGGAGAAATTGTAACCATGAATATGAATGTATCAACAGATTGCTATAAACTTGGCCCTCTATAACTAACATTGTGCTTTATATCTTACAATGAATTTTGTATGTAGACAACAAATTAACAAAAGCCAAATACGAGTAGTGCTCAACTCTGCATTGTGACATCTGAGTAAAAGTTTCCAAACCAAAGTAGTTATCACTATCACTTAAATAGTGTTTTTACATAACATTCGACTTTTAACATCAAAACCTAGCTATCACTTAAAGAATTTTGTGATAGTAAGTATATTCATTTTCTGTATCATGCGAGCTGTTAACTATAACTATGTTATAATGATCGTGTAGGCGTTCAAGTGTCAATATCTATTTCGTACTCTTAAGCACGGCCGAAAAACTTCACTAGTATATATACGGGATAATTGAAGCCACAAATTACTTGTGCATAGAGTGTCTTTATTTGCCTATAAAGTGGGTTCCGATATTTTTGTATGTTGTAAATAATATGTGGAACAGGGTATCATGTTTCTATTGCTAGTACATATACTCCTCTAGCTGCTGTTGAATTAATCAAGGGGACACACTATTGCTACGGGGGCTACCCATAGCCCTGCCACTTTTGTCCAGGGAATATTCCTTTTGTCTCATCGCTTTTTCTAGTACAACACAGTTTTTTGTCAGTTTCTGTCCCGTATTTCTGACAGTTTTAACCGTTTGGCTTATTAAATTTTATATTTACAGTTCCGCATTTTCAGGTTTATAGCTTTTTGATATAAACAAAATTATAAAAATAAAATAAAAAATAGCCACCGTATGAATAAAAACATAGCCACCTTATGAATAACTCATCCCTTAATCAAGTGATATGACTAGAGAGTTGAACAACATTTTGAGATCATTCCTTTCAATTCAATGTTTGAAATGACATAACAATATAACCAACAATCACCTCCAAGTTTTTCCAATGTCCTACAAATATACTGCAAACGTAGACAAATCAAACAAATATTATATTATGGAGAATAAAAAAAGTATTAAACTTTTGTCATGTGCATGTTATAAAGTTGCTCATATTTTGTTATCATTCCTATCAAACACTATTACTTGTTATATCATTCCTATCAAACATTATTAGGGGGGTGACAACGCTTATCGGCATGGATTAGGCATGATCCACACCGTTCGGCATGAGCATCGCCACTTAATCGGCATGGATCGGCATAGTGGGCTTGTGTGGTAAATCGGTATACTTTACCGATTAGGCATGGAGAAAATCTATCTGTTGCACATTAAAAATATAGACGTTGGACATTTAATTTGGGTAGCCGTTGCATGCTAAAAAAAATAATAAAAAAATTAAAAAAAATTACTCCCCCTCTATAAATAAACAAACCCAATTCTATTTTTTTACCACAAATTCAATTACAACTCTTTACACTTTAAAAAAACATTCTCATGGATCCAAGAAAATCAAAAGGTGGTTCCTCGTCATCCAAAGGTTGTGGACGAGTTTCTCGTTCCATTCGTCCACAAATTCAATCACAACTCGCTCCCTACATTACTCAAATGAGTCCTCCTCAATATTATCCTCAAATGACTTCTCCATCGTACTTTCAACCTCAATATTTTCATCAACCACCCCAAAAGCTGCAAAGGATGAAATGGCTGAAAAGTTCTTGGCGACAAAAATCCGTATCATCGAAGAAAAGCATATGTTTAGGGCGATGAAATCCTATAAGGAACCGCACGATAACATAACCGATCCAAATATACTAAAGTTCACTCTTGACAAAAAAAAAGTGAGCTTGCGGCGAAATATGGATGGACTTGCCATTTTTAAATATGTGTTTTAGTTTGTTTTTTTTATTAATGCGATTTATTTGAAGTAATTTTCTTTTAAGTATTAATAAAATATTATGTTTTTATTAAATTGTTTAATATAGTAAAAATAAATAAAAAAATAAATGTGAGGTATGGGTTAGGCATGGTTGCCACTAAAAATCTATTATTAGGTATGAGACAGGTATGAGATGAGATAGAAGGATATTATTGATGGGTGATTATGTATGAAAATTCTTGTTAGGCAATGGTTGCCACCCCTTACCGTCAATAGGATATAAAGTCAAAGATACAGTAGCTTTTTTAGCAATTGTAGCATGCACTTCAATTTTTTTTTACCAATAATTGATATTTCTTAAAAACAAAATCCATACTACATATAAACTATAAACTATATATTATAAGAAAATGCATTTGGTTAAAACTTAAAAACTTTAGGAAAAAAGAAAAGAGTAATGTTGATAGACAAAAATGCCTCTATTTATAAAAGTCAACGTAATTCATTAATCTACTAAATATTTAAACAATTAATTACAAACTATAAACTTCACACAAATTAACGCTACTATACACCGTCGCAGGTATGCGCGATTAATCATCTAGTGTGATAAAACCCTCGACCATTTGGTCATCAGACGCGTTATTTGACATCTTGGAGTCAGAATATCAAAATTTTGTATGAAAAAGGTAAGTCGGACATCTGGCAGCTTCATCAGCCAGTTACGCGGTCCATAAGCGAGAGATAAATCGCGTAGTACAAGTATTAACAGGGCACGAAGACACGATTTGAACACATGAACTCTTTTGACGCTGCGTTGGGCTACCATTTTACGAAATAACACAAGTACATTCGAGAAATAAGTTAAAAGGAAACAGACCCTTTAACTAGTCCCATGGCCATCCGCTACAAAAAAATGTGAATTTTGGCACGACTTTCTCGTGCCCAACTTCCAAAGCGTGTCGACCCAAAGCAAAAAAGGCACAACATGTCGTGCCTTTTTGGTAGTACCGTTTCGGTTGACCCAAAATATTTTGACACGACACTTGCTTTGAAGGTTTGGGACGACCGATTTGTGGGGCCCAAAAGAAATTCAACGTGAAAAAATGATTTGGCACGACACAGTTATTAAAAAGGTACGACATAGTCGTCCCAAGTTTTTTATTTTTTTTATTTAAATTTTTTAATTTAAAAAAAAAATGTATTTTTAAAAACTTTAGGACGACACGTGCATTTATTTTGGCACGATATGGTCGTCCCAAACTGCTATTTCCACGTAAGCTGATATCCCATTTGGGACGATCCACGTGGCCTTAGTGCAAAATGGGACGACACGTTTAATGTATTTTAGGGACGACATTGTCGTCCCTAATAAATCTGGGAGGGCAGAAAAAAATGCAGTAAAACTGCAGTTTTCCCCATTTTTTTGGGAAAAAATCTACCAAAACAAATACAACCTGTAATCAATCACAATCCACAATAACAATTCGACAATATGATACAATACCAAATTACTAAACGGATCGAATAACATTCCACAATTCCATGATACCATTCGACAAATACGATACAAATTAAACTACTCTTAAACTATACAAGGCGCAAATTTCCTAAATAACATGTCTCAAACTAACAAGTCACAAGCTTATAAAGCTAACATGTCTCAAAGTTATAAAGTTAACATAAATCCACGATATCATTCGACAAATTCAATACTATTCCATAAAATTAACAAGTCTAAAACTAACAAACTAACTTTCCGCCTACTACTCATAGTACTCGCTGCCCGACTCGTCGCCCGCCTCATTATTATCCTCACTATTATCATCATTATTATCCAAATCATTATTATCAACATGATCATCTTGGCGCAAATGAGGATTATTTTGTGAGTTGTATTGGTTAAGGTCCGGTGGCGGCATTGCATAGTTGGAACTAGAACCCGGGCACGTAGTAGAGTTGGGAAAGGTGGGACGATAACAACCGGCAAAGGTATTATTGGGGTCGAGAATGGGTGGTTGGAATCCATAAAGGCCAGGAATGGGAGGTTGGAAACCATAAGGGCCGGGAGTGGGAGGTTGGAAATCAACAGGGCCGGGAATGGGAGGTTGGAAACCAACAGGACCCGGAAGGGGAAAAGGACCAGGAAAGGGTGCCTGGGGAAAGGGAACAGTAAATGGGTTACCTTGTGCGTTGTAGTGGCTGAAAACTGCTCAAGGTATGATCTGAAAGCCCCAACTGTCGAATAAGCCGCGGTAGCCTTGCGCCTCCTTAGTTTCCCTCTCCGCTCGGCTCATCACCTCTATCATATGCTGCCTAGTAATGTAATCTTGAGCAACATGCCCACGTGTGGACCTGTGAGAGGTTGAGCCACCACCAGGTAACCTCCTGCCCCTGCCTGCCATGTTCTGGCGGTTGTCACTCGGAACTATACGCTGCAATATTTCTATGTTGCTCATATACAGGATGACACCACCTCTGACTTGCTCTTGAAGGGCCCTCATCTCATTCTGTGTAATTCCAAAAAAAAAAAAAAAAAAAAAAGTATGTTAAAAACAAGTAAATTTGGAAAAAAGTAATAAATGAGAAGTAACTTAATATTAATGACGCATGTTAAGAGATAAATTACTTACGTAAGACGTCTCGTTCTCTTTGGTCTTAAATGTGCTATCTTTTTTTAATGGCCCTTCCTCCAAGTTTCAATCAAGTCTTCATTTTGATTGTGTATGGGTGACCCTCTATACAATATAAAATAAATTGATAACGAGGTACATATAAACAATATAAAAACCTTTAAAAAACACAAAAATTATAACGAGTCTTACATAATTTTTTCATCCTTGAGCGAATGACTGTCGACCTTGGTGAGTTAAAATCTTGTTTTTAGATCGATTTTCTGCATTTTTGGTCGATCTTGCCATCCATTTCGGGTCGCACCACCAGTCGACCAACATCTCCCATTGCTCTTGGGTTCTGTTCAACCAGGCTTTCGGAGGTGGCGGATGTGCCCTTGCCGCCGCGGGCGTCTTGTGGGTATCAAAGTATTTAGACTTGAGCATGTGTTTATATTTTCGGTATAGTTGCCTCTGCTGTAACCATAGCCCAAGTCCTACCATTTCCCCGACCGTATATACATTATTTCCAACTTGGAATCTGTTCTCGTTATTCAACCAAGGCTCCAGGTTGAAATAGGTCTGCAAAAAAATATACATATTTAAACAAACACGCAATTTAAATATAACACGCATATCTAAACGGTCAATAACAATAAGAATATAAATAAAATAAACAATAAATATAACCTGTAGTGCCGGCATTATACGCGCCTTATAAGGATCACGAATTTCTTCCCAATCGCAATCAAGGGGAAGTGGCCTCACTTGTTCCCCAATAAGACTAGCCAACTGCGGTGCATAAGTGCCTATCGGTGAGAAGGTGCCTTGATCATAAAAGCATATAGGCAAAGGGCCATTATTCTCCTTATAAGCCTTCTTTAAGGTATGATTTGCCGTCTCACCAATGATCATCAAACCTACAAATATAAGTTATTGAGTTGTGAAAATACATGTAAAAGTGCGGGTTGTCACATCATATTAGTAAAAAAAAAATAAAAAAAAATAAACTCGAGTTATTAAGTAAGTATTGAACTTTAAAAGTGCGGGTTGTCACATGGAGAATGCGGTCGTACTGAAATGTTTAAACAAACTAACATTAGCTTTCAATTCTCTTAATAAATTATTTAGCATGATAGTTTAATAGTATGACTCACAAGTCTATAAAGTGTGTTATCTTCTAGGTGTCACAATTAAACCATAATTTATTCTTAGAAAGCATGATTAGCGTTATCAATTGATTAAACAATAAAGAGTTTTAGATGCTTTTGTCTTGGATTATTTTAAGTGTAAATAAATGGACTTTTTTATTGGAAAACCAAGTGTCATTGTTTTGGGTTTTGGACATACAGTACAAAAAAGCACCAAACACAATACTCCCTCCGTCTCAATTTAATTGTCATGAGAGAGAAAACACAAAGTTTAATAAAAGTGGGACAACTTTAATTTTCAACCACACAAATAGAATATTCTCCCTTTAGATTCTCTAGTTTTTACTAAAAAAGGAAAGTGGACAATTTTTTTGAGACATCCAAAAATAGAAATATGGACAATTAAATTGAGACGGAGGAAGTACTTGATAAGATCTTGTTCTCTCAAATGGGTTTTGGACCCCAATAAAAGTGTTGGTTTCTTATTCGAAAAATTGACTCATATTAGACGTTTAGAACCATTCTTTTAGCTGTTTTGTTGGTGGTTATAGTTCATTTGAAAGATCGATACTCAGTTATACTAGAGTAAGCTTTTGCTAACTGAGTTTCGATCTTTCACTTGCTTTCCTCGGGCAAAGACTCACTCCGTTTTACCTTCTACAAGTTATCTGGTATAAATGAGATTGGATATTTTATAGAACAACCATTCATTCTGTTGTTGGTGCTTTGGTCCAGTCAAGAGAATCTTGATTCTTATTCAACCTGCTAGTTATTTTATGTTGTAAATGATATGGGAAAGAGGGTACGATGGTTCTGTGTATTTTTTGTTTAGATTAGATTGGTATAAATGAGATCAAATGTTTGGGTCAGTGATACATATATTATCTAAATTTTACATATCACTTTGGCATATGAGTGGACATATATTTACCCCTCATGTAGCATGACTCAAAAATTTGTAATTTTGTATGGTTTTGATTTGGAACTCATGGATTGGAGCGTTTGGCAAATTTTCTTGAAAAGACAGCTTAGTTTATGGATTTGAGTAAATATATTGCCTTTGCTGACACAATAAATAATAATCCATTAGAACTTGACTAGCTTAGTCATTTATGCCCATACTTTCATCCCTTTCTTTTTCTCTCATCTTAAAAACTCGAGACACAACCTGATGATGCTAAAAAGATAAAGATTTTGGGATGGAGAATAGGGTGGTCATAATAGACTGTTTAAAGAAACTAAGGGCCCGTTTGGTTTATAGATGGGTTTAGATTAGAATTTGGATTTGAATGTAAAGTTGTAGATTAGGATTTGGATTTGAATTTAATGTAGGAGAGAGAAAAATATTTAAATTTTTATTATATTTAAAAAAAATAATTTATAAATGATTTATATAAAATGTAAGAGGAGAGAGATAGAGAGAAAATGAAGTGGGTCTCATTTTTTATCTTAAAACCTACCACTCCCCCTACTTTAACACACTCCTTATTATTTAGAATTAAATCCAAACCCAAGAGCTACCAAACACTTGAAAATGAGGTGGGGTCCACTTTTCTAACCCCAAACCCAATCTAAACCCACAAACCAAACGGGCCCTAACCTTTGCTTCTTTTTTTTTCAAGTAATAAATAACAACTTATTATCGGAATACACACCTAACACTTTAAAACACAAGCCAAATAAGTCATTAACCCCTTATTCAACTATAGATCCATTAAACATCTTTGTTATCCCAACCCTAAAACAGCCAAAATATTTGTACTATAAAATCCATCATCCAACATTCATAAAACCCTAGCAACTGCACACTCAGTTAAAAAAAAAAAAACAAAAACAAAAACACAAAAAACGTAAGTACAGTTTGTTTCTCATCTTCCATTCTTTCTCTCTAATTTTTCCACTAAATAATAAAACCATGGTTCGTTATATGGATCTTATGGATCCATTATTCACCAGACATCCATTTAGTTCATCCACTCCACTCACATCTTCAGACGAATTCACAAATGAAAGTTCTTCTATCGAAATCACCATCCGGATTAATGAAGAAACTTCATCAGTATCATTAGTCAACGTCAAAGATTGTCCGAAATTTCCCATAGATCTGTCTAGGATTCCTTTGGAAGACATAAAACAAGCAACCAACAATTTTGCTCAAGAAAATATCGTTGAAAAGAAAGATGATAATTGGATTGTGTACAAAGGAGAACTTTTTGGGAAGAAGTTATCATTCATATCGATTAGTTCGGAAAGTAACCTCCGTGCTTTACGTGTGGTTAATGAGTTGACAAAACATCAGAATGTTGTTTCACTAATTGGCGTTTGTGACAAGGATAGCAAAAGAATTCTTGTCCTCGAGCATCCAACTCGCGGGGGGCTTTACAAGAATGTGAGCAGTACTGCACATCTCACATGGTTGATGCGACTCAAAATCTGCCTTGATATAGCTTCTGCCATGGAGTTTCTTCAAAATCATCCTAAAAAACGAAAGTTTTGTATTGATTATTTGAATAGCGCGATTATTCATTTAGATGAAAATTGGCAGGCAAAGATTCAGTTAATCACACCTAGTGCGTTGAATTTCAATACTCATAAAACGTTAATGCCACTAGAAATATACTCTTTCGGGGTGATACTATTCGAACTTCTATGTGCAAGGCCAGCAGTTACATATGATGAAAAAGGAGGTGAACAATTTCTTCCCGAATTGGCGCGCAACCATTATGGAAGAGGAACTCTGTCCGAGATTATAGATCCCGTTCTAAGGGTACAGATGAACCGAGATTCCTTCACTATTTTTTTAGAACTTGCATATCGATGCCTGAGCGAGGAACCATACCTGCGCCCAACAATCTCGGTGGTTATAGAACAACTTCAAAACGTCCTCAAACTTCAACAAGGTTTTGTAACTTCGGAACTTCAACAAGTATGTCACTCCCAGTTTCTAATGTCGTTTTCCTTTTCTCGATCTTAAGTAGAATTTAACTAAAACTAGCTAGTCCCAACTTTTGTCCAAGTACAAATATTTTTTCTTTTGAAAGTAGTTGTGACCAAGGGTCGGTTTTTGTACAAAATCTAACCCATATCAAATAGAAAATATCCGTTTTAAACGGGTTTGAGGTTTTAGTTATAATTTTGACTTGTTGGACTTTTTTGGTTTTAATTGGTGTTAGTTGCACTTTGGGGTTTTGTTGTTTTTACTTTGGTTGTTGGTTGTTGATGCGAACAAGTGAAGAACACGAGAGGGTATTTGGATCGTTACTTTGTTGGGAAAACTCCCGGACTAAATGTTATTTTATTACCTAAATGCCTTTATTTTTTTTAGTGTTGTGATTTATGTTTAGGAATAAGTTTGGTAATAGTTTTCTTACTTTGTTTAGTAGTTTTGGAAATTAAGATAACTTTCTCCCCAATTTAATTCCCCCCTGTAAATGTAGTGCTTATGATTTTGTAATTTTTAACTTTTGATTATTAATAACCTTGGGGTGTTTAAAAGTTGTCTCTTGTTAGGGTTTTATTCCCTTGAGGTTATTCGAATCGTGTCCCTTTAGTTAGGGTTACCCTTGGATTAAGGTTTATCAAAATTCGCTTTCACGCCCTATATCACTTGGCATCAGGGAGGTTGATGGTTTAGATGTTATCAAAACCCATAATGTTGTCGGGGGTATGGTTTTGAGAGATCATGGTTTAACCAAATGTGTTAATACAAATAACGTCAAAAACGTTATTTATATTTTTCGACCTCCGTATGTTTTGATAATCACAAAATGTAAAAACACGCTACGTAAAAATACACTTAAACCAGTTTTTAGTCGTAAAAGTTCATTTTGACACAATATCACTTGAGGTATGAATAAACAATATATATAACTTGTTAAGTGATCAAAGAAATATTTTTGTCCTTAAAACTCACATTTTTATAAATGTGAAAAACCTCTCTTACAAAATTAAATTATACAAATTATTATTATATTTTAGAGAAATGTTTTATTTTGAAAAATAAGTTTGAAATCACCAAACAACTATTTTTTCCGCCCATAAGGATTGCACCTTCACCAAATAAACATTTCACCACGTCAGGACAAAAAGGAGAGCGTCCTATGGACGGTCTCTTATAGGGGCGACAGTCCCTTATATATAAGGGACCGTCTATGTTTAAAGGACCATCCCCAACTCCTCGAGTTGGCTATAAATACTGGACCATTTCAACAGGTTTCTTCACCTCTTGCTTATAAAAACTTTATGTCTTCTTAATCCCTCTTCTTTGATCACTTTGACTAGTTGTTATGTGTTTATAAGTGATCTAATTCTTTCTTCCATCAAAGTGTAAGAGAAGAACGCTCGTATTCGCCAAGAAACGAAGTGTTACAGAATAGGCATTACATGCGTAACCTTTGTTACGACTCTCTCTCTCTCTCTCTCTCTCTCTATATATATATATATATATATATATATATATATATATATATATATATATATATATATCCTCATTCTTGTATATTGATAGATATGACTTGTGTGTAAGTCGGGAATTGTTGTGTGTGTAGATCCGGACGGTGTGTAAGTCTGAGTAGTGTTGTGTGTATGTTTATTAGTTTAAGGGTAGATTGGTTCTAGCTAAGATTAGGACTCGACATTTTGCTTAGGGTCGTAAATTGGTGTAAGAAACGGTGTACGGTTTTCTCCGCCTAAAGGGAGTTTGTTGACATAGTGTTTGTGAACTCTCGAGTTTGATACTCGAGGAGTGAAGTAGGGCGAAGAATGAACTTCGTATTTCAAAAATATCAAGAAGGGTAGTCTATGCAAAGATTATTCAAGAATTTTTATGAAAAAAAAGTGATAGTCTTTTAAAGTATACTGATTTTTATAATTGGTATATACAATAAGTATCAGAGCCAAGTTACTCAAATTTTTTTAAAGTATACTGTATTTTAACAACTTGAATCGATCAATGGATTTTGACAACTATCAAAAAAGGAAGTCTATGTAAAGACCACCAATTTTTGAAGCTGATTGCTTCATTTATTGGAAAACAAGATTCAAAACTTATGTGAAATTAAAATATCTTGATCTTTGACATGTTATTACCACGGTTGACTTTAAACCTATTGAACAAAATCCGAAAACTAAAAAGGATGAAATAGTTCCCTATGAAAAAAACAAAGTGATAATCTTAAAAGGAAATTAACCAAGAATGATGAGGCTAAAATGGTAATTTATAATTCTTTGCCGAAAAAGGAATTTTAAAGAATTTTTATGTATAATACGTCTAAAGAAATTTGGAAAACTTTGCTAGTCACTCATCAAGGTAATAATCAAGTCAAAGATAATAAAATTGATCTTGTGCAACAATACGAACAATTCATCACTCCTGAAGACGAATCTATCATGAACTGTGTGAGATAATTTCTTAGGGCTTTACATCCAAAGTAGAGAGCAAACGTCATGGAATTCGAATAATCCAAAGATTGAGCTTCACTATCACTTGATGAACTCATCGGGAACTTAAAAGTTCACGAAAAAAATCATCAAGTGTGATTCCAAAATCGTAAAAAGCACATGTACCAATGGCCAAGGTTAAGATTGAAGAAAATATATTAAAGACTGAGGTTATTGAGAAGGACGTTGAGAATATGCAAAAACTTCAAGTTTATGAGCAACGCTAAGACAAAATTTCAACTATAGTGTTGGAAACAACAAAAGAGATCCGTCGTTTCACAACTCTTGAATGATTTGGTTTTAAAGGTGAAGAACGTGTTGATAACTTGAATATTTTTTAGAGCAACCGAGAGTTCAGTGAGATTGAAGAAAAGAAGACCAACACAGTTAAAGGATTTGAAGAATATTAAATTTTCGATTGTTCGTCAAACAAGACTATCTACCACAAGAGTTCAAAGATAAAAATTGTTTTAAAAAAAGAAGATTATATAGAGAGGAAAACTCAAAGATTCGTTTCATGTAAGTAGACTAGTGGGAGTGTGGAAAACGAGTGAAGATTAAAAACGTTATTCAAAGTTGAGTGTCTACCCTACGAGCATCACAATTACACATGAGAACTCAACCCCTTGAGTTCTTTCAAGTGAGGGGAATTGATGCGGACAAGAAAGTGAAGAACATAAGAGAGTAAAGAACATAAGGTGTTTAGATCGCTATTTTGTAGGAGAGAAAACATGCGTTTGACATTTATGTAGGAAAATAGATGCCAGTAACTTCCTGACTAGATGTTATTTTTATTGGCATGTATGTTTTACCTTGATGCCTTTATTTTTTTATTCTCATGATTTATGTTTAGGAATAAATTTGGTAAGAGTACCCTCCTATGGAAGGCATATGGGGACTTTTAATGGTCAAATTTAACATCCGTTGGGTTAATTATGAGTGTCACGGGTTTCGGAGTTGAGGACCGTATGGGTCAGACATTAGTCAAAAGACTAAAGGTGAAAGTCAACTCAAACCATAGGGACCATCCATGTACTTTACTCTAACTTTTAACTTTTGATTATTAATAAACTTCGTGTTTCTAAGAGTTATCTCTTGTTAGGGAAACTTTATCCTCTTTTATTTTTATATAAATTTGATTAGTGGGAACATGGTAAACCTAAACAATTCTACTTACTATCTTTTTGTGATGGGCAATTACTTTGGAACATCTTAAGAGGGTAAGATGGACACTTATATTGAGATAGAGGAGTATATTGAAATAGTTCTATATGATCTTATTTTCTATTGACTTTCAATGTTGTCTGCAGGTACAAAACATCCAGCATATGAAAATTCCATTGGAAGAAATACGATCAGCAACATTGGAAGAAATACGATCAGCAACTCGTGATTTGACCATTCCCCATAAACCTGGTAAATTGTACAAGGCGGATCTCTTCCACTTTAATGTAGATAAATTTGTTGCAGAGAACAAAATCAAGAGAGTGTCAATGGAAGAAATCTTGGGGTACCCAAGAAGAAAAAGCACAGTTGCTATTAAGAGTATAGATGGTGAATATGGGCAACGAACTGAAGAACTACTTCAAACGCTTCTTTGCCTTTCACATGAAAACCTTGTCAAACTAGTTGGATTTTGTGATGAAGATGATGGGCATATTCATGTTGTCTATGAGTATGCCTCAAACGGAAGCCTGGATGAATATATTCATAGCCAACATAACAATTATCAGAAATATACCAATAATCCGACCCGTGAGACCATGAGAAACATTTTTCCTTGGGTAATTCGTTTGCTGTTTTGCCTCGATACTGCCCGTGGGCTCAACTTTCTTCATAATGATAACGGAAAGAATGACACGATGTTACTGCCAACCAGGGTTCGACTCCTGCCGTCTTTAAAATTTAAAAACCGTTTACCCAAAAAAAGAAAGAATGACACGATAATACATGGGAATATAAAGAGCTCCAACATTCTTATAAGTCGAGATGGAGTAGGAATGATTGGTGACTTTGGATTGTCAACAAATGAATATAGTGATGCACACAAGTTGACAAAGGAGTATGACGTCTATTCATTTGGCCTTGTTTTATTTGAAGTATTGAGTGGAGCGTTGACCCATTTTAAGATATCCGAAGATGATCCAAAGTTTCTGCCTGACATAGTCAAGCGCGGCTTCAATCAGAAAGAATTAGACAGCATTATCGACCCAATGTTAAGGCAAGAATTTGAGAAATACCGTTCTCTGATAGGCAACCGGAGTGCAGAATCCCTAAATATGTTTGCAAATATTACATATCGATGCTTTCAAGATAAAGCAAAGGGTCGCCCGACAATGGCTGACGTTGTGGAAGAACTGGAGAAAGCATACAAATATCACGTAAGTCTCTAAATTTATGAAAATCATATAAATATTCATTTCCCTAAATAGTTAATTAAGCAAATGAGTAAATATGTATCCGTGATTCTGTTTTCATGACTTTTTATTACGTTAAGATGAAGCTTACGATGAATATATCCAAGCATAGGGCGGATAGATCAGTTAGAATGTATTTCTTTTGTAAATCTCGTTTGTTGTAGCGGCTTTCAATTCGTATCTGAACTTTGAACTTAAAAACATGAATTTAGATTATATATAAAAACACATTTGATCTGATGTATATAAGTCAATTGCAACTTTAGGCAAACTTAAAAAGTAGACAAGGATTTGAACCCCTGCCATCTTAGTAGACAAGGATTTGAACCCCTGCATCAACCACGCAAGCAATTCATTTATGTGTCTTCAAAAATCTAGAAAAATAAAAAACTAGATGGTAAGAATGATATGTACTAATACTAATGTCTTTTTATGGCCGTTTAAAATATAGCTGATGTCTTTTTATTTCTGGTTGGCTGCGTCTATCTATCAGGTTGAAAGTTTAGAACAAATGCAAAAAGATGAAGACAACTCAAAGGTAATGAACCTTAATACTTACGTAAGAATCATATCACTCCACTTTCTTCGAGTTTTGTTTATCATTGACGTTCTAGAAATTTTGAAAGTTGTTGGTGAAATGAAAATATATCAGGTTCAGTAATTCTCATTTTTTATTGACATTTATGATGCAGATGGAGAATTTGAAACACTTGAAAATTCCATTCAGAGAGATATACTTAGCCACCAATGGTTTTGTTGATAGTCGCATGATCGGATGGGGTGGATTTGGAGGTGTTTACAGAGCAGAACTCTTCCATGTCGATGTAAGAAAGTATGTCGGAAAGAAAGAATCTCTTGTTGAACTATATGGCTACCCTAGAAGAAAAGGCAAAGTTGCTCTTAAGCGGAGAGAAATTACGTCTGGTCAAGGAAGGAACGAATTCTGGAAAGAAATCGATGTGCTTTCTAGATTAAATCATCAAAATATAATATCTCTTGTTGGGTTTTGTTATGAATTTGGTGAAATGGTCATTATTTATGATTATGCTTCCAATGGAAGCTTTGAAAAGTACATCCGAAACGATCAAAACCTTAAATGGGAACAACGTCTTCAAATTTGTATTGACGCGGCCCAAGGTCTCAATTATCTTCACAACCATCACATAATACATCGTGATGTGAAGAGCGGCAACATTCTGTTGGGTGGCAGTTTGGAAGGCATAATAGGTGACGTTGGCTTGTCTATGACTATTAACAGTGCAGATTCTCAACTTATAGTTAATCCAGTAGGCACCCCTGGTTATATTGATCCAAAATATTTCACCAGAGGTATATTGACTAAACAGTCTGATGTGTATTCTTTTGGTGTCGTGTTACTGGAGGTGTTGCGTGGGGAATTTGTCAAACCTCCGGCCAAAGATAAACTCCGAGCTATTCTAGTTGAGGAGGCGGAACAACAATTAACAAGCAACCAACCATCCCAGATTATTGGTGGCTATTTAAGAAATGATCTTAAGAATGGAAAATTCTTGGATTCAGTGAAAACATTTGCAGCCTTAACTCATGAATGCTTGCATAGTACTCATGGTGATGAAACTCATCGCCTCACAATGGCTGACGTCCTGAAAGAGCTTAAGAAAGCATTGACAGTTCATGTAAGTCATTAATACTTTTATGACCGTTTGTAAGTCTCCCATGCTTGATGTTATGTTTTCTTCAGAGTGTCAAAGTCTAAAATTGAAAATGATTCACAACAATTAAATACTTTTTTTTGGAGAGCATTAAAAATTATATTATAAAACAAACGGTCCAATAACAAGACTATAAGGTAATGACATCCTAAAAAGTTGAAACACCAAAATGTTTCACATTGTCCACAAAAATGGGTCATCAGAACTATGACCTTTTACCCACACTTTTTGAGGTATCACTAAAATCTCAGATATATGCGAACAGGTGGAAATTTCCCAAACTTGTTTTACGAAATGTAGAAATAGAAAAAGACACTTTCTCTGTAGTGAGATTTGTTCGATAGACTCTTGCACTTGTTTATTCTTGATTTTTAAGATATTGTGTTTCTTGATAATTTCATAGCTAATAGGGGTGGAAACCATATTGCTTGAGGAGGTCAAGTCTGCCACAGAAAACTTCAACGATAAACGTGTTATTGGGAATGGAGCATCAGGCAAGGTATACAAAGGAGAACTCACACTTTTTAAGACATCTATACCAGTAGTTGTGAAGCGGCTTGATATGGCGCATTCATATGGAGAAGGTGAATTCTTAAAAGAGGTTGTAAAGCTTTGTGGTTATGTCCATAAGAACATCATAACCCTTCGAGGCTTTTGTGAAGAAGGGAATGAAAAGATCATTATTATGGATCATGCAATCAATGGAAGTCTAGATAAGCACCTACATAAGTCAACTCTTACATGGGGACTCCGGCTCGAAATATCTATTGGGGCTGCAAAAGGGCTAGATTACATTCACACATTTAAAGAAGACCAAAAAACAGTCCATGGTGATATCAAGAGCAGCAACATTTTACTAGATCACGACTGGAAAGCTACTATCTCTGATTTTATCATATCTAAAAGCCATGGAACATTAGGCTATCCACATTACTCTTCAAGTGGTGCGACTAAAGAAGGAGATGTTTATTCATTTGGCGTGGTTTTGTTCGAATTATTATCAGGGAGACTGGCAGTTGATAAGGTCGAAAAGTATTCTCACCCCACACTTCGCAAAATTATAGATACAGGAGATGGAATTAAAGATAAGAAACTTGTGTCCCTTGATTGGATGGCTGCACGCTGCTTTGAAGAGAAAAAACAACATGCACTAATCTTTGATGCTATTATGGAACAAACAGATGCAAAGTCCATAGATATACTTTCAGAAGTTGCCTATGAGTGTTTGCAGAAAGATCAAGAAAAACGTCCAACGATGGCTGTGGTTATACAGAAACTAGAGATAGCGTTAAACATCCATGTAAGCTTTACAAAAGTAAAAAATATATTTTTGATTGAAAAAGGAGGATCACTAACAATATATGCATGTATATATCGTAAGAGTCCTATGTCTTGTAAGGGTAGCTTTATAAATTACCAAGGATACTTATATAGATTTTCACCTTATATGTTATATTTCTAAAATTTAAAAGTTAACTAAACTAATGTAACTGTTATTCTTAATACACACACAGGTAGACTGGGAATTTGAGCAAAAGCTGCCTAAAGATAATGAGAATATTATGAAGATGATAGAACAACGGGGGACCCAAGAAATCACAAAGAATGATCTCTATCCCATTTTCTCTTCAGGAATCCGCCTTAACAAAGGAGAAGTGGTGATTAAATGTCTTTATAATGTCGTTTTTTACATCTTTATAATCCATAACTGTAAATATAATTTTGCTTTAAATTTTAATCTTACAGTGGTTATCACTAAACAAGGATGGAAAAGCGAAAGAAATGATATCAGCAACAATGTTCTCTTATGAAAATTGTTGGTCTTCTAAGTTGAAAGCTTTGGAGAACTCTAGGTCATCTCCTCTGTCATCTTTTGATCAAAATATTTCAAGCGATTTTTTTCCATATGACCTCAAATTTGTTAAACTTTTCATATTTTTTCAGCAATTTTTTTTTTTTTTTTTTTTTTTTTTTTTTGTTCATCAGAAATCAAATTTTCAATTTCTCTGAATTTTTACACGGTTCTCACCTTATATATATTTACCAGCTAATATGTTAAAAATATGTACAGGTTTGGAACAGTCGCAAAGATATCAGATACTTCAAATCTCAAAATCCCAATCAAAATTAAAACGCAATTTTTGTCTTTGGGGATCATATATGGAGCTTACCTGGTGTTCAAATTTTGTGATCCAAAAATGGTTTCAAGTAAACTATATGTGAATTTGAGATACAAAACAGCTAGTGGAACGTTAAATTCATGTATTGCAGAGCGGACGGATGGTGACTGGATGATGATTGAACTGTGCCGCTTTAGGAATCATGATCAAATTATTGATTTTGAGGTTCAACTGAAGAGATTTTGCGGGCATCCCTGTGGCAATGGTCCCATCTTTTTAGATGGTATCGAATTTCGACCCATTAATAACGTAAGCCCAAACAACCGAGTTCATATTAACTTTTGATTATTTTTCATGCGTCTCAATCTCTTTGTTACACATATCGTTAGACATGCCAATCAAAGCTTATAACAAAAATGATACATTAAAAGTTTCCATGTGAACCTTTGCTTAAGGAGGCCCATTTCTATGATAATACTTCAGTACTTCCACAATAGTTATTTATAAAGGAAACAGGCATACTCACTTTCTACATTGGCATATGGTCATCCGAGTTTACAGGTGGATCATGAAGAGAGTGTGGATAGATTAATAAATGCAGATTTGAGCGTTAACTGGGACCAACAATTGTCAAGCGATTTTCAAGAAATAATGACGAGGTCACAGTATGATGTGCCAACTATGACCAAACAGGAGCTTGGCATGCTTCTTTCAACTGGAGTCCTAATTGACAATGGGGAAAAGGTTTTTTCTCTAGATTTCTGTTTGTATTTTACATATTATATTATTGGTATACTCACTGTGTTAGACATTCACGAATTTGGTACTCTATTATGAACAGCTCTTTTTGCTAAGCAAAGTGAAATGCAAGAAATGCCATATGCTACCGGCAAAGGCAGTAATAAACAACTCTCCAGATGCGAAATTTACTAAATGTCCATCTTCAATGTGTAGGTTCGTATGGTAGTTCAGTGTCGTAAATTTATAATAATTTATATGCTGGATACACACAAATATTATTGACCTAACTTTATCACACTATTATTTATGAATTCAGATTTGAAGAGGTCGTTGAGCTTCAACGCCACCAAGCATTTGGTATCAAATGCGATATTGAAACTAAAATGTTGTCCCCAGATACAGCCTATGCATGTTATCTTGTGTTCCGACTTCCAGAAAACAGCGAGGGACTCAAGTGTCCAGTGAAAGCACGGGATCTACTCAACAAGAATAACAAAGAAAACACAATCATTTATCTTAGAGCCCCAGGCCCGATTGATTTATACAGAGATAAGAGAGTTCCAGAAAACAGAGAAGATGGCTGGATGGAGGTTAGGGTCTGGGAATTTGTCTATAATAATGAGATTAAAGAAAATTTCATTCCCATGGAACTGAAACTGGTATGTCTTGGAGGAACTATGGCGGGCCTAACTGTATGTGGCATCGAGTTTCGGCCATTATAGAAGATAAGACTGAATTATTTGTGGAAATTGAGATTTTATTTCAACTTCAGTATGTTAAGTTTACTTTCAAGTTAGCATTAAGGTCCGTATTTAAGACATACTCATTGTACATTAATCACCTAGAAACTTTCCAACGACGCAAAGGGAGTTAAGAACCATAAGAAGAACTCTTAAGTCTTGTGTTGCATATATGAGGCTGATGTTTTGTTTGTCCTTTGAGTGATATTGCTTTTAACAAATATCTTAGAGCCCCAACCTCTAGGTGCAAGAAAACAATCATCGTTTAACACTGCTAGTGCATTGGCAATAAGCATACAACCCTCCAAAAGATTCCACATCCTATGACTTGAATGACGTTCAGTAGATTGCTTATTTTTTGTAATAAAAATTCCAAAGATGTTAGCTCTGATTACAGCACTACTAACAAGCCCAATAAGCCAATAACCTTTTATTCAACTAGATCCACCAAATACCCATCTAACACCTTAAAACACAAGCCCAATAAGTCAATAACCCCTTATTCAACTAGATCCATCAAACATCTTTGTTATCCAAACCCTAAAAACAGCCCAAATATCCACTATAAAACACATCATCCTCCAACATTCATTAAACCCTAGACACCCACACTTACAAAAACATAAACACAAAACTCGCTTTTCTTCCTTTTTATTAGACATCTATTAGAACCATTCGTAGCTGTTTTTTTGGTGGTTATAGTTCATCATTTGAAAGATCAAAACTTAGTTAGCAAAATCTTACTCTAGGTAGTTTCTCTTGTGTGTGTGCAGAATGAACGCATAGAGTAAGTTTTTGCTAACTGAGTTTCGATCTTTTCCTTGCATTCCTCGATGCTCTCACTCCGGCCTTTTTCCCTTGTACAACGGAGAAGGGCCGGAGTGAGTTGAACGAGAATGCAAGTACATATATATGTCATGGCATAAAGTATATAAAGAGACGTGCATAATATATCATTTCTAAACAAGTATATATAGTAAGAGATTAAAAAAGGTTAATGCAATTCTTAACTCACCATTGTAGATATTACTTGAATCTTGATTTATATTTTTAATGGGGAAGAGGGTATGATGTTTTTATTGATAGTACATTTTATATGTTCTAGCTGTTGTTGGATTCACCATACGATTTTATAAATTTATCCATATATTAGTTATAAAAAACAAAAGTATAATGCTTGTACACCAGTTTTATATGGTTTCCAAGTTTCGCTCTTCTGTTACATTTCTTATCTATGCATTTAAAACTAAAAGTATGTTTTGTACATTGTTTATAAAAAAATGTGTGTTATATTCCATAGTTTCATATTTCACTCTGTAAAAATACAGAGGCCATTGAAAGGATGTATATTTATCCGTTATACACAATGACTTGAAATTTAGTTTAAAGTAGAAGAACCCAATTTAGTTTTTGTGTTCATTGTCTTTGGAATTACTTATGGTCCACTTGAGACTTTGGATTCGGGGGTGTTTGGCGAGGTTCTTAAAAAGAGCTTGTTGTGTTTCTGAAACTTTGCTTCATAAGGTGTAACAAAATATAATTTTAACTTTTGAACATAACTACCTATAACATTCAAGATAAGTGCTTATAATTAAGTTAATACAATATATGTTTTGATACAACATTCAAGAGGTTCAGATTCTTAAGCACATCAGGTTCTTTATTCCTTATCTCGCAAAAGCACTCCATAATTAGGGTCTACTTTGATTGAAGATGTTGGCAATTTAACATAACGGGGTAGATCGATCAATACCCTTATTAATCACTTTTGTGGGTTTCCCTTTGAAATAATAGAACTTAGACATGGTTTTTGGAACTCATACTATATAAATTGTTAAAATGGGGATTAATGTGTTATTTACTTTTTTATGGTGTGCATCATAGCAAGTTGATTCTAGCAGTGCTAAGTCTGTAATAATGCACAACAATGTTTTAAAACCCGGTTTTTTTTATTGATCTGGTTTAGTCGCCGGTTCACCAGGTCATTGGTTCAATTAGTTGAACCGTCGTGTAGAACCGGCTATATACTTATGTATATTTTTCAAGGTTGCAAAAATCGCGAATCAGTAGTGAGGCGGTCGACTCCCCTGTAGCTTGTAATCGGTCTAGACGGGATTAATCGGTGATTAATCGGATTGGCATTTTTGGCGAGTTTTGGGCATTTCCGTCGAGTTTTGGGTATTCCCTGAAATATTTTCCTTAAAAACATCTTGTAATAGATATAAACAGCGACTATAAGTGATTACATTTGTTCAGGGTTGCAAAAATAGCGAATCGGTGATAAATCATATTGACATTTCTTGCAAGCTTTGGGTATTTGCGGCGAGTTTTGGTATTCCCGGAAAGATTTTCTTTAAAAAAACATCTTGTAATACATATAAATAGTGACTATAAGTGATTAAAACTAATTTATAGTGAGTTTAAGGTATTTCCAACAAGGTTTATAAGTTTTTGGCTAGTTTGACCATCTTTAACCGCCGTTGACCCTGGTTGACATATTTGTTTGAACGATTTACAAAAATCGGCAAGGTCGGTGGCCCAGTAGCACCTAATCGGTGATTAATCGGCCTTGTAGACCTTTTTTTGCAACACTGATATTTTTTTATATTTAATATGTAGTGTTGCATGATACTATGAGTTATCCGCCTTTATTCATATTGAATCGATAAAGAAAATTGAGACTCTACCGATAAGCTTTGAATTCAAGTTCTATTTCAATAATAATATAGCTCAAACGGGTCAAAAAGCTACTTATAATGAGTTAATGTGCTTGTAAATTGTCTCAAACGGTCAAAAAGCTTGGGAGTCACCCAAACTGAATTCTTAATACCTACAGCCACCTAAATTGCTTTTAGGGGGTGTTTGGGATTGCTTATTTGAAAGTAAGTACCTACTTAAAAACAAGCTAATTTACACTAAAATCAGCAATCCCAAAAGTTTAGATTATAAGTATAACAGTACGTGTTCTTTCGTAATAGAAACCTATTTTGACCAGTACCACTTTGAGATACCGACAAAAAAGTGTTTGATCCGACCATTTGAACCAAAACCTATTTTGACCCGTTTTACAACCCACATGACCCACTCATCTTACAACATCTATAAGTAACAAACCTTAACAAGTGTGACTGCCTGATGCGAGAAATCACAAGCATGAACAAAAAGATGGGGATACTTCTTAGCGAGGGGAAATATCGTGTTCCCAGTTCCACAACCAACCTGCACATGACGATCATATTTCAGTTATAATCAAAACGGCGTTATCCATTCGAATGGAAACTGTTGGGTATGAGCGATGAATCTAACCTCTAAGATTACTTTTCTATTAGAAGGGAGGGTGTCGTTTTCATCACAAAAGTACTGCCCCCAATCCTTTTCAAGGTAATGCCGGTCCTTGAAGAACTGCAATTACTTCATAATATCAAAAACCTATTTCAGCTCCATTTTCATTTTAAACAATTTATATTCCCAGTTCATTTCAGCCCTGTAGAAACATTTGTTGGAAATGTATATATTTATAAATATGTGAATGTCCGGATTCGAACTTGTAACCACGGGATTGCACACATTACGAATGAGAATTAAAGTTAATAATTAATGTTAATTGATTACGATTAATTATTATACAAAACTCGTCTAACGATCGTTAAGTATTTAACGGAAAATAACTAACGACCTTTAAATGTAAAGAGAAGGACTTGTAGTGTAAAATCTTAATATGGAAAAGATTCGGGTATCCCTTTGGGGCATTATAGTGGCCGGCCATAGGGAGGGGTTCTCAACCCTAACCCTAACTTGTTCCAAAAAATTTTAGAACACTATATAAACAAAGGCTAGAGTTAATGTTTTTTCATAGCTTTTGTGCACACACATTAACCTAATATTTTCTTTGTCTTTCTCTTGCAAATTTCGGCCAACATTCTTCATAGAGTGTTTGGTATTGTTTTTTTCTAAAACAAGGTTTTGTAGATCTAGCAATCTTTTAATTCGTTTGTTAATTGCCTATGAGTGTTTGCAGAAAGATCAAGAAAAACGTCCAAAGATGGCTTTGGTTATACAGGAACTAGAGAAAGCGTACAACATTCATGTAAGTTTTACTAAAGTTAAGAAAATATATTTTTGATTGAAAAAGAAGGAGCAATAACACATGCACTTGGTTGGAACAGGGGTGGCAATTCGGGTTGGCGGGTCAGAAAACCCGAACCCGAACCATTTAAATAATCGGGTAGCTATGTCAACCCTAACTTGTTTACACATAACCCGAACCTAACCCATTTAACCTGTATATATACTTGAGTTGGCGGGTTAAATAAGTTACACGGGTTTAATAGGTTAAATGGGTTTCGGGTTGACCTATGTAACCCGTTTATATACTAAAGTTGGCACATTAAACGGGTTAAATAGGTTAAATGGGTTTGTGGGTTGACCCGTTTAACCCATTTAACCCGTATAATAAAATATAAATAATTTTTAATTGTAGAAAAAAATATTAAGCGGGTTAGCGGGTTAACCCGCTTAATTTATTCCCAACCCGAACCTAACGTGTTTAATAAACGGCCAAGATGGGTCGACTCAAATTCGACCCGAAATCTATTTAGAGTCAACCCGAACCTATTAATTTTCGTGTCGGTTTCAGGTCGGGTTTCGTGTCGGGTCAGAAATTGTCACCCCTATGCACGTATATATCCTAAGATCGAGAGTCCTGTGTCTTGTAAGGGTAGCTTTATATATTACCAAGGATACTTGCATTGAATTTCACCCTATCTGTTATATTTTTAAAGTTTGAAAGTTAACTGAACTAATGTAAATGTTATTCACGTGACACACACAGGTAGACTGGGAATTTGAGCAAAAGCTGCCTAAAGATAATGAGAATATTATGAAGATGATAAAACAGCGTGAGTCCGAAGAAATCACAAAGAAGGATCTCTATCCCATTTTCTCTACAGGAATCCGCCTTAACAATGGAAAAGTGGTGATCAAATATCTTTAATAGATGTTCAAAATTTTGATAACTTCTGTTTGTTGTATCTTTAAAATTCCATAGCTGTACATCTAATTTTGCTTTAGATTTTAATCTTACAGTGGTTATCACTAAACAAGGATGGAAAAGCGAAAGAAATGATATCAGCAACAATGTTCTCTTATGAGAAATGCTGGTCTTCTAAGTTGAAAGTTTTGGAGAAATCTAGGTCATCTCTCTCTCATTTTTTAGTAACAAAATTTTAAGCGATTTTTGCATTTAACCTCTAAGTTATTAACTTTCACATTGTTTCGACAAGTTTTTTGTGTTCATCAAAAATTCAGATCCCCCCCCCCCCCCCCAACACCCACCCACATCTAATATGTTAAAATATGTACAGGTTTGGAACAGTTGCAAAGATATCAGATACTTTAGATCTCAAAATCTCAATCAAAATAAAAACTCAGTTTTTATCAAAAGGGGTCATATATGGAGCTTACCTGGTGTTCAAATTTTGTGATCCAAAATTGGTTTCAGATAAATTATATGTGAA
Source organism: Chrysanthemum seticuspe (assembly GCA_019973895.1). Classification (NCBI taxonomy): domain Eukaryota; kingdom Viridiplantae; phylum Streptophyta; class Magnoliopsida; order Asterales; family Asteraceae; genus Chrysanthemum; species Chrysanthemum seticuspe. The sequence goes on along the minus strand of BPTQ01000008.1, from coordinate 1,968,616 downwards.
CTTAAAATATAGAACAGCGAGTGGAAAGTTAAGTTCACGTATAGCAGAGCGCAGGGATGGTGAGTGGATGATGATTGAGTTGTGCCGCTTTAGTAGTCATAATCAAACTGTCGATTTTGAGGTTCAGCTGAAGAGCTTTTGTGGACATCCTTGTGGCAGTGGTCCCATCTTTATAGATGGCATCGAGTTTCGACCCATTGATAACGTAAGCCCAAACAACACACGTATGTACGTTCCTATTGTATTTAGATAGTTCATATTGACTTTTGATTTGGTATCATGTGTCTTAATCTCTTTATTACGCATATTGTTAGGCATGCCAATCAAAGTTCATTACAAAAACGATATATTATAAGTTTCCGTGTGAACCTTTGACTTAAGGAGGCTTCCACAATAAGAAAAGATGAAACAAAACCGGCATAGCCACTTTTTTTTTTTTTTTTTTTTTTTTTTTTTTTTTTTTGCGTAATCGTGGTTTCCGACCTTTTGACCGACTAATCCACGAGGTTTGAACCCACCGCCACACAGACTCACTCAAACCAGGTGAAGCCCTCCCTTTTTAGGATGATGGTGTGACCACTTGAGGGTTGTTTTGAAAGTAACTTAAACCGGGTGACTTAAACCAGGTGAAGCCCTCTCTTTTTAACATGCATACTCACTTTCTACATTGGCATATGGTCATCCGATTTTACAGATGGATCATGAAGAGAGTGTGGATAAATTGATGACTGCAGAGTCGAGCGTTATCCGGGACCAACAATCACCAAATGACTTTCATGAAATAATGAAGAGGTCCCAATATGATGTACTAACTATGACCAAAGAGGAGCTTGACAAGCTTCTCTCAACTGGAGTTCTTATTGACAATGGGGAAAAGGTTTTTTCTTTTTTTCTTTTTTTTTTTCTTCTAGATTTCTGTTTGTATTTTACATATTGTATTATTGGCACTCCCTGTGGTTGGGCATTAACGAATTTGGTACTCTATAATGAGCAGCTCTTTTCTCTAAGCAAAGTGAACTGCAAGAAATGTCATATGCTACCTGCAAAGGCGGTAATAAACAAATCTCCAGATGCAAAATTTACCAAATGCCCATCTTCAACAATGTCTAGGTTCGTATAGTAGTTTAGTGTCGTAAATTTATATAGTTTATACGCTGAATACACACACATATGATTCAACTAACTTAATCACACTAATATTTATGAATTCAGATTTGAAGCTGAGGTCGTTGAGCTTCAACGCCACCAAGCATTTGGTATCAAATGCAATATTGAAACTAAAATGTTGTCCCTAGATACAGCCTATGCATGTTATCTTGTGTTCCAACTTCCAGAAAACAGCGAGGGACTCAAGTGTCCAGTGAAAGCACGGGATCTACTCAACAAGAATAACAAAGAAGACACAATCATTTATCTTAGAGCCCCAGGCCCGATTGATTTATACAGAGATAAGAGAGTTCCAGAAAACAGAGAAGATGGCTGGATGGAAGTTAGGGTCTGGAAATTTGTCTATAATAATGAGATTAAAGACATTCCCATGGAACTGAAACTGGTATGTCTAGGCGGAACTATGGCGGGCCTAACTGTATGTGGCGTCGAGTTTCGGCCATTATAGAACATAACACTGAATTATTTGTGGAAATTGAGATTTTATTTCAACTTCAGTATGTTAAGTTTAGTTTCAAGTTAGCATTAAGGTCCGCATTTAAGACATACTCATTGTACATTAATCACCTAGAAACTAGCTTTCCAACAACGCAAAGGGAGTTAAGAACCATAAGAACTCTTAAGTATTGTGTTGCATATATGAGGCTGATGTTTTGTTTGTCCTTTGAGTGATATTGCTTTTAACGCTCGAGTACTCCATCCTCTAGGTGTAAGGGGGGTGGCAACACATAAATTCCATACCTCACCATACCTCACAACCCACCAATAATTTCATTCCACCTAATTTCATACCTCACCATACCTCACCATAGTTTTTTAGTGGCAATGGTCATTCCATACCTCACTCTTTTTTTCTTTTTTTTTCTTTTTTTTTTAAATTCATAATTATATTAAACAATTAAATAAAAACATAATATTTCATTAATAATAAAAAAATGCATAATACGTAAAGAAAAATTACATCACCGTTGAAATAAAAAGAAAATTAAACTAGTCATCGAGGTATGCTAAGTCTAGAGCCGCCAAATGCTCCGTAAGATCAAATCGTAGACGATTATGGATATCTTCGTCTAGTAACTCCTGTAGTGCAGTGTCATCGTAAACTGGCGCTACCGGCTGATCCATTATATGAACCGGTGATATTGCCATCCCGTCGTCTTTTAAAATCATATTGCATAGTATAATACACGCATAAACGAGGAGTCGATTCTTTTCGACCGACATAGCCCGTAGAGGACGACTAAGAATCATCCACTTTCCCTTCAGACGCCCAAAAGCTCGTTCGACATCCTTTCTAGACTCTTGTAGCTTTTTGAATCTCTTTTCCTTCGGGTCAGTGGGATGCTTATATGCTTTAACCAACGTTGAATATGTAGGATAGATTCCATCGGTAAGATAATATCCACGTTTGTAAAGCCGTCCATTTACGGTAAATGAACTGTTTGGCGCCGTTCCATTTCGCTCACTAAGATACAACGGAGATTGATTCAAAACATTGATATCGTTATTCGCACCTGGAGGTCCAAAAAACGAATGCCAAAACCACAAATCATTTGAAGTGACGGCTTCAAGCATAATAGTCGGGTATTGGTGATCACCTCTTTTATATTAGCCTCTCAAATGCCTAGGACAATTTCGCCAAACGAAATGTGTACAATCAATGCTACCAAGCATTCCAGGAATGTGATGTTTTTCTTGATGTGCCTCGAATATCTGTGCAACGTCATGGCTTGTCGGCCTACGTAAGAACTCTCGACCGTATAACGCAATTACCGCACGGCAAAAATGATCAAGACAATCTCCTACAAAATATTAAAAAATATATATACGGAAATAAAATAAAAATACGAATTTATATATATTAAACTAAAAATACGAATTTATATATATTAAAAAAAATACGAATCTTCTAAAAATAAAAATACCGGACGTTCTTCGTGACATGTTTAGATAGTCATCAAATCTATCCGGAGGTTCACCCGTTACGAGTTGCCGAATGGCCGATGTGCATTTTTGTAACGCCGTGAAACTTTTTTTCTTCCTCGCGTCTCGGCCCTCTTTGAACCATTCAAATGTCGCTTCAACATCGCCAACAATTCTTAAAAACAACCTTTTGCTCATTCGAAATCTTTCACGAAAAACATGGTGGGGAAACTTTGGTCGTTCGACAAAATAGTCATTCATTAAAGTTTCTAATGCTTTATCACGAAAGCGGGTCAAAGATTGCCCCCGAGTATTGCTTGAGCTAGCGGTGTCTTGAAGGGAATCGCGCATAGCGAAATAGGTTTCTAGAGTACTACCGGTGGACAAAATGAGTTCGGACGACTCTTCGGGAAAAATTAATTCGTCATCGGACGAAGAAGAGGATGATGAAGACATTTTTTTTTAATGTTATATTTGATTTGTGTGTAAAAATAATGTGATTTGGAATGTGTTGAGGAGGTATTATTTATAAAGGGAAGGAGAATTTTTTTTGTTTGTTTTTTTTTTTATACCAACACTTTGCAACGGTACAATAATTCAAAAACATCACACACGCTCCTCTCCTCTAGTCCATACCGTTGCGGTTTGAGAACCCACACCTCATGCCAAATTGTCCATGCCGAGTGAGTGGCAATGGTATGCCGTTTGATGCCTTGCCAAACCGCATGATACCTCATGCCAAACCGCATGTGTTGCCACCCCCCTAAGAAAACAATCCTCGTTTAACATTGCTAGTGCATTGGCAATAAGCATACAACCCTCCAAAAGAGTCCACAAACCCATTACTTGAATGACGGTTCAGTAGCTTGCGTATTTCTGTAAACAAAAAAAATTCTAACATAAATGGATCATACATGTTAGCTCTGATTACAGCACTACTAACAAGCCCAATAAGCCAATAACCTTTTATTCAACTAGATGCACCAAATACCCACCTAACAACCTTAAAACACAAGCCCAATAAGTCAATAACCCCTCATTCAACTAGATCCACCAAACATCTTTGTTAATTAAACCCTAAAAAAGGCCCAAATATCCACTATAAAACACGTCATCCAACATTCATTAAACCCTAGACACCCACACTTACAAAAACATAAACACAAAACTCGCTTTCTTCCTTTTTATTAGACATCTATTAGAACCATTCGTAGCTGTTTTTTTGGTGGTTATAGTTAATCATTTGAAAGATCAAAACTTAGTTAGCAAAATCTTACTCTAGGTAGTTTCTCTTGTGTGTGTGTGCAGAATGAACGCATAGAGTAAGTTTTTGCTAACTGAGTTTCGATCTTTTCCTTGCATTCCTCGATCCTCTCACTCCGGCCTTTTTCCCTTGTACAACGGAGAAGGGCCGGAGTGAGTTGAACGAGAATGCAAGTACATATGTCATGGCATAAAGTATATAAAGAGACGTGCATAATATATCATTTCTAAACAAGTATATATAGTAAGAGATTAAAAAAGGTTAATGCAATTCTTAACTCACCATTGTAGATATTACTTGAATCTTGATTTATATTTTTAATGGGGAAGAGGGTATGATGTTTTTATTGATAGTACATTTTATATGTTCTAGCTGTTGTTGGATTCACCATACGATTTTATAAATTTCTCCATATATTAGTTATAAAAAACAAAAGTATAATGCTTGTACACCAGTTTTTATATGGTTTCCAAGTCTGTTACATTTCTTATCTATGCATTTAAAACTAAAAGTATGTTTTGTACATTGTTTATAAAAAAATGTGTGTTATATTCCATAGTTTCATATTTCACTCTGTAAAAATACAGAGGCCATTGAAAGGATGTATATTTATCCGTTATACACAATGACTTGAAATTTATTTTAAAGTAGAAGAACCCAATTTAGTTTTTGTGTTCATTGTCTTTGGAATTACTTATGGTCCACTTGAGACTTTGGATTCGGGGGTGTTTGGCGAGGTTCTTAAAAAGAGCTTGTTTTGTTTCTGAAACTTTGCTTCATAAGGTGTAACAAAATATAATTTTAACTTTTGAACATAACTACCTATAACATTCAAGATAAGTGCTTATAATTAAGTTAATACAATATATGTTTTGATACAACATTCAAGAGGTTCAGATTCTTAAGCACAGCAGGTTCTTTATTCCTTATCTCGCAAAAGCACTCCATAATTAGGGTCTACTTTGATTGAAGATGTTGGCAATTTAACACAACGGGGTAGATCGATCAATACCCTTATTAATCACTTTTGTGGGTTTCCCTTTGAAATAATAGAACTTAGACATGGTTTTTGGAACTCATACTATATAAATTGTTAAAATGGGGATTAATGTGTTATTTACTTTTTTATGGTGTGCATCATAGCAAGTTGATTCTAGCAGTGCTAAGTCTGTAATAATGCACAACAATGTTTTAAAACCCGGTTTTTTTTATTGATCTGGTTTAGTCGCCGGTTCACCAGGTCATTGGTTCAATTAGTTGAACCGTCGGGTAGAACCGGCTATATACTTATGTATATTTTTTTATATTTAATATGTAGTGTTGCATGATACTATGAGTTATCCGCCTTTATTCATATTGAATCGATAAAGAAAATTGAGACTCTACCGATAAGCTTTGAATTCAAGTTCTATTTCAATAATAATATAGCTCAAACGGGTCAAAAAGCTACTTATAATGGGTTAATGTGCTTGTAAATTGTCTCAAACGGTCAAAAAGCTTGGGAGTCACCCAAACTGAATTCTTAATACCTACAGCCACCTAAATTGCTTTTAGGGGGTGTTTGGGATTGCTTATTTGAAAGTAAGTACCTACTTAAAAACAAGCTAATTTACACTAAAATCAGCAATCCCAAAAGTTTAGATTATAAGTATAACAGTACGTGTTCTTTCGTAATAGAAACCTATTTTGACCAGTACCACTTTGAGATACCGACAAAAAAGTGTTTGACCCGACCATTTGAACCAAAACCTATTTTGACCCGTTTTACAACCCACATGACCCACTCATCTTACAACATCTATAAGTAACAAACCTTAACAAGTGCGACTGCCTGATGCGAGAAATCACAAGCATGAACAAAAAGATGGGGATACTTCTTAGCGAGGGGAAATATCGTGTTCCCAGTTCCACAACCAGCCTGCACATGACGATCATATTTCAGTTATAATCAAAACGGCGTTATCCATTCGAATGGAAACTGTTGGGTATGAGCGATGAATCTAACCTCTAAGATTACTTTTCTATTAGAAGGGAGGGTGTCGTTTTCATCACAAAAGTACTTCCCCCAATCCTTTTCAAGGTAATGCCGGTCCTTGAAGAACTGCAATTACTTCATAATATCAAAAACCTATTTCAGCTCCATTTTCATTTTAAACAATTTATATTCCCAGTTCATTTCAGCCCTGTAGAAACATTTGTTGGAAATGTATATATTTATAAATACGTGAATGTCCGGATTCGAACTTGTGACCACGGGATTGCACACATTACGAATGAGAATTAAAGTTAATAATTAATGTTAATTGATTACGATTAATTATTATACAAAACTCGTCTAACGATCGTTAAGTATTTAACGGAAAATAACTAACGACCTTTAAATGTAAAGAGAAGGACTTGTAGTGTAAAATCTTAATATGGAAAAGATTCGGGTATCCCTTTGGGGCATTATAGTGGCCGGCCATAGGGAGGGGTTCTCAACCCTAACCCTAACTTGTTCCAAAAGATTTTAGAACACTATATAAACAAAGGCTAGGGTTAATGTTTTTTCATAGCTTTGTGCACACACATTAACCTAATATTTTCTTTGTCTTTCTCTTGCAAATTTCGGCCAACATTCTTCATAGAGTGTTTGGTTTTGTTTTTTTCTAAAACAAGGTTTTGTAGATCTAGCAATCTTTTAATTCGTTTGTTAATTCGTATGTACAAGAACGTGGTAGTAAGACACTATTCTTACACCAATTAGTTTGAGTTATAAAACGGTAAGGGATAACTCATTAAACCACTTTGTCACATTCATTGAAGAGATCTACCAATTGCAAGAGGTACGTTACGCATCTTTCAGTTAATTATTTATTTGTTATGATTCTAAGTCTTCCGCTGTGTACTCTGTGGTGTCTACATGATTTTATATGATTCTAAGTCTTCCGCTGTGTACTCTGTGGTGTCTACATGATTTTATTGTTTTCATGTATCTTAAACTCAACAGTGGCATCACGAGCCTTGTATAACAAGTAATCAATTACTGAAACACATAAAATAAAATAAACATGATTGTGTTATTACTTGTATGCGTAGATCTAGGGTTTGCAAAACCTAAACCTTAATTTATTTATTTTTTTTTTTTTGGGGGGGGGGCGTTTTTTTGGTGCCCTAATTAGGGTTTTGTAAACTTATATTTTAATTGGATTAGAAACCCTAGGTTGCATGCAATTTTATGTGTATTGCGTAACTCTGTTTAATTGCATTAATTGTTAAGTGTGATTTATATCCATGATAATTACATGCATGTTTTGTCATGGATCTGCTTTTATTGTATGTTTTACTTGGTTAAGTGATATACACTAAATTATGATAGATCTAAAATTGGGGAAGACTTCAATCATTATTATTTAATCAATTATGTGCTATGTGGTATGTGTTTGATTTCGACTCACGCAATCGATGAATCGATGCATGTGGCTCACTGTGTACATTGCTGAAAACGGGTGAGAGTCTTAATTAAACATATACATATTGACAGATCTAGAATTGATTATTAATAGGATTTATTAAAAGGTTTGCATGTGGCTATTTGATATGCATGACTTATTATTATGTTATGCATTCATTTTTTATTTGTTTATTTTTTAAATACTTGCTTGTTTGTTATGTGTAACAAGGGTATTTTTATAAGAAAAATAAAATGACCTAAACAAGGGTGAAACATGTATTTTTAAGCATAGTAATCGTAATCGTTTAATTGATTGATTTTTTGCACAAAATAGCTAGAACGGCTCACCCATTATTGACAAACTTTGTGTGTCTTAATGGAGCTACCAAGTATTCCTATATGTGTGCATAAAATCTTAAGGGTGATTTACTTTAAATTCTACATGCCACTTTTGTGGTAATTATTCGAATAACTTGGGTCTTATGACTCATGCAGCAGTAGGATATAGTGGGAATTAAAGGTAATTCTTTAATTGGTTTACCAATACCTCGATTAAAGTTTGATGATGAAAAGCTTAAACATTAAAACAAGGATATAAATGTTTTAATAAAACATATGCTACGAAGATTAATGCATGACATCTTTGTACATAATTGATTTAACATCAAAAATTATTACCCTTAATTTAAGTTATATGCCATCCAACGAAACGGAAACATCTAAGATTACCTTTTATTTGCGTGAGAACGTGACTTAGATCGTAATCGAAGGGTAAAATGTCCACGTGTCGTGAGAACGGGCATGGACGGTTATGCAGTTTCTTAACATGGACAACTTAATTGAGTTAGGCGGTGAAAACTGAAAACTCAAGGCATAAGATGGGATAAAACATGTTTACATGGCGATTGAAATTGGCTATATGTAAATCTCATAAATCTAGGAATTGCAATTGAAATTGGCAATTGATCAAAAGCTCTACCATTCTGTATAAGGTTCATCACTAACAGATCAACTGATGTGATGAGATTATGACAATTTGGATCCTAGTTTTCAATAACAATTAATTGGTTATATGAATATGAACCTTGGGTATTTAATTGTTTATTGAAAAGGAAAATTATCAAAATACTAATTATGGTTTTTTGAACTTTTTCTGTAGATGGCTCATCAACCAGAAAACACTATGAGCTTAATGAGTTCTGCTTTCAAAGATATGATTGGAAGAGACAAGCTGACTGGCCCTAATTTCAATGATTGGCATCGTGCACTTAGGATCATCCTTCGTGTTGCCAAAAGACTTGATATTTTGACTACACCTCTGCCTAATGCTCCTCTCGACCAGGCTACTGCTCTCGAACAAGAGGAGTATCGTGTTGAATATGAGAAGCATAATGATGTGGCATGTCTAATGCTTTCGGGGATGTCTGCTCAATTGCAAAAACAATTTGAGCACTATCCGCCTATGAGCATGCTGAATGAACTCAAACGTATGTTTGAGAAGCCACCTGCAGCTGAATTGTATGAACTAATTGAAAAGGTTCATGGCTGCAAGCAGGAGGTTGGCAAATCTGTCGCCGACCACGTCCTTGAGATGAAACATCACTTGGACCAATTGGAGAAGCTCGGCTGTGGTTACTCCAACGATGTATGTGTCGGCATCATCAATCACTCCTTTAATAAGGAACGATTTGGTGATTTTGTGCGAAATTTTAACATGCATAGCACGAGGAACACAGTGAAGGAGTTACATGCAATGCTTGTAGACTTCGAGTAGAGATTGCCAAAGAAGGCTCCTACACCTGCTGTACTAACAATACAAGGTGGTAGGGTGAATAAGCCAAAGCTGCAAGCAGATAAGAAAGGGAAAGGAAAAGGAAATGGGAAACAAGTTGTCATCCCACCAGCTCCTAAGAAGAACCCTGCAAAGAAAAAGGAGAATCCTAAGAAGGATTTAACTTGCCACAACTGCAACTCACCAGGTCACTGGAAGCGGAACTATCCATTTTATCTGAATGAGTGCCTTCAGAATAAAAATAAGATGGTGCCTAGCTCATCAGGTATTTTTATGTTTGAATTATTTTCTTTTCCTCATAAGCAAAATTCCTGGATATATGATACAGGATGTGGTACTCACATCTGTAATACATCGCAGGGACTTAGAGGAGCAAGGAAGCTGACTTGTGGAGAGAGATACTTGTACGTTGGCAATGGAAAGCGTGCAGTTGTTGAAGCCATAGGGACTTTTGATTTAGTGTTTCCTTCGGGCTTAATTTTGGAACTAAATAATTGTCATTATGCACCCTCCATTGTTAGGGGTGTTATTTCAGTTTCTTTGTTAAAAGATATTGGTTTTGTGCACACTTTACCAGTTATGGAATTTCAGTTTCTTTTAATAATGTTTTTTATTTTAATGCAATTCCTATGATTGGTGTGTTTGAAATTGATATGGATGGTTGTGTATCCAATGAAAATAATTCGTTGTATAGCATTAGCAGTAAGAAGAGCAAGTTGAACTGTGACTCTTCTTATCTTTGTCATTGTCGCCTTGCCCATATAGGCAAGAAACACATGGAAAAGCTGCTACACGAAGGGCTTTTACAAAAGGTCGATGATGAATCATTTGACAAATGCTAGTCTTGCATAGCTGGGAAGATGACAAGGAAACCTTTTTCACCAAAAGTGGAAAGGGCTTCTGATCTACTTGGATTGATACACACTGATGTGTGTGATCCACTTAGACATGTGTCAAAATGTGGTGCTACCTACTTCTTAACCTTTACGGATGATTTCAGTCGTTATGGTTATGTTTATTTACTTAAACATAAACATGAAGTCTTTGAAACATTTAAGATTTTCAAAAGTGAAGTAGAATTACAAATCGGTAAGAAGATTAAAGCTCTTCGATCCGATAGAGGTAGTGAGTATATAAGTCAAGAGTTCAAAGATTACTTAGTTGAGTGTGGAATTATCCAGCAGCTCACATCTCTTTATACTCCACAACAAAATGGGGTATCTGAAAGGATAAATCATACTTTACTTGACATGGTACGATCAATGTTTGAACTTACGACTCTTCCTTTTACTTTTTGGGATTATGCCCTTGAAACTGCTATTCACATTTTGAATATGGTTCCAACAAAGAAGGTTGTTAAAACTCCATACGAAATATGGACAGGAAAAGCTCCCAACTTTTCTTTCTTAAAGGTCTGGGGATGTGAGGTGTTTGTTAAACGTGACTCACCAGATAAGCTCCAACCCAGATCTGTTAAGTGTATCTTTGTAGGATACCCTAAGGAAACTATGGGTTACTACTTCTACTACCCAGCTGAGAACAAAGTCATAGTGGCTAGGTATGGAGATTTCCTTGAAAGGGATCTCATATCTCAAGAACTCAGTGGGAGAGTATATGATTTGGAATATGATCAAGAAGATACAACACCTTCTGAAAATACTAGCCAACTTCAAGAAGAGCCTGGAAGCTTAGGTGCTCCTCCTGAAGTTGTTCCCATTCGTAGGTCTGAAAGGACTATACGTGCACCTAACCGTCTATGTCTTAACGTAGAGGTGGAGGAAAATATGGTTGGGGATCTTAATGAACCTGCCAACTATAAGGCTACCATGGCTGATCCTAAAAAGGATAAATGGCAGATTGCTATGAATGGGGAAATGCAATCCATGAAAGATAACGATGTCTGGATTGAAGTTGACCTTCCTCCAAATGCTAAAGTCGTTGGAAGTAAGTGGATCTTCAAGAAGAAAACTGAGGTGAAAGCCTATCTTGGTAAATGTTTCTCGATGAAGGACTTAGGGGAAGCATCATTCATACTCGGAATCAAGATCTACAGGGATAGATCAAGGCGGCTAATTGGTTTAAGCCAAAGTGCTTACATTGACAAAATATTGAAGAGATTCAATATGCAAAATTCCAATAAGGGATTTTTGCTGATGCAAGTAAATCATGGTTTGAGTAGCCAAGGTTGTGCTTCAACACCTGCAGAGGTGGCGCGTATGAAGAAAGTTCCTTATGCTTCGGCTGTAGGATCTATCATGTATGCGGTACGATGCACAAGGCCTGATGTGGCGTTTGCTCAAAACCTGACCAGTCGGTATCAACAGAATCCGGGTGAAATTCACTGGACTGCTGTTAAACATATTCTCAAGTACCTTAGGGCTACAAGAGATATGTTCATAGTGTATGGGGGAAATCCAGAAGCAGAATTGTCTGTTACAGGTTACTGCTATGCATCCTGGAAGTGTGACAAAGATGATACGAATTCTCAGACGGGTTACATATTTGTCATCAATGGAGGTGTTGTGGATTGGAAGAGCAAGAAACAGACAACACTTGCGATGTCTGCTACAAAAAGTGAGTACATAGCGGCGTCTGAGGCTGCCATGGAAGCTGTTTGGATAAGGAAGTTTATTTTGGGGCTTGGTGTCATGCCGTCGATTGAAAATCCTATTAAAGTATATTGTGACAATTCTGCTGCAATTACTTTTGCCCATGAACCTGGAGTCATGAAGGGCACCAGACACTATCCTAGACAATATCACTATGTTCGAGAGCAAGTCGAGATAGGTGAAATTGAGTTGCTCAAAGTTCACATAGATGATAACCTAGCAGATCCTTTAACGAAGGCCTTACCTGGTGAAAAACTTAATCATTTGTCTGATAAGTTTGGACTTCGTTTAGCTAGTAGTTTCATGCCCATCTGTGACTAAGTATTTTAGATAAAAGGATATTGTAAACATTATTAATGAAATGAAATAAAGTATTTTTGTTATGTTTATTATTCATTTATTATGATGTTATCCTATATTTGCATTTTAAATCCTTGAATAACTTACGTTATTCTAAATAGTCCATTGTCAATCAATAACATGTGAATGATATTGAATTAAGACAAATTTGAGTATTAGTTAGAATATACTTGAAAGTATATTGATGCGTAGCATGACTAATTTCAGATGATATTCAGTGGATTGATTATAGGACTTATCCCACCTACATGAAGATACTTTATGGATCTTAGTCATTAAGTATATCATGAATATTTATCCTCTGACTTGAGATACCAGAGATATGTCATGGATGTAGTGCATTTTTGTGAAGCAATCTAAAGCTATACGTAATTGGTAGTTATAAGAATTGTTTTCAGAAGTGTTGCGAAATTTATGATTTCTGTTTGTAGTCAAAACGGGATTTGTTTCCTTCAAATTTATTTTGAAGTATAATACTGTTGGGCCCCTCGTAGGGTTGTCAAGATGTTTGCATGGCCGTGCCTAAGGTCTTCTGGAATATGTTCAGAAGAATTGGTAATCTTGATCAATCATATAAAGCGAGAAACAGAATAGTTAATTAAGAAATGAGTTAGATCCATATTCTTATTAACATGGTATTAGAAACAAAAGGATGAATGTGATGATGAATCATCAAAACTTGGTTTTTCTCCAGAAAACCATACACGAGTTGTACCGGGGGCATTGGCGTGTTGCTAGACGCTAACCAATGTCATTACACGTTTTGTAAACATATCCAAGTGGGAGCTGTTGGAAATGTATATATTTATAAAGACGTGAATGTCCGGATTCGAACTCGTGACCACGGGATTGCACACATTACGAATGAGAATTAAATTTAATAATTAATGTTAATTGATTACGATTAATTATTATACAAAACTCGTCTAACGATCGTTAAGTATTTAACGAAAAATAACTAACGACCGTTAAATGTAAAGAGAAGGACTTGTAGTGTAAAATCTTAATATGGAAAAGATTTGGGTATCCCTTGGGGGCATTATAGTGGCTGGCCATAGGGAGGGGTTCTCAACCCTAACCCTAACTTGTTCCCAAAGATTTTAGAACACTATATAAACAAAGGCTAGGGTTAATGTTTTTTCATAGCTTTTGTGCACACACATTAACCTAATATTTTCTTTGTCTTTCTCTTGCAAATTTCGGCCAACATTCTTCATAGAGTGTTTGGTTTTGTTTTTTTTCTAAAACAAGGTTTTGTAGATCTAGCAATCTTTTAATTCGTTTGTTAATTCGTGTGTACAAGAACGTGGTAGTAAGACACCGTTCTTACACCAATTGGTTTGAGTTATAAAACGGTAAGGGATAACTCATTGAACCACGTTGTCACATTCATTGAAGAGATCTACCAATTGCAAGAGGTACGTTACGCATCTTTCAGTTAATTATTTATTTGTTATGATTCTAAGTCTTCCGCTGTGTACTCTGTGGTGTCTACATGATTTTATTGTTTCCATATATCTTAAACTCAACAACATTATCGTTACTGTTAGCACATACAAACATATTTGCATCTTATCAGTGAAAAACACTAAGGTAAAAATGGTAAAGTGCCTATAACAGTATTAACGAATGCATGTTGCTGATTTTGGGCATACTGCTTATCTAAAACACTTATGTATGTGTTTCTTTTAATTCACTCCAAAATAATCAGATAAGATGTTTGGATCAACAATCACAAGCACCTTCAAAACTGCTATGCAACAAGCTTACATACACTACTTCAACTAAAACTCCCGATAAGATGGAGTCGAGGAAGGCCCAACAAGCTGTAACAAGATGACATGTGGCCCAATGTTGAGGAAGTCAAGAACTCTACAGTCAGCGAATTGGTCCCCCATGTGGGCCATAGTGGGATTTTGTCCATTTTAATACAAGTGAGTAGTTATTAAACAACCCCAATTTGCAGAAAGAAATTATCATCCATGAGTCAAATGTATGTGCCAAATCTCACTACCAGGGAAAGGGTCAGAAACAAACAGTTATGGGATAACTCAGTTAGGCTGCGTACACCATCCCCGATTATCCTGAATAGAGAAAACCTCATTTGGTTACCAATTTAGTCAAATCGATGTGCCAACCATCACAAAAAGTGGCATAGTGGTAAGTCACCGCATGTCCGCACAAGAGATCCAGGGTATAGCCAAGGAAATGATAAAAAACCGGCACATGGATACCACACGGTTAGGCCGCATAAATCTAAGTCCACCCTCCCTTGGTAAAGAGAAAACCTCATCCATTTAGCCAAATGGATGTTACACTTCTATCCTTCAAATATCTTATCTTGTTAGCACTAAAGCTAAACATAGATTATCGAACCATGGCTAAAATCGATAGAAGACTAGTAACATAAAATTCTTGATTAGTATAATACAAAAGCAACCTTGTTTTGATGACGTTCGTAGAAGCTGTCCCAATGCTTCCTCGACTCCATGACGTACTGCGTGACGTCATCACCAAACCCTAACTTAACGGTGCACAAACGGTGTCGTTTACGCATAGCTATAACGGAAGGTGGGAATGACAGAGATATTGAAATGGCGGGAAAATAAACCGCCATTGCAACTGATTTAACGGCTACTGGTTTTAACTGTTTGGAGTGAAAGAGGATTTTGAGTTGTTAGTTGTAGTAATACCCCCTGCACTTTGTTCTCTTGACATTTTTTTCACCTTATAGTAACCGACAATGTTGACTCGTTCACACTTTCTGTCTCAAGAACAATATGTGGATGACAATGTCCGATTCATGTGTCCACCCGCTTTTGGTAACTTAAATCTTATTTATAAAGTTATCTCTTTCGAAGGAAACAACTAAGATACGTGTTTATGTACTTCTAAACTTTTAAGAAAATCTTGAATCAAAATTATAATCCTGATCGAAGAAGATTGTTGAGTCATTCGGAGCTTTGCATTCTACAAATGGAGGTCCAACTTGAATGAAGAAAACGGTCCTTGTTCGATATTGCTAGTGCTTTGGCAATAGCTGACAACCCTCCAGTAATGGACTAATGTCCACAAACCAGGGAATTTTCAAAAACGTGTGGCACAAAAAATTGTTGTGCTAACTAAAGTTACACCGTAAGAAACGAAAGTAGGAAAAAAATAATTGGGGTTGCATATACCAAAAAGAGATAATTTTGAAATTCTTTTGCACTTCATGACCTAAAATCGGGTGTAGCCTGTGCCACACCCGGCACCCATGTAGGTCCGTCCATGCCACAAACCCATTACTTGAATCACGGTTTAGTAACTTACTAACTTTTAACACATTTTAAAAATCCAGTGTATGAGTAAAGCAAGTTATATTTATATTAAAGAACAATGGGTAAGCCGACAATGTTGACGGGTTCACACACTTTGTCTCAAGGACAATTGTGAAAGACAATGTTTAGAAGAGTTTCCACCCGCTTTCGGTAACTTAATACTATCTTTTTACAAAATCCTCTCGTCGTGGGGAAACAACTAAGCTACACGTCTAGAAGTTGGCCTTAAAGTTGTTCTGTGTAGTATTAGAACTTGAGTATCGACGGAAGTTTTATAAATCTTAACGACCATGTTACACCTTTAGGGTTGAATTCGAACAATCTCATCATTTTTATTCGACGTTTTTCCTGATTTCTTAAAGTGTGGTTCAAGAGTAACATGTAGGGAAATTTCCATCAACTCAAAAAGATGAGTAGTCAAAATCCAACTCATTTTTCATTATTCATGCCTTCAATTATTAAAGCAAAAGTTGAACACTCAATAATACCATAAATCATTTCACGTTTTTCCAATATTGTTAGTGAGCTGACAAAACATCAAAATTTTGTTTCATTAATTGGCTTTTGTTACGAGGATCTCGAGAGAACTCTTGTCCTCGAGCATCCAACTCACGGGAGGCTTGACAAGTATGTGAGCAGTACTGCACATCTCACATGGTTGATGCGACTCAAAATCTGCCTTGATATAGCTTCTGGCTTGCGTTATCTTCAAACATATCCGATTCATATTGGAGATTTGAAAAGCGGGAGGATTCATTTAGATGAAAATTGGCAGCCAAAGATTCAATGGGAAAGATATTAGTAATGATTGGTTGAACCATTAGGATCTCACAATGAAAGCATGTATTTATAGTTACAAGATAGAGTATTGCACAAGATACAATCTTTTATATATAAACTTGTACGGTTTCATTGGACCATAATCAACAAGTTACAACTTTAAAACACTAGCTTTAAATACATGAAAACAAATCCAGCACATTTTGTCGGCTCATGTCCCTTTCACCATAACTGCCCTAACCTCATCAAGGAACTCTTGAATATTTCGATCTGAGGAACCACCTCCGGCCACCGCTTCCTCCGCCAATTTCTTCCACTTTAATGCATTCCTTTTCATCTCGGCCACCATTACGCCACTAGTCGCCTCCTGTAAGCACATCTCCACTTCCTTCCTCCCAATCACTTTATTCTCAGTCTGACCCCTACTCATCCTAATCCCAACCTTCCATTCATCAGCCAAGTACTTTGCATCCGTCACTCGATCACCCCACCCTCGAAATGCCACCACGGGAACACCGCTTGACAATGCCTCCAAAGTAGAGTTCCACCCACAATGACTCACGAAACAAGACACTGTGGGGTGATATAAAACTTCAGCTTGTGGACTCCACTCCACTATCATCCCTTTATCACCCACAGACTCCAAAAATTCTTTAGGAAGGGTGCCAGATTCACCCGTAAATGTGGCACCCTTCCTCAGGGCCCACAAAAATGAGAGGCCAGAATTCAAAATACCATAAGCTAGCTCACTCATTTGTTCTTGGCTAAAGGTTACAAGAGTTCCAAACGATATATAAACAACCGATGAAGGGTTCTTCGAGTCTAGCCACTTTAGACAATCGTCCACCTTTTTCATGTCACCAGAGATATTCGAGATCGTTTTAAGTAGAGGGTTTTTGAACATTGGACCGACGGGTCGGATAGGGCATATTGTAGACATGTACTTGATCAAGTCGTCTTCAAGTTCTTGAAACGTTTCCATCAATATACAAAACGTTTTTGACAAGCTCTTGAGCTGCCGTAAAAGAGCTGTTCTCAAAAATGGGTAAGTCGTTGAAGGATGTAAAAAAGTTGGAATCTCGTCCGATTTCAACAAAGGCATGTCCGGCATCTGAACATCCATGTCGGGTTGTTCCTCACTTGGAAAAGGTATAACCGAATTCCCATAATGGTAATAAGAGGCAAAACAAGCACAAGATTGCAACCAAAGCATCACCGAACTAATATTTAGCTCTTGTGCTAACTCACATACCCAAGGCATAAAAGGGTTGTTGATAAGGCAAGAGACCGGGTTACCATCTTGAGCATGATCCTGAAGGATAGTAGTAAGTGCTTTCTTTCCGTGAGTCTCAAGCATAGAAAAATGATATTCAAGATCGTTGCGTTCGCTGTCATCTGAGCACCCATCATCAAAGAACTCAAACCGAATCATTCCACCATAGTTTCCAATTGGGGTAGGATCACCCGAGATATCTGTTCCAGCTTCCTTCATTTTCTTTCCGAAAGATATGGTTGTTGTTAAAATTTGGGGTAATAATCTGTGGCAAACATGTCACTTTATCAATTGCTAATGGCTTTCAAGCTATGTTCTTTGCAGGCGTATTACAGGGGTTTAACATGGACAAAGCATTAGTGGTTTATAGTTCCAAGATTATCATTTCTGCCGAAGCATCTCTTGTTCCTACTGAAGATCATTTTATTGTTTCTGCTGAAGTTCATTATTATAGCCGTTAGAGGGGTCTTAGTGTAACTTAATCCCTTATTTAATCTGTCCCTTATTCTAGGGTTAAACACACTTGTGTGTGCAGTCTTTTCTCACACATTCTTTTCTTCTCTTTGATCATTTCACTGATCTTGTCTTTTCATTGTATACATATGATTATTGTCTCATTGACATTAATCTAATCTTGTAACATTTTGGATACTATTGTAAACTTAATCTAAGCCGACTATTGTGGCTTAGGTTTGAATAAAGGTTCTATTGTTCATCTTGTGTTGCCTATACTTTCGTACATGGTATCAGAGCTTCAGGCTCATTGATTTTCTTCGGCAACATATTGGTGGTTTGGGGTTATTGCTACTGGCGTAATCACTGGTTATCTTCTACTTACAATTAATCCTAGACTAAGTGAATCTAGGGTAATTGTGATTTGTTCTTCCGCTGCATATCTCTCTGTAAGTCTAAGTCTTTTCTCCTCTTCAAACATACAGTATTTAAGTCTTTGTGGGTGCAAACGGGTAGACTAACATCTTGATCTGCCACCTTTGAGTGGTACGAATACCTGCTCTGGTTTACCCTAGTCCACAGGCTTGGTGCTTGTTGTTTCTTATATTCATAGTCTTATTATTATCTTTGTCTGTCTTACTGTCTTTATTATGGTTGCTGGTGATAATCCTGGTGGTGGTGGTTCCACTGAGAAAGGCTTATCTTTTGGGGATGCTTTGTACTTACACCCTAATAACACTAATGGGACTCCCATTATTTCTATCAAACTCACAGGAACTGAAAATTATAAAATATGGAATATGGCCATGACCTTTGCCTTAAGGAACCATAATAAGTTAGGGTTTATTGATGGTACCTGCATAAGAGATGATTCGAACCCTAGTCTTGCTAATCAATGGGATACTTGTAACTCTGTTGTGGTTACTTGGATTCTTAATTCTCTTAGTCCTGAACTGTTTGCTGGTGCTATATATGCTAAAACTGCTTATGAAATGTGGAATGATCTTAAAGATACCTATGACAAGGTTGATGGTTCAGCTATATTTAATCTGCATAAGAATATAAACTCTCTTAGTCAAAATGGGTCATCTCTAGCTGATTACTATAACAATCTTAATTCCTTATGGAAACAATTTGATTGTATGATTAGCTTGCCTCCCTGCACTTGTGAGGCTGCAAAACATTTTGAAAAACACAATCAACTAATCAAGTTAATGCAATTTCTTATGGGTCTTGATGACTCCTATGTTCCCATCAGAAGCAATATTTTAACCAGAGATCCTCTGCCTAATGTCAAAACTGCTTTCTCTGTCGTCTCTGGAGAAGAATCTCACAGGAATGTTTCATCTGGGAATAGCTCTGCTAAACCCAATGCTACAGCCTTTAATACAAAAACCTCTGATGGAGGAAAATTTTTTGATAACAAAAGAGGTTTTAACAACAAAGTTTCTGGTTTTAACACTGGTAACATCTCTAATAGCAGAGGACCAAATATGAACCTAAAATGTACCAATTGCAAAAAACCTGGTCATACTGTTGATAGGTGTTATGAAATAGTTGGATATCCTGCTGGATATGTTAAGAGAAACTTTAATGGAAAACCTTTCAGCAGTAACAATGTTTCTGCTGAAACTAATTATGTCACTGATAATAGTACTAGCAATTCTCCTGTCTCCTTATCTAATGAACAGCTCTCAAGACTTATGAGTCTTCTCAATGACAACAATGTGTCATCTGCTAATGCCAACTTGGCAGGTAAAAATTTTTCAGGAACCTTCTTTAATGGCAGTGTCAAGTTTAATGTGAACTTCAACAAGTTTTTTAACAACAACACTAAATCCTCAACTGGAAACATCAGTCTTGGTTGGATTGTTGATTCTGGTGCAAATCAGCACATGACTGTGTCTGAAAATTTTTTAATCAATGTTGTTAACATTTCAAATCTTGGCCTAACTGTTGGACATCCCAATGGTACTCAGGCCCTAATTACTAAAATTGGTGACTTAAAGGTCAATAATGACCTAACTCTTTTTGATGTTCTTGTTGTTCCTGAATACAATGTCAGTTTACTATCTGTTCATAAGATTGCTAGAGACAACAAAATGTTTGTTGGATTTAATGAATCTAACTGCTATATATAGGATTTACATCAAAAAAGGATTGTGGGGATTGGTAAACAACACAATGGATTATATATTTTTGATATTGATTCTACATGTAAGATTACCTCTAATAATTGCATATCTGTCTGTCATGTCTCTAGAAATCTATGGCATCAAAGACTTGGTCATCCCTCTGACCAAGTCCTACACATACTTAGACCCACTCTTAACTTTGATAGTTCATCTGAAACTGATCATCTCTGTGATACTTGTAATAAAGCCAAACAAACCAGAGAACCATTTCCTCGTGAACACAAATCCACTAAAATTGGTCAACTTGTTCACCTTGATGTTTGGGGACCATATAAAATCACTAGCAGAGATGGTTACAAATATTTTTTAACTATTGTTGATGACTATTCCAGGGCAGTGTGGGTTTATATGCTTAAGGGGAAGGATGATGTTTATGTTTCCATTGTTAACTTCACTCATATGCTATCAAATCAATTTGAACACAATGTCAAAATATTTAGAAGTGACAATGGGACAGAATTTGTCAATAATAAACTCCAACAATTCTATCATGAAAAAGGAATTCTACATCAAACTTCTTGTGTCTATACACCTCAACAAAATGGCATTGCAGAAAGGAAACATAGGCATCTCCTTAATGTTGCTAGATCCCTTATGTTTCAGGGGGAATTACCTCTAAATCTTTGGCCTGAATGTGTTCTAACTGCTGCATATGTCATAAACAGGTTGCCCTCTTCAGTTCTGTCTGGCAAGTCCCCCTTCTTCTATGTGTATGGGCATGACCCTTCACTCTCTCTCCTTAGAGTCTTAGGCTGCTTATGCTATGCCACCATTCTCAACATCTCTGACAAATTTGGTAGTAGGTCTGAAAAAAGTGTTTTCATTGGTTACTCAAATGAGAAGAAAGGCTATAAACTCTTGAGCCTAGAAACAAAAAATATCTTTTACTCCAGAGATGTCAAATTTTATGAAACTGTTTTTCCCTTCAAAATGAAAAATACTTTGTCAAAACCTTTTGTTGAAACCTTTGTACCAAAAGATTTAAATCACAAAAAATTTTTTGACTCACAAACAAGTCCCAATGATGAAGGGAGAGTGACATCCTATGATGATAGCACAGTGGTAAGTCATCCTACTAGGATTGTCGAACCGGTTGCAACATCTATAGATGATAATACACACCCTGAGGGCAACATATCACATGATTCACATCCTGCTGAAGCAGTTTCTGATCCTGCTGATACTACGCCTGATTCTGCTGAACAAGAAAGAGGCTTGCCAGCCACTACTGCTAGAAGGTCAACCAGAGTTTCTAAATTGCCAAGTAATCTTAATGACTTTATTATAGAAGGAAAAGTCAAATATGGGGTTGAAAAAGTTGTTAATTACTCAAATCTTAACAAAGACAATTACTGCTTTGCTTCCAGTCTTAATAAAAGTATTGAACCTACTTGTTATAAAGAAGCTATCCTTGATAGTAATTGGGTAGATGCTATGAATTCTGAAATAGAAGCCTTAAATGAAAACCATGCTTGGGATATAACTGATCTACCTCCTAATAGAACTCCTATTGGCTACAAATGGATCTTTAAAATCAAATATAAAGCTAATGGTGAAGTTGATAGATACAAGGCTAGACTAGTTGTTAAAGGTTACAACCAAAGGGAAGGAATAGACTATGATGAAACTTTTTCCCCTGTTGTAAAAATGTCTACTGTTAGATGTCTTATTGCCTTAGCTGTAAAAAACAAATGGCCTCTTTTTCAACTTGATGTTAACAATGCTTTCTTATATGGAGATCTTGATGAGGATATCTATATGACCATTCCCAAAGGGTTCTGTAATGAGAACAATAAAAATAAAGTTTGCAAACTTGTTAAGTCTCTATATGGTCTAAAACAAGCTCCCAGAAAATGGAATGAAAAACTTGTCAGTGTTTTAAAGGAAAACAACTTTGTCCAATCTGTTAATGATCATTCTCTGTTCACCAAAACAGAGAATGACAAGTTCATTGCTCTTCTAGTGTATGTGGATGATATTGTTCTTACTGGAAACTGTGTTGATGAGATAAACCTATTCAAGGAGTTTCTAAAATCAAAATTTCATATCAAAGACTTGGGAAATCTAAAATACTTTCTTGGCATTGAGGTTTTAAAAACTGGAAATGACATCTGTCTCTCCCAAAGAAAATATTGTCTTGAACTCCTCAAAGAATTTGGCCTACTTGGGTGCAAACCTGTGTCCACCCCTATGGAACCCAACTCTGTGCTTCCATACATTCCCACTGATGATGACCCCTTACTTGTCAACATCACTGGTTATCAGAAGCTTCTTGGGAAACTTATCTACCTCACCCATACAAGACCTGACATTTCATACTCAGTTCATTGTCTTGCACAATATATGCATTCTCCCTTGAAATCTCATCTGGAATGTGCCCTCAACGTTCTGAGGTATCTAAAAGGAGCTCCAGGAAAAGGTCTAAGGTACAATTTCAGCAACTCTGAAAATCATCTTGAAGGATATAGTGATGCTAATTGGGCCAAATGTAAGAAAACCAGGAAATCAGTTACAGGTTATTGTGTTTTCTT
Source organism: Chrysanthemum seticuspe (assembly GCA_019973895.1). Taxonomy (NCBI): domain Eukaryota; kingdom Viridiplantae; phylum Streptophyta; class Magnoliopsida; order Asterales; family Asteraceae; genus Chrysanthemum; species Chrysanthemum seticuspe. The sequence continues at coordinate 1,945,516 of BPTQ01000008.1, read as the reverse complement.
TAATGACTGTTTAATCTCATGGAAAAGTAAAAAACAAAACACTCTTTCAAAATCTTCCACAGAAGCAGAGTATAGATCTATGTCTACTGCTGCCTGTGAAATCATTTGGATTCAGAAAATCCTAAAAGATCTAAAAGTTGATATCAACCTTCCTGTTAATCTTTTTTGTGATAACAAATCTGCTTTACAACTTGCTGTCAACCCTGTTTTTCATGAAAGATCAAAACACTTTGAAATTGATGTTCACTTCATCAGGGAAAAAATTGCTAGAGGTGTTATAAATGCAAAAAAGATTGGATCTTCAAATCAAACTGCTGACATTCTTACAAAGAACCTCCCTGTCTATCAGCATAAATTTTTGTGTGAAAAATTGATATTGTTTGATATGTTTGCCAATCAGATTAAGGGGGAATGTTAAAATTTGGGGTAATAATCTGTGGCAAACATGTCACTTTATCAATTGCTAATGGCTTTCAAGCTATGTTCTTTGCAGGCGTATTACAGGGGTTTAACATGGACAAAGCATTAGTGGTTTATAGTTCCAAGATTATCATTTCTGCCGAAGCATCTCTTGTTCCTACTGAAGATCATTTTATTGTTTCTGCTGAAGTTCATTATTATAGCCGTTAGAGGGGTCTTAGTGTAACTTAATCCCTTATTTAATCTGTCCCTTATTCTAGGGTTAAACACACTTGTGTGTGCAGTCTTTTCTCACACATTCTTTTCTTCTCTTTGATCATTTCACTGATCTTGTCTTTTCATTGTATACATATGATTATTGTCTCATTGACATTAATCTAATCTTGTAACATTTTGGATACTATTGTAAACTTAATCTAAGCCGACTATTGTGGCTTAGGTTTGAATAAAGGTTCTATTGTTCATCTTGTGTTGCCTATACTTTCGTACAGTTGTAGAGAAGGTAACTAGAAGGTTACCCTTTGAAGCTAGAAGCTTAGCGAGTCTCAGGAATGGATTGACATGACCTTGTGCTGAATACGTCACTAGATACACATGTGGAAGATCTGATTTACACGCCATTTCAAAATCTGTGTGTTAGTTTGAGTGTTAAATATATAATGGTACTCCGTTATAAATGAGTTGATTTATGTATGTGTACATAGCTTCACTTCTAGTTTTTATGGTTTTGTGTGGTTTGTTAGATGTCAGCTTTAGTGCAATGGCTGTTTAAAATTTCACATTTCACATAGAGAAATTCTCATAAACTTTTACATGGGCATATATTTGGTCATTATATCCAACGACTCAGAATTTTAACAAAAAATAAAACAACTTTGCTTTAGTTTTTAAATTTGTTGTTTCCAAATTTACTAGCTTATGTGTCATGGATTATTGTGGCATGATATGGACCGAATGGTAATTCCGGAATCATAGGATTTGAAAGCATGAATGGGTTCTACTTTGAATTTAAGACAACGGTCATTGAATTTGATGGGGTTGATCGATGTCCTCGTAAAACAAGCAACCACAATCACCACAATAATATCATGCTGGTGAGACTGTTATTACACTGATCAAACTGTATATGGTTGTGTGTTTTGCTCTTCCACAACACATTTCCAGACCTAAACAAGCGTAAAAAGTTCAAAAGGTTTAAATCGACTTCCTGTTTGTGTTTACGTGATGCTTGTAGCCAACATATTATCAAGTCAGTCAGACGAGTGGTATATATCGTTTTTGCCTGTCAAAAGTTGCCTAAAGTTGGTTTTAGAAAACTGATACGTACAATTTATATTTGTGTCACGTCAAAAAAAATGTGTTCGGGTAATATCTGTGTCGTGTTCAGGAAAATATGTGTGTCAACACTTGTATTGTAACGCAATTGAGCTGAATTATTTTAATAATGGTAACCACAATTATAGAGTTTTTGTATTCCTTTGATAAAGGTCTTTTGAGTTATGGTTGAGTTTGCTTATACTCCGAAGATTTGTAACTATATATTTTACATCTCGACTTTTCGTGTTCATTTTCAAGAGACCAGTGATAGAAATCACCATAAAAAAGCCCACTTTGTTCATGTACTTTCTTTGAGCTTACATACAAGTACAAAGATAAAATTTAAGAGCTGATAACCTAGATTGATTGATTGGTTGAATGTTGTGGATTGGATGTGTAGACCAAGTGATCGACGAAATGCCTGACTGGGTTATGTTATTTTAAGAGTTGTTTTGTTAGGTTATTTAGGAGCTGATATGCGATGTACCACAAGTGTTTTGATTGATTGATTGATTGGTTGAATGAGTACTTTGATGTTACTCGATAAAAAGCTCTATTTAATTAGCAAACGCACTTTGTCCCTAAACTCCTAGTAATAGGAAATGTTTTGAGGCAATTTCTTCGTTTGCTATATTGATCTTAATTTGTTATCCGGTTTTACTCGTCTGTATGATTTATTTTTATTATCATACTGGACACATAACTGGATCACAATATTTATTTATTTTGTATATTTTTTAAAACCTTCGATTCGCCTTAATAAACTACTAGGATCTGTAAAAAACATTGTATCACATAGTAATTGTGATGTAAAAATGGGAATTTGTATAAATGAGGGTATCATTGACTTGCTGCTCATTTGATTTATGGGTACACCAAAAGAATTATGTATTTTTATATTACAAATTAAAGAAACTAATGATGATAAAACTAAGGCTTGTTTCTCAGTGACATTCGCAGTGGCCGCCTAAGAACTTTCGCCTTCGCCAGGCTTGAGAGTTTATGCTGCTCTTTTCCTTCCTTGGATGTCTGAAGTTTCTTTGTTTTCATTAATGTTCTGTTAACATAAGTTTTTACATATTAAAAGCATTTGACATTTTCTATGACAAAGTAAGTCATAAACTTTTTAATACTACAAAAAATACCAATTTACTATAAAAGGAAATCAATTACATGGTACTCAAATTGATAAATCAATCTAACTACGCTGTCAACTTAATAGAAACATCTTCAAAAACCAAGTTTGCAGACTACTTGTTTACTAAAAGATTGTAGATGAGCCAATCCTTCTTCTCCCAAACACATACCTTATACCAGAAACGCCTTGCTACCGGAAGGGTTAAAAGTTTCTGTTGTCTTGCTAGTGATCAAACGTTTTAAAATTGAGCCTTTGTATAAAAGAACTGAGACTGGGAGCTGCATAATGAGGATGGTTTCCATCAACATCCTTGACTGAAATCGCTACTCAATGACCATGCGAGACAAAAAAAAACCGGCAACTAATTTCAACTCGAGATGAGAGTCTCGTTTCGTATTAGGACTTGGAAAACATAGGCTTGTGTACCTCTCAAAACCATAGTCCAATCGACATGTTAGATATATCAGTAAATTATCCTCCCATAACTATTTATGTTTCTTTCGTGTTGAAATCTGAAGTGATAAAAACTTAGACATACAAGATCCTTAAGGACATAAAAACCTCATCCTTTTTATTAAATCTCAACCACTATCACTCGCCTGATTCTGACTTTTTTTAATGATTTTTCAGGCCCTTATATATCTGGTATATTTTTATAAAAGCTCTATTTAATTAGCAAACGCACTCTGTCCCTAAACTCCTAGTAATAGGAAATGTTTTGAGGCAATTTTAAAAAGGATGAGGTTTTGTGTATTTGAATGGTCTTTAATAAAAAGGATTAGTAAGGAGCATGTTCAATGTCTCTAGCCATATATCGGCAAACACTATGGGCAACCTGTTGGAAATGTATATATTTACAAACACGTAAATGTCCGGATTCGAACTCGTCACCACGGGATTGCACACATTAGCGAATGAGAATTAAAGTTAAATAATTAATGTTAATGTTTACGATTAATTATTGCACATTAAGTCCGATTAACGATCGTTAAGTATTTAACGGGAAAAATGACTAACGACTGTTAAATGAAAAGAGAATGACTAGTAATGGAAAATCTTGAAAAGTTTTGGGTTTTCTTTTGGGCTTGCATCATGGCCGGCCAAGGGGGCTTCTCCAAGCCCTAATCCCTAACTTGTTTTTCAAGATTTCTATTCACTATATAAACAAGGTTAGGTTCTAGGGTTTTTCATAACTTTGTGCATTGAATTAACCCTAGATCTCTCCTCTCCTCTCTCTTGCAAATCTTGGCCGAACACCCCCTTGTTAGGGAGTTTGGTTTCGTTTTAGAGGACTTGTGTTAGATCTAGCAATCGCTTGATTCGTTGGTTAATTCGTGTGTACAAGAACATGGTAGTAAGACACTATTCTTACACCATATTGGTTTGAGTTGTAAAACGGTAAGGGACAACTCTTCAAACCACTTCTTTGTTTTGTTCAAGAGATATGACATTCGCAAAAGGTACGTTACGCATACTTTCAGTTAATTATTTATTTGTTATGATCTTTAGTCTTCCACTGTGTACTCTTGATGTCTACATGTTTTATTGTATGTCATGTATTATAAACTCAACTCAACCAATAGCTAGTCTGATAGGTATACTATGGACAAGCATGAGTGAAAACTGTTGGCGTATGTCACTCCCCGGCAGTTTAGTAAAATGCCGAAGAACCTAACTCCCCGGCTATAAGCCAAAACCGCTCGGCACATCATGAAATCTCCCGGATAAGGCACACTAGCCCATTTAGACCAAGCATATAGGCAATCATGTACCGGAGGGTTAAACATAACCTCCCGGCATAACGGACACCTGACATCATCATGTATAAAAGGAAAGGAATCTTGGTCAGAACCACTGACCCTTTCCAGGCGGAATCTAAACAGAGTAAAGTCAACTCCCGCCCAAAAGAGTCACTATCGCCCACGTGACCTCCGGGTGATGACAAAAGCTCCTCATCTATAAAAGGAACCAAGCAACAGCATTCGAGGTTAATTCATTCTCACCCATTTTCATAGTACTTTACTCTGACATATATATATACTCATTCTCACGCCGGAGCTTGGTCTAGGGATAAAACCCTAGGCGAGGCTAACGCGTGCTGTCTTTGTGTTTACAGATCCGAAGGTACCTAATCCGAAGGGCTTGACCGAAGGATTTACCGAAGGATTAGCTTGTTAGAGTAATCGCAAAGTTTTACTTCAACAAAAACTGAAACTGTAAATACAACGACATTTATGATTCCATATGACTCAAACGAATCTATTAAAGTTTTATGGAGACCATACAACGGGATCTACTTTTTAAACAAACTTTTCAGACTCATTATTTCTGAGGTCCCAACAATCAACTCATCAGTTAGCCGGCCAACAATCAACTCATCAGTTAGCCGGAAGCCCGTTAGTAAGCAACTCCGTCTACTCCCCAGAGAATGGTGGTGTAGGAAATACCAGGGCATGGTTCACCTATGAAGAATTATCTGACGCCACAGATGGATTTTCAGGAAGCAATCTTTTAGGTGAAGGTGGGTTTGGGTGTGTTTACAAGGGGTTGTTACCAGATGGGAGAGAAGTTGCTGTTAAACAGTTGAAAATTGATGGTGGACAAGGAGAACGAGAATTCAGAGCTGAAGTTGAGATTATTAGTCGAGTTCACCATCGCCATTTAGTTTCCCTTGTTGGTTATTGCATCTCTGATCATCAAAGATTGCTCGTTTATCAGTTTGTCGCAAATGATACCCTTCATTACCATCTTCATGGTAACTTTTGGATTTCTATAGTCCATTTCTTGTCTAACTTACTTATAAGTTCATTGCTTTTTATGTTATATCATGATTCTTTTTTCTTGATTTGTAGGCCAAGGTAGGCCGGTTATGGACTGGCCGACAAGAATTAAAGTGGCAGCTGGTGCAGCTCGTGGTTTGGCTTACCTGCACGAAGATTGTAAGTTCATAATCTTAATATTTTCTGTTTCTTTTGTTCAAGTATATTTCTTTTGACGTATTTATTGGGAATCAGGTCATCCACGCATCATTCACAGGGACATTAAGTCATCCAACATTTTATTGGATGAACACTTTGATGCCCAAGTATCTAATGCTTTCGACTTTATTCAGCAGTTGAATTTATGTCTATCTTTTAGTTCAATAAGATTGAGTGGTTAACAGTATGAATAATTTGTACTTGGTTTTTTGTTGCAAATTAAACTTCTTGCTTTTGTGAAATTTTATACAAAAGAGATGACACTGAGCTTATGACAATGTATAATTTCTACAATTTACGTGGAAATCACTTGTTCTACCAAAAAGTAGCGCTCTCTCTGCTTTTTGCTACATCGAGCTGAAATTAATAACTCCGTTTGAAATGCATATTTGTCATCAACAGGTAGCTGATTTTGGGCTAGCAAAGTTAGCAATAGATGCAAATACACACGTGACAACTCGTGTCATGGGAACCTTTGGGTAAGTATCTGTACTCAATCTGTTAGACATGCATCTCTCGGGCTGATGTCCCTTCTCCTTTCCAAAGAATGGGATCTGGTTACCACGGGAACATTAGTCTTAATTTGCAATATTATGATGTCTGTGTTGTATGGAGTATGGACTTTGGCTGTTGGGTTTTGTATATGAATTGATCTAGTCTCGTTCTTGGTCCTAGGACGGGTTCTTAGAAGCTAGGGCCTTATTTGATTAGCTTCTCTAGGCTTAGTTCCTTTGAGCTCGTATTAGCATCAGTCTTGATGCTGCTCTTATGGGATTGCATTTACATGAGCCTTGATGCAGCTCCTCTAAGATCGCTTCATTTGGACTTGTATAGGCTTGCACATTAGCTTGGGTCACTAAGGTTGTTTGTATGAGCTTAGTGGCATAAAAAATTCTTGATTAGAATAGATTTACAAATAAACCTCACGCCAGAGTCATAACAGTTCCCCTAAAACACTAAGAGTTGGCTCATCTTTGTTTAAACTGTGTGTCACTTCATAAACGTTTTATAAACCTGAAAATGAATTCTTATGATTGTCTCAGTTACATGGCTCCAGAGTATGCTTCAAGCGGGAAGTTGACTGAAAAGTCTGATGTTTTCTCATTCGGGGTAGTACTGTTGGAGCTTAGTGATCAAATTGTTCGTTGTTAAACAGGTTAGTTGTAAATCAGCTTAGTGATCAATACTGGCTCATGACGTGGTTGTTGCAACTTGGTAAGGGTATCTACTTTTTGCTTACCCTTTTGTAGCATGTTCTTGAGGCTGAACCCAATTTACTTTTATGCAAAACTCGCGAATGGGTCGTATCTTTGGACTCCATAAAATAGTGAAGGAAAATGACCCTGGGCACACTTCTTAAGCTATTCGATCCGTCTCAATGCATTTTGACCAATCTTGATCTATGACTGTATAACTTATTAAGGTATGTTGTTTTAACATAAATAAATTTATTTCTTGTTTGTTGGTGTTTGTAGACTACCAAGTCCAACAACGACGAGCTTGTGGCTGAGCCTATGAGTTCTTTAGCTGATAATCATAATGCTGATACTTCTGATTTACCACCTATGCTTGTAAATTCACACTCTGGACTCGTTTAATTCTGCTGATAATGATAGTACCTAACCAAATAATTATGTTTTCAGGTTGAGTCAGGGCGTTCGTTTGAGGTTGATCCATTTGTTGGTAAGTGGAACATGATGTGTCTGGTTCATTTCTCTTCTATAACCATTTTAAAGTTTTAATATAGTCTGATCTTCTATAAGGCTTTGTATAATGATCCCTATTTATTCTATTCAGAACATGATCAGTGGTGGAACTATTAACTTCTGGACCGTTATCAACTTATCAAGGCAGAATGAATAAGCAGTTGGGCGCTTTGTAAGTATATGCTCTTTTACGCAATCATATATATTAATGTATAAGAAGATCATTCTAACATTTTATGACTTTCTGTTGAAGGTTGTTAATCCCAACCACTGATTCCAAGGCGTTCTGCAATGCCTCACAACATTGAGAAGGCTCTTGTTGATTTACATGCACAGTCTTCAGCGCAGCTAGAAAGAGTTGCACTGCCTGAAACTAAAGGAACCTTCCGTAAGTTAATTCTTTTTATATTCTTCAAAGCAATTGTGTGTGATACAGGTCTTCTTCACTGACATTTGATTCTTTAATTTTTCTCAGCATGGATCCAACGGGTGAGTGAAACTGTGTTGAAATTATTGTCACAGCATGTGCAAGTAAGTTCTTATTCATATAACACACTTCTTATGATTTTAGTTTGTCCATAACTTATACTAACTTTGCTGAATCATAACAAGCTGGTGAGAGGTGTCATTCATGGAGGGATTATTTTATATGTTAGTTGAATACCACTAGATATTAGTTGAGTGGATTGTTGTTATATGGCCAATGTGGATGTAGTTAACTTGCAAAAGCAAAGGACCTGGACTAGTTTGATTGAGCAACATGCGGGTCAATCTGGATCATAAGTCGGTCAAATCATGACTTAATTGGGTTATGGGTCAGATCTGTATGTGGGTCGGTGGGTCATATGTTGACATTTTTACTCACTTGGGTCATGGGTCTGATTAGACGAGGCTATTTTTTTGGTAGGACTGTGACGTTTAAAATTGACTTCCTGATTGTTTCTCCATTACACAAATGTCACAGTTTACACACCACCTCTTCTTTAATGGGACTTGGTACAATGTAGGTGCGAATTTTGGAAGAGACAGTAAGAAAACTGCAAGACGATAATGAACAAATGAGATCAAGAGAAATTGAGATGCAAGTGCAGTTACAACGACAGGTTGAACGTCAAGTGCAGGAACACATGCGTCAACGGGATTTAGAGGCGAATGCTCCTGAAGAAGCTCGAGAGAGAGAGAGTGGCAACAAAAGATACGACATTAACTCGATGCTAAAGAAGTTTAACAATCCAGGCCCCCCAAAGTAGTTGATATTGTCACATCTCTATAAATATTTGGATTCTAAACTCTAATTTATATATTTTATGTCTTTGAATGCTTTTGTTTGGATTTTGAAACTTTTCTAATGTAATTGATGGCATTTTGTGATGTATATAAGTATTATTTCAATGGTTCTATGTTTAATTATTGATTATCATTTTAATTTACTGGTTACATGTATTTAAGCTATTTAAATACAGGACATGAATAGCTATTTAAATAGTGGTTTATTTCATTAATTTTAATTTACAATTTTCCGACTCATTTGTGACAGACTTTTTACCGACGACTTTCTGACAAAATATACTCCGACTGACTTCCGACGGAAAACATTACCAACGGAATTCCGACAGAATATATTCGTCGTTGTTTCCGACAGAATTCCGGCAAAAACTAATTACCGACCATAGATTTGCGACGCAATGTTTTTGTCACAAATCTGTTGGAAACCACTTATACCGACGGATTTCCGACAGAAACAACCATCGCTAAAGCCCTGTCCTGTAGTAGTGTTTTCCTATATACCAAGGGACTCATCTCCACCATCCAGATAGGAAGGGTTGTAGCACAAAATGTACTTTTAAGTAATTGCCCCATATATCCTATATCATCTAAAAAAAATCAATGATTGAGATTAAAAACATTTTATTACTTTACCTATTTTTTATAAGTTAAATATCTCTTAAACCGTTAATCGTTAACTGAAAATATTTACACCGTCGCGAAGAGCATTTAATTATCTTTCTATAGACGGGCACTTTGATATACTTTCGAAAAAAGAAAACAAAAATCATTTTTTTCACGGTTTTTCGTCTTTTTTTTACGTTACTTGAAATTTGCATGAACAAAATCATATATGATTAAACACTAATTTGAATATCACATGTGATATTAGTGTTAAATCATATATGATATGTGATATCACATGTGATATGATATGTATATCATATGTGAGTTTACACTAATATCACATGTGATATTACACTAATATCACATGTGATATTACATATCATATATGATATAAGACTAATATCATATATGATATAGCATTAATATCACATGTGATATTCAAATTAGTGTTTAATCATATATGATTTTTTAATGCAAATTTCAGTAACGTAAAAAAATGAAAAAACTTAAAAAAAAACGTGAAAAATACGATTTTTTTTTTTATGTCGAAAGTATATCAAATTGTCTATCTATAGAAAGATAATTAAATGCTCGTCGCAATGATTTTTTTTTTCGCTTAACGATTAATGGTTTGAAAGTTATTAATATTTGAAAAAAGAGGATGAAAGTGTAAATTGTTGGGATTAATCTCATCCATTAGATCAAATAAAAATGGATGGTGGAGATTGATCCCTTGGTATGTAAATAATCTTTTGTCCTCAAATGATCTTAAATCAAAACTATAGTTGATGAACCAGAGTTTAGCAGGTAAAGTTAATTCATTTAAATTATTCTTGATTCAGATGCAATTCAATCACTTGAATTTGCTAAGAAAAGTATATCGCCAGCCTCATCGAGGGGCTTCCATGATCAACCTCATCAACCTCAGGCGTAAGAATAAGTATTCGTTTTAGGAAGTATAATTGAAAGTGAGAGTTACTATGAGGTAAGTATGAGTGTGTGTGTGAGAACTTGCCCCTAATGACTAAATGTCTGGTATTTATAGTGGAGGTTCTTTGGTGTTACCTATGGATCACGTGTGGTGATGCCCCCTATTATCTAGTGGATAACAAAGCATTTATGTCGGAGATAGGGACGTGAGGCATAGATACATGAGCCCTATTGTCTTCTAGGTTGACTTGTACTGTGCTGGGATCTGTGTCCCTGCGTGCCACCCAAGTTTTACTCCTTTAAGGCAACGTTGAGTCAACACCATATTCCCATAGAGAATTACCTACTTGTTTGGGTGAGTCGTGTGACAGTGACTTGGATTCCACTATAGAGTCTTGGATTCGGAGGGGGTGTCGACTCCTTTGGGACCGCACGTAATCCCCGGACGCCGACGGGTTTACGCCCCTGCCTTGCTCGTCCTATCAGGAGTCTTACGCTTGGTTAGTCTATCCATCGTGATTTATTGCAATTGTCAAAGTCGGGCTAACCAACATTCGTGGTCCCGTAGTTTTCGGGTCGCGGACAACTATTTGTGCGCGACTATTTGTTAGTGTAGGGCGTTATCTGGCATATACGTGATCATGTCCCCCAATCTATAGTGATATGTAACCGTGTTTAATATCATTCTAGACTTAAATATATATTGGTAGTAAATGACATTCATAAATGCCGCTCACACACCTGACACTTGAGCAGTGTGCGTAATGATGGTCTAACTCCTCTCTTGACTGATGTGACCAATGACGGCTTCACCCTAGCCACATATCCTATGATGCATTGCGACGGTTCATTTGTCTTCATCTTAACCGTCCATTTCTCGAACCATCGTGATCGTTCCCTTTCTACAATCATGTTCGTTGAAACCTCCCAACATAGTGGCAAGGCGGAACGAATGCTACGAACCATAAATAACGTCATTCGTACACTATTTCAAGCACACCTACCCCCTCATTTTGGGTCGAGGCCCTCCATATGGCCACATACCTCCTTAACCTTCTATCCTCCACCGCCATTAGTAACAAAATCTCCTTCAAACGGCTTTTCCCAAAAGAACATGATTACATACGTTTACGCATCTTTGGGTGCCTATGTTATCCTCACCTTCACTCTCCTCACAAACTTGCCCCATGTGCAACCCCATGTATCTTCTTAGGTTACCCCACTTACCATCGCGGTTATCGTTGCTTAGACCTTGAAACAAACAAAATAATTATCTTTAGACACGTCACCTTCGATGAAACTAAATTTCCCTATAGATCCATGATACCCACGTCTCCACCCTCATATACATTCCTAGATCTCGCACCTTCCCCATTACTTCACTACGTATTAACCAACCTCGTATCCAACACTCAAAACGAAACCCACAACCAACATCATACAACCCAACCTTCTGATCAAACCCATTCGGGCCAACTCCATGACATACCCAACTCCCAGGCCCACGATACACCTCACCAAACACCCATTACCTCTCCTGCACAACCGGTTACACCAATCACCCAAACACATCTCAAGCCCAACAACCTCCTACCGCCACCCAATCACAGCTCAACTCTAATCTACACACCACACAACCCATTACCACACCCTCCATCCACACCTCCTCGGCCCTCAACCCAATAACGAGCCACCTCGCACTCACACCATGGTCACTCGGTCTCAAAGCGTCATTGTCAAACCTGTTAATCGTCTCACCTTGCAAACGTTTTCTCTTTCACCCATTCCTAAATCCTCGTTTCTTGCTTTAAAATATCCTCAATGGCGTAATTCTATGTATGATGAGTATAATGCATTAATTAAAAATGGTACTTGGGGTTCTTGTACCGAGGCCACCTGATGTTAATATGGTTCCTTCTATGTGGTTATTTAAGCACAAGTTTCATACTGACGGGACTTTGAACCGCTATAAGGCTCGTCTGGTTGCTAATGGAAGTAACCAGCAACTTGGTGTTGATTCTGATGAGACCTTTAGTCCGATCGTAAAACTGACTACTATTTGTACTATCCATAGCCTTGCGGTATCTCACAAATAGCCTGTTCATCAGCTTGACGTTAATAATGCATTTCTTAACAATGATTTATCAGAGACTATCTACATGCATCAACCTCATGGGTTTGTTGTTTCTCGTTACCCTCACCATGTTTGTCTTTTGTAGAGATCTCTATATGGCCTAAAACAGGCACCTCGTGCATGGTTTCAAAGGTTTGAAGGTTATTCCACACAAGTCGAATTTTACCACAGTCATTGTAATCCATCATTGTTTATTTATCGACAGGGGTCAGAGGTTACTTATCTACTAATATATGTGGATGATATTATTCTTACAACTTCATCGACTGCACTTCTTCAGCAGATCATTACTTCTTTACACAGTGAGTTTGACATGACTGATCTCGGGGCACTTAACTAATTCCCGGGTATCCCTGCTACTCGTTATTCTACAGGTTTATTTCAATCCCAGCGGAAGTATGCTATTGAGCTCCTTGAGTGCGCTCACATGGTTCATTGCAAACCTTCTCGGACACCAGTTAATACGGAGTCCAAACTAGGTACCGAGGGGGCACCTGTTCAGGATCCTACCTTGTATAGCAAACTTGCAGGTGGTTTACAGTATCTTACCCTCACACGCCCGGATCTGTCTTATGTAGTTCATAAGATTTGCCTTTATATGCATGATCAACGGGAGCCAATCTTGTTGCTCTCAAGCGGATATTACGATATGTACATGGGACATTGGATTTTGGTCTACACTTCTCTTGTGCATCTCCCACCGCTTCTCTTGTTGCGTATACAACATTTCCCACCACTTCTCTTGTTGCTTATACAGATGTTGATTGGGCAGGTTGCCCTTCTACACGATGGTTTGCTTTAGGTTATTGTGTATTTCTGGGCGATAATTTACTCTCTTGGTCCTCCAAGCGACAGCCAACCATCACTCGTTCTAGTGTTGAGGCCGAATATCGGGGTGTTGCCAATGTTGTTGCTGAAACTGCATGGCTTCGTAATATGCTATGTGAGTTACATTCACCTCTTTTGTCTGCAACCCTTGTTTACTGCGATAACGTCAGTGCCATTTATATGTCTGCCAACCCTGTTCAGCATCAACGGACGAAACATATTGAGATTAACATACATTTCGTCCGTGCCATTTATATGTCCGCAGGTTAAGTTCGCGTTCTACATGTCCCGTCCCGTTACCAGTACGCGGATATCTTCACCAAATGATTGCTTTCCGCTTTGTTTGAGGAATTTTGCTCCAGTTTGAGTGTCCGTCCTCCTCCCGTTTCAACTGCGAGGGAGTATTAGTCAATATATTGTTTTAGTGTCTATGTTGTAATATGGCCCATTAGTTATGTGCTTTGGCCAAGCCCGTTAAATATTAGTTCAGTATCACATGTATCTTATATAGGTTGTCAAAGTTAATGAGAATCAATGGGGATGTTTGGTACGCATGAATGGAAAGCTGAGAAAGTGAAAAGAGGTTGATTCTCATGTTTGCTTGACATAAGAATGGAAACAGAGAATTAAATTACCATTCTCATTCCCACATTTTGTTTCTTTAAAAAAGAGGAGAAAGGTGGAGAATGAGAATTTTAGAATGACTCTTTCTCTCTATCCATTCTCTAGTTAATGAAAAAATCACGGACAAAAATTAACGTTTTTTATTTTATTCACGTTTTTTTTTTTTTTTTTAATTCGCTTTTTTTTAATTCACGTTTTTTCTTCGCTTCATTCGTTTTCGTCTGTTTTTATACATTTTCATCTGTCTTCGTTCGTTTTCGTCCGTTTTCATACGTCTTCGCCCGTTTTCATACGTTCTCGTCTGTTTTCATACGTTTTCGTCCGTTTTCGTTAAGTTTTAAAATTATTTTTATATTTCTACAAAACTACATAATAAGAAAAATGATACAGTAAAATTATCATATAGGTTGTAAAACTTTAAGTTTTAAAATTCAAACTTTCAAAAAGGATTTTGATGGTCATTATAAACATTGATGGAAAAAGTCAAAATAGATTTATAAAATTGTTGCAATATGAACGGAAAATATAAAAGCGATCATTAATATAAAGAGTATTTTAAGCACGAGGAGTATATTAGTTTTTTTTTTTATATTTTTTATTTTAAGAGTTTAAGCAAATACATTTTTTTATATGTATACTCCATTTGTCCCTAATTAAATGTTTAATTTGACTTTTTGCAATCTTTTTTATTCAACTTTTATCTTAAATATTTTTATATGTGTTATATAATACTTGATGAAAACTATACCAATGAAAATACATTTAAAACCTAATTCATTCATATATTTTGCATCAAGTATTATATAACACAAATAAAAATATTTAAGGTCAAAATTAAATAAGAAAGACTGCAAAAAGTAAAAGTAGACATTCGTTTAGAGACGGAAGGAGTAATAATCAGGGTCGTCCCGTGAATTTCAAAATCATTGTGCAAAGATTACAACACATGCTCTTTGAAAACAAAAATTTTGACAAGTTTTTCGTATCTTTATGTTTCTATCGTAATCATTGTATAATAGAAGGGTACCCGCGCAATGCGGCTGCGGGTACCCGGTGCATAATTATGACGAGCAAATGTTTTTCATTTATACGTTTTTTTTTAACGGTAATTTTACGAATGAATGACAACTTTTAATTAAAATAACTATAAGCAATAATAATGCAAACTATTTCATATCTAATTAAAGTTGTCACTCTATTGCTATAATCCGAGAAACAAGACTTATTTATTTCTATCGTAGGTAACCGAACACCCGAACACCAAGATGAGAGTAGATTTATCTAATTTTGCGTGTGTTTTTTTTATCGGTGCTCGGGAAAAAAAGATAGTGTGTTTCATATTGGTGTTTGAGTTTTTAGGTTCACTTATATACCATTGAGGTTTGGGCTGTTACAAGTCAACACTTAATGGACTACATGAATATTTGACTGTATTAATGAACTCTATAAATATTTGAAGGTTGTTACAAAATGTATGAAAGGATGTTACTTTTTATTTATGAAAATTGTCATGAAAGCTATATGATGAATAACATTAGTTAATGGCTTATTAATTTTCTAGAGTAAATTAAACCGTTCGTCCCTGTGGTTTGCCCAAAATAACACCGGAAGTCCCTTTGTTTTCATTTTTGCGTCATGCGTCCTTATAATGAAGTTTGGTAACACCATCAGTCCCTATCTCTAACGATCGTTAGCTTTCTCCGCTAACTCGTCCGTTTTCATACGTTTTTATCCGTTTTCGTCAATTTTTATATGTTTTCGTCCGTTTTCATACGTTTTTATCCGTTTTCATACGTTTTCGTCCATTTTCTTACGTTTCATACATTTTTATCCGTTTTCGTATGTGTTTATATGTTTTCGTCCATTTTTACAGGTTTTTATTTGTTTTTATATGTTTTCACCCGTTTTTTTGTTTTTATCCGTTTTCGTCTGTTTTTATACGTTTTCGTCTATTTTTATAGGTTTCATCTGTTTTTATACGTTAACTCCCCACATGTGCCATACACATGAGGGTAGAACAATCGTTTTCGTCCGTTTTTAAACGTTTTCGCCTGTTTTTATGTTTTTATACGTTTTCGTTCGTTGTTATATGTTTTCATACGTTTTTATCCGTTTTTATACGTTTTCATCCGTTTTTATATGTTTTCGTCCGTTTTCTTACGTTTTATCCATTTTCGTCCGTTTTTATACGTTTTCGTTCGTGTTCATCAGTTTTTATACGTTTTCGTCCGTTTTTATACATTTTTATCCATTTTCGTCTGTTTTTATATGTTTTCGTCCGTTTTCATACATTTTTATCCTTTTTTGTCCTTTTTTATACGTTTACTTACGTTTTTATCATTTTTCGTCCGTTTTTATACATTTTCATACGTTTTTATCCGTTTCTTTAATATGGTTTTATACGTTTTTGTTCATTTTTACAGGTATTCATCTGTTTTTATATGCTTTCGTCCATTTTTTTACGTTTTTATCCATTTTCGTTTAATTTTATATGTTTTCGTCCATTTTTATAGGTATTCATACGCTTTTATACGTTTTTGTCCATTTTCAAAAACAGACGAAAACAAATAAAAACGTAATAAAAGTGATGAAACCATATAAAAATAAAGAAACAACATGTATTTAAATAAGGGTGTGGTTATCAGTACCTCAAAAAGCCATTTATACCACATGTTGTTGAAAAAAAGGGACGGAAACATATAAAAACAGATGAAAACTTGTAAACGGACGAAAACGTATAATGAATGAAAATGGACGAAAGCGCATATCGGATAAAAACGTAAAAAATCGGATGAAAACATATAAAAACAGATGAAAACCTGTAAAAATGGACGAAAACGTATAAAAACGTAAGAATAAGATGAATACGTACAAAAACGGACGAAAACATAAGAAAACAGACGAAAACGTATTAAAAAGAGATGAAAACCGATAAAAATGAATGAAAACATATATAAACAGATGAAAATGGATAAAAATGTATAAAAACGGCCGGAAACGTATTAAAACGTATAAAAACTGATGAACACGGACGAAAACGTATAAAAACGGACGAAAATGTATAAAAACGGATAAAAACGTATGAAAATGGTAGAAAGCATATAAAAATGGACGAAAACATATAAAAAGACAAAAACTGGCGAAACGTATAAAAATGGATGAAAACGACTAAAACTTATAGGAACGGACGAAAATCATCCTTCTACCATCATGTGCATGGCACATGTGGGGAGTTAACGTATAAAAATGGACGAAAACGTATAAAAATAGACGAAAACGGATAAAAACTTTAAAAAAAACGGATGAAAACATATAAAAACAGATGAAAACCTGTAAAATGGACGAAAACGTATAAAAATGTATGAAAACGGACGAAAACGGATAAAAATGTATGAAACGTAAGAAAACGGACGAAAACGTATAAAAACGGACGAAAACGGATATAAACGTAAGAAACCGGACGAGTTAACGGAGAAAGTTAACGATCGTTAGAGATAGGGACTGATGGTGTTACCAAACTTCATTATAAGGACTCATGACACAAAAATGAAAACAAAGGGACTTGCGGTGTTATTTTGTGCAAACGACAGGGACGAACGGTGTAATTTACTCAATTTTCTATTAAAAAATTGTTTTTTGTGTTAAAAGTATTTCTTTATTTAGAAAGTCCTAAACACTTTATAAAATAGTATAGATGGTGATTTTTGGCTTGAAAGCAACTTCAGAGTGTGCATATATGCGTTTGAAAAAAACTTATTGTGGAGGCGAAGTATTAGACAAAGTAATAAGTCAATCAAAGAATTGAAGTCTTTGATCCGACATTGGTGACACTTTGAAGTTTGATGCTTTGTTATTTATAAGTGCTTGAATGGATACAAGACCAGATACTATAGCCATTTTCAAATATTAATTTTTTTATTATTATTTTTGTTTATAATCCATAATCAATATTATTTTAATTCAGTTTAAATCGTATTTAATATTTAAATTCTTAAACTTTTATTATTTTTGATTTATAATCCATAAATTTATTTTTTGTAACTACAATTATTTGTCATTATAAAATATTATTACTATGCACGAATAATCGTCTAGTAATATAAAGGTGTAAAAACAAAGTCTATAATAACGTGAACGTATAAATCATGTGTTAAACAAAACCAATATTGTAAGTTAGACGTGAACTATTTAAATGCATCTCATAATTATAGCGTATTTCGAATAACTTTAATGCATCTCATGAAAGTTTTCAAACATAATTATAGCGTATTACCAATAACTTTAATGCATCTCATGAGTCATTTTATTTTTACTTACCCACAAATTAATGTTTATTTTTTTTTGAACAAAGATTACATATCATTTCACTCCTCACAAATGGAGGTAATTTGAACACAACAAGTTACATCGAACATAAATGGCAAAATCGAAGCTGACTTGCCAAACAAAATACACGAGGCAACAAGTTAAGCCAAAAGAAAGCATACACCCTAATAGTTGTGACAGACCACAGCAACACCATACAAGGGTGGGGGAAATCACCAAAGTGAGCTTTAGGGAGACACAACTATACGAAAACGTAGCTTGACAAAAGTACACAAAGTACAGAAAACATACATAGAAGATAAAACTAAGCATCTTAAAAGGAGCCAGAGCAAAATCCAACAGATCTAGAATCAAAACCCAAGGCTACAGCAAGCTATCGATGGCGGACCACAACGTTTATTAAGGGACAAATTTTCAACATCACATAGTTTGATCTAATGGTAAAAATTAACCTAAGATTTAAAAGTTAGGGGCTTTTACATATATATCTTTGAAAATTTCGGAAATTACATATATATCCTTTTAAAGCATTAAAAGCATTGTATTTTATGCATAAAAAACTGATTCAAATTATATACATGTAATTATTCATCCAGGGAAGGATATATATAAAATTATGCCTAAAAGGTAAATCTAACTTCATGTTTTTTCTTATCTTTTTGTCTTTTTTTTTATTCACATATTCTTTCTGTTTTTTTTTGTTTTTGTTTTAATTCACGGTTTTTTATTTTATTCACGTTTTTTTTTTCTTTTTTAATTCGTTTTTTTTTTTAATTCACGTTTTTTTAATTCGCGTTTTTTTTCTTCGTTTTCATACGTTTTCGTTTGTTTCATACGTTTTCGTCCATTTTTATACGTTTTCATCTGGTTTCGTCCGTTTTCTTGTGTTTTCGTCCGTTTTAATACGTTTTCGTTCGTTTACGTCCATTTTCATTAGGTTTCTTTTGTTTTCGTCCATTTTTCATACGTTTTCGTCCCTTTGCAAACGTGCTTTTACGTTTTCATACATATTCGTCCGTTTTCATACACATTCTTCCGTTTTTTTACGGTTTCATCCGTTTTCATACGTTTCTTACTATCACAAGTGATTTTCTGTGATATTCATAATATCACTTGTGATTTTTCTGAATATCACTTTGTGATATTATGGATATCACTTTATGATATTATGAATATCACTTGTGATTTTCTGGATCTTACTTTGTGATATTCTGAATATCACTTGTGATTTTCATAATACAAAACATTAGTTAAAAATCACTTGTGATATTCAGAAAATCACTTGTGGATATTCTGAATATCATAGAAGAATATCACAAAATATCACTTATGATATTCAGAAACGTATGAAAACGGCTGAGAACATTTAAAAATGGACGAAAACTTATGAAAACGGACGAAAATGGATGAAAACGGACGAAAACGGGCGAAAACGTATGAAAACAGATGAAAACGTATGAAAACAGACGAAACCGTATGAAAACGAAGGAAAAAAACGTGAATTAGAAAAAAACGTGAATAACGTGAATTAGAAAGAAAAAAAGGTGAAAAAAGAAACCGGTGAATTAGAACAAAAAAAAATGTAAATAAAAAAGAAAGACAAAAAGACAAAAAAAAAAATATGAACTTAAGTTATGATTAAATTTTAGGATAATCTTCACTATTAGATAAGCACAAAAATAAAAGTACTTCGGGTCTAACTACATATATTTTTCATTTTTGCACTTTATGTACAAAGATATTAATCCAACTACTTCGGGTGTAAGCAAAATCAGTCACAACCTTTATTTAAAAAGAGAAGAAAATATTAAAGAAATAAAAAGTAAATAAAGAAAATAATAAAAAGGACAATAATTAACCCAAAAACTAGGTCCCACTCCCACATACACTTTCTTTGAAACCAACCCCATGAAACACTTTTTATCATGGTTGTCAGGATCCCGATCCTGATCTTAGGATCTTACGATTTTACGATACTGCAAAGCAAAAACGATCCGGATCCTACATAGGATCTTTGCAAGCTTAAGATCTTATAGGATCCCGATCTTGACCATACGATCTTACGATCTAATCCGATCCGATCTTACTTTTCTCGGATTACAAACTAAAAAGCTACAAATTTATGGGTTGTTGGTTTGTAGAATTCAAAAAACAACATGTTAATCTTTTTAAACATTTTATAATCATAATTTAGGACAACATTTATATGAAGTATTCATATATTTTATGGTTATAACGTATTAGAATTTGTAGATTTGTATAAAATTACATAAAGTATTAAGAAATAACATTAGAGTAGGATCTTAAGATCCCGATCCGATCTTACGATCACGATCTTGCAAAGACGAAAACGATCCTGGGTAGGATCCCGATCTTAACAACCTTGCTTTTTATGTCTCTTCCTCTTCTAGTCTTCTTCCTCAAAAAAAAAAAAAAAAAAAAAAAAAAAAAAAAAACTGATCATCACTCTTCAGACGACTTTTGCATGTCAGTAGTTGACTTACAGTTTTTACTATACATTTAACGTTGACCATTTTCATAAAATGGGTCTAAGTGCCAGCAGGTCATCATCATCAACCAATAGTTATTATCCTATTATTCAGAGATCAAATTTTGTTCTTGAACTTGTGAGTATACTATACCCTTTTAATATTTGTTTATTTATATAATTGTATCTTCATGTTTACTACTAGTATGTGCCAAGAAGCATTAATAAACAACATGTATATTGTACAAATTTTTGTTGCTTAGTACTTATAGTTTAGTGTAACACTGTGTTATCGAGTATCACTTACGCTGTGTTCTTCAGTTTGCAAGAAGGGAAACAGAAAAAGAAGAGGAAAAGGAAGAGAAACACAAAAGAAAAGAAAAGCTGAGTTTGATGATTGTGATGTGTTCTTGAGTATGCTCTTAAACCCAGAGGAAAAGGAAGAGAAACAGACAAAATTACAATCTTGCCCATTGTTTCTTGGATCATCTTTCAAAAGAAAGGGGCATTTTAGTCTTTTCATCAACTACAATAATGGCTCCTTCTCTTTCCGCCCAAATCTGGCCGGAAGATTATACCACAAAAAAAACCCACCCTTTCCTGCCTAATTCCGTTTCCTTTCTTGAGTTTCTTCCCATAAAAAACTAGAGAACACAAAATATAGTGAGAATCCTTTCCTTTCTCCCCAAATTATAACTCAAGAACACAGCGTTAAGGAAAAGTAAAGAAAATGAAGTGGAACTGAAAAGGTTGTGTTCTCGAGTATCACTTAAGTAGAAAAAGAAAAGGAAGAGTGATTTGGTTGATTTTGAAGTAAAATGTTTTCTCCCAAAATTGGGTTGAAAAGATTTTTTTTTTTTTTTTTTTTTTTTTTTTTCTTTTTTTTTCTTGCTAAAAAAACTAGAGAAATGAGCATAAAGTGTAAAATGATGTAAAAGTTAGTTAGAGGTTTGGTAGATTAGCTCTGTATGTAAAAGTTAAACGCGTCTCAAAAGTAATATTTTAAGTAAAATAATGCTCCTTGCTAAACATACTCTAGTCTTTTTTAAGCAACCACTAAGAGCATCCGCAATGGTGTGAGATGGGCTATGGGTGGGAAGTGGGAACCGGGCTCACAGTTGCACCTTGGTCGACGTCCGAGTGGAAAAATGGTGCTCTTGATTGCTATGCTTAGCCAAAGTGTCCGTATTTTTTATAGGGTTTAGGCTATTAAATAGTCACGTACTTTCTCAAATGTACCGATATGGTACGTGTACTAAATTTCGTTAATTAAATAGTCACGTACTTTTGATTTCGTGCTAATATGATACATGAGTAACTTTTTGACCTGCTAAACTTGACAAAAAGTTATTTTTGAGCAAAAATGGTCCTTTGTGGTTTGTTTCTTTTGCAAAAAAGGTCTCTTGTGATTGTGAACCAATAATCTTTATCTTTATGCTTCTTATGTATTTATTATTAGACGAAGGACCAAGTACGCCAAATAGAAACATTATAACTGAAAAGCAGTTATCAAATGGCGGTTAGGAAAACGGTTAGGACATAACCGTTGCATCGGTTAGACATACCGATTAGTTTTTATATATACATATGTACCGAATCAGTTTAGAAGTTAATAGACAAAAATACTTATTCATTTTACTTTACTTTGCAATCTACATATTATTGATCTAGAAGTTGGGACAACAATTGGCATCAAGAGCATAGGATTACTTTCGTTTTTGATTACAACATACGCAAGAAGAAGAAAGACCCAAGGAGAACACGCGCAGAAAACTTTCTGTTTTCATACGCAGTAAACAAAATTCCATACGCAAGGATTTTGTTTTTCGACAAGTTTTTGTTTACTCTTTACTTCCAAGAGGAACAAACGTGAATAAGGATACGTAGAAGATAGTGCACGATCATTTACGTAGGGGATTGCAAACGTGGTACACCAAACGGATTGGTGGGGAAAAACTGTGTTGGCAACAACATAGGGAAGGAAGAATTCGGACACTACGTTTTGGTAATAGGAACGAGTGGGATAAAACTTTGTGAAACCGGGTTAAACAAGACACAAAGGGAGGAAGACGCGGGAAAGACGCGGGAAACGTTGTTGTGGAAAAAGGAAACGTACGTGATAAAGAAAAAAAAGAGCGCTCAAGGATTGTTTGGAGTAGTGTCAAACGACACAAGGAGTACAACAACGAAAAGGAAGATCAGAAACACTTGTTTCGGAGTTAGTTTTTTGGATACCTTCTCGGTACCAGAATTATTTTGTACGTGGGAAATTGATTTCGGACAAAAGACATCAATAACGTACAAGGGAAAGAAGAAAAGAACGTGTAGTGTGGAGGAACAAGAAAGAAAAACAACTTGTTTTTCAGACTTGTTGGAGAAGATATAACTCGACAAAGGGACTTGGTGTATTGCAATTCGAAGGCAAAGGAGAAACCAAATCAAAACAACATCAAGGGTACGAGGCAAAGAAAAAGGGAACCAAAGCAACGTTGGTAAACGATTTACTAACGAAAACAAGAGAATACTCTAAGTATTCATCGGATACACGAGGTCACAAGTTAAACTCTTTCTGGATTTCATTACGTTTACATAGTATAGAATAGTATAGAATATCTTATTTCATACTATTAGGAAATCCCGAAAACTATTTATTGATCCCGTATTACTAGGATTCCCGGAAGATTAGAAATTTCTATACTTTATAGAAAACCACACTAGGAAGAATATATCCCATTGAATTAGAAAGTGAAGATTCTAAACACTTTCAAAATGACAACTGACGATATAGCAACCACTGTAACTGTAACAAAACCCGTAACACCTACTGCACAATATCAATGCCCTAAGTTGAAAACCACAAACTACACAGTTTGGGCTATACAAATTAAGGTTATACTAGAGGCACATGGCTTATGGGAAGCAATAGAACCAAAATTAGATACACCAGTGGATGATAAGAAAGAAAAGGCAACGACTGCCTTCCTATATCAAGCATTGACGGAAGATGTGATCTTACAAGTAGCGGGTTGTAAGACGGCAAAAGATTTATGGGAATCATTGAAGAAAAGACACGTTGGAGAAGATAAAGTGCAGAAAGCACGATTACAATCATTGATGATTGGATTTAACTCACTTCAAATGAAAGAAGATGAGACGGTGGATGCATTTGCGGCTAAATTAAATAGCTATGCCACGAAGGCAGAAGAATTAGGGAAAACTTTGGATGAATCACTTTTAGTTCGAAAACTATTAGACTCCACACCAGATAGGTTCATTCAGATAGTAGCATCCATAGAACAAACAACTGATCTCGACGAAATTACTTTAGATGAGATCATTGGAAGACTCAAGGTATTTGAGGAAAGGATAAAACTCCGGAAGGGAGGACATGTAGAAAGCCAGGAAAACCTATTATTCGCACATGGCGAACACTCAGGAAATAGGAAACGTTTTTACAAACGTGGAGGAAAAACAAATTTCTCACGAGGGAACTGGCAGAATAAAATTAGAAACAACCCACAGGAAGGGAACTCTAGTTATAAGGAGAGTTCGGATAAGAATAAAGGAGAGTGGGATGTGAGCAAGATAAAATGCTATAGGTGTCATAAAATGGGACACTTTAAAAGGAACTGTAGAGGAAAACCAGCAACTCAGGAACAATCAAACCTTATCTTAGAAGACGATGAACCATCACTATTAATGACTACGCACGAAACTGAACACAAGGAAGTGTTGTTGAATGAAGAACAAATTCAACCAAAGAAATATGCTACAGCGGATACAAGCATATGGTATTTAGATAATGGTGCAAGTAACCATATGACTGGGATAAAGAGTCATTTTAGGGATATTGATGAAAGCGTAACAGGACGAGTACGTTTTGGAGATGGATCGTATGTACAGATAATGGGTAGAGGGTCTATACTGTTAGGTTGTAAGAACCAGGAACAGAAGGTAGTATCGGAAGTATACTACATACTAAACCTCAAGAGCAACATACTTAGTCTAGGACAACTTACGGAAATAGGTTGTAAGGTCATTATGGACGGAAACAAATTGACTTTGTATGATAAGAATAAGAAGTTGTTGATGAAAGTAGAAAGATCTAAGAATCGACTCTACAAGATACAATTACAGATAGAAGCACCTATATGTCTCTTAGCAAATATAGATAACCAAGCATGGTTATGGCATGCTAGATTAGGTCATCTGAACTTTGACGATATAAATAAGATGACTAGGAAAGGTCTAGTAGATGGAATTCCAAGGATAAATCATGCAGGGCAGATTTGTGACGCATGTTTATTAGGAAAACACAGTAGAACACCATTTCCAAACCAAACTAAATTCAGATCAAAGAACCCGTTGGACTTAGTATACGGAGACCTTTGCGGTCCTATAAGTCCAGCAACACACTCAGGCAAGAAACTCATTTTCTTGTTAGTGGACGATTGTACACGTTTTATGTGGGCCTACTTTCTGACATCGAAAGATGAGGCGTTTAGTACATTCAAGGAATTTAGACAGAAGATAGAAATGGAAATGAAGTTGAAAATAAGAATGCTAAGAACGGATAGAGGTGGTGAATTCACATCAAATGAATTCACAAGGTACTGTAAGGAAAACGGAATAGCACGACAGTTGACAGCACCATACTCCCCACAGCAGAATGGAGTAGTGGAGAGAAGGAATAGGACAGTGTTATCAACCACTAGGAGTATGATGAAAGCGATGAAGTTACCTTTAACTTTTTGGGCGGAAGCAATTAAACATGCTATATACATACTCAATAGGGTACCTACGAGGGCCCTGATATATAAAACTCCATATGAGGCACTCTACAACAGAAAACCAAACTTGGAAAACCTAAGGATATTTGGATGCACAGCTTATGCAAAGATAACGATACCTCACTTAAAGAAGCTGGACGATAGAAGCATACCATTGGTTTACTTAGGAGTAGAGGAAGGATCAAAGGCATGTAGGTTATATGACCCTATAACCAGGAAGAAACATGTTAGTAGGGACGTAAAATTCATGGAAACAAAGCCGTGGGTTTGGAACAAAGATGAAGAAGATACGGACACACAAGACACATTTTGGGCTAGTTTTGTGGTAGACGGAGTTGACAACGAAAACCTTACACCAGTCAACACAGAAAACGATGATAACACGTATCATGAACAAGATCAGATTCCTGATCCAGTTTCACCAAACACACCACCGGCATATCATTACGACCCACACTCAGAAGAGGAAGAAGAAGCTACTACTAGTTCTGTAGAGAACTCAAGAGATAGATTTGATGATACACCCGTACGTGAATACAGAAACATGTCAGATATTTACAGACATGCACGAAGAGTTGAACCTCAAAGCTTGTTACTTACGGAAGAAGAACCCCGAAATTACAAGGAAGCATCAACAGATGAGAAATGGATTGAGGCCATGGAGATCGAATTGGATTCAATCAACAAGAATAAAACATGGACTCTTACTACATTGCCAGAAAATCAGAAGGCAATAGGACTTAAATGGGTTTACAAGACCAAGAGGGATGCAA
This sequence comes from Chrysanthemum seticuspe, assembly GCA_019973895.1. NCBI lineage: Eukaryota > Viridiplantae > Streptophyta > Magnoliopsida > Asterales > Asteraceae > Chrysanthemum > Chrysanthemum seticuspe. The sequence continues at coordinate 1,919,171 of BPTQ01000008.1, read as the reverse complement.
AAGGAAACATCATCAAATATAAAGCACGGTTAGTGGCAAAAGGTTATGTGCAAGAACAAGGGATAGACTTCGATGAAGTATTTGCACCGGTTGCTCGGATAGAGACAGTTCGGTTGATATTAGCATTAGCGGCATATCATGGATGGCAAGTACATCACTTAGATGTAAAATCAGCATTTTTACATGGAGATTTAAAAGAAGAAGTCTACGTTACACAACCTGAAGGATTTATACAACAAGGAAATACAAGAAAAGTATATAAGCTTACTAAAGCTTTATATGGCTTACGGCAAGCACCGCGAGCTTGGAATGTGAAGCTTGATCAAACGTTAAAGTCCTTAGACTTTAAGAAATGTAATCTCGAACAAGCAGTTTATACGAAGCGGAACAAGAATTCTACACTTATAGTTGGAGTCTACGTAGATGATCTGATAATCACAGGCACTCCAAAGAAAGAAATCGAAGAATTCAAATCCCAGATGAAGGAAATATTTGAAATGAGCGACTTAGGATTGTTAGCTTATTATCTTGGGATAGAAGTCACACAGACAGGAGGAGAGATTACAATCAAGCAAACAGGTTATATTAACAAGATCTTGAAGGAAACAAGTATGGCAGACAGCAATGATACGAAGATACCTATGGATACTGGTACTAAGTTGGTCAAGGCGGAAGAAGGAAACTCAGTTGACGCAACTTACTACAGAAGCTTAATAGGAAGTCTCAGGTATTTACTGCATACAAGACCAGATCTTAGTTACACAGTCGGACTACTCAGTAGATTCATGCAAGACCCGAAGGATCATCACCTGAAGGCGGTAAAGCAAGTAATCCGATATATCAAAGGAACAAAGGAGCATGGCATTATATACAAGCAAGAAGGCGGCTGCAAGATTACAGGTTACAGCAACAGTAGTTATGGAGTCAACACTGATCAAGGAAAAGGAACTACTGGGATCGTATTTTATTTCGGAGAGTCACCGATTACATGGTGTACTCAGAAGCAACCACAGTGGCGCTATCATCATGTGAATCAGAATTCATGGCGGCTACTGCAGCAGCATGTCAAGCCTTATGGCTAAAGCGATTGCTTAGTGAACTAACTGGATGGGAAGAAAAAAGGATAACGCTGAAGGTCGATAACATTTCAGCAATAGCACTTGTGAAGAACCCAGTTTTTCATGGAAGAAGCAAGCACATCGATATTCGCTACCATTTCATTCGAGAATGCGTAGAGAATGGGCACATCAATGTGGAACATGTCAGCGGAGAACTACAAAGAGCAGATATTCTAACAAAGGCTCTACCAAGATTGAAGTTCGTAACTATGCGACAAATGCTTGGAGTTCAAGATTTAGGACGAAGCAACGATCAAGATTAAGGAGGAGAATGTGAACCAATAATCTTTATCTTTATGCTTCTTATGTATTTATTATTAGACGAAGGACCAAGTACGCCAAATAGAAACATTATAACTGAAAAGCAGTTATCAAATGGCGGTTAGGAAAACGGTTAGGACATAACCGTTGCATCGGTTAGACATACCGATTAGTTTGTATATATACATATGTACCGAATCAGTTTAGAAGTTAATAGACAAAAATACTTATTCATTTTACTTTACTTTGCAATCTACATATTATTGATCTAGAAGTTGGGACAACAGTGATTTTATTTCAAAATAAGTCTTTGTCCGTTTAGTTGTTGAAAAATTTAATTCGTTTTTATACGTTTTAACGCGTTTTCATCCGTTTTTATATGTTTTAATCATATTTTTTACGTTATTTTACGTTTTGATCCGTTTGTGTACGTTTTAATGTGTTTTCATTAATTTTTATACGTTTTAATCCGTTTACGTACGTTTTTACACGTTTTCATAAGTTTTTGTCGGTTTTTTTACGTTTTCGTCCGTTTTTCTTCCGAGATTGACGAAATTAGAACTTTGTTGCGGATGATTTGATAAAATACGAAACTCGTGAATATGAGATTTGCAGTACTTTGTCACTGATTAAAATAACTACATAATCAAATTTCTTACATAATAAACATGCAACTCCTTTAATGGTAAAAAAACATTAGATTTAAAATAACTACATAAGTTGCAGCTCGTTTATTAATCCAGCTCGAGCCCGAGCTTTGCATGCAAAACCCGTTTGGGCTCGCGAGCCTAAACAAGCATTATAATATTTTAAGTATTAAACATATAAAAGGTATACGAATTTTTTTACGTTTTCGTCCGTAAGATAATGTATAAAAATGGATAAAAACGTACAAAAACGGACGAACATGTATATAAACGTAAAGAACTGGTAAAAACGTAAGAAAATGGATACAAACGAATGAAAACGGATAAAAACGTTTAAAAATAGATGAAAACGTATAAAAACGGATGAACACGTATAAAAACTGATAAAAATGTATGAAAACGTACAAAGAAAAACATCTTCATTTTTTTTTAAAAAGAAAAAATTTCACCATCTAAAAGCACCTTAAAAATGTACAAGGACTTATTTTGAAAAAAACGCAAAAGGACCTATTTTGCAAAAAAAACAGACCACAAAGGACCATTTTTGCTAAAAAAATAACATTTCACACTTTGGTAACCGGTTTTACCGGTAGCCGGTCACTTTGTGACCATATTAGCACGAAATCAAAAGTACGTGACTATTTAATTAACGAAATTTAGTACACGTACCATATCGGTACATTTGAGAAAGTACGTGACTATTTAATAGCCTAAACCCTTTTTTTATATAGTTTTTAATGGTATGTGTGTGTGAGAGGTATATAATATGACGGTATATTAAAGTGGAGTAAGTGGTTAGCAGTGATAATGAAAGTGTTAGAGAAAGGAATGTGTCGCTGGGTAAAAGTGTTAGGATAGTGTGGTTGTGAAAGGAAGTCAACGTGTCGTCGGGTAGTGGTCAAGTGACCACTGCGGATGCTCTGGTACTGCATTAGTTATAGAGAAAATTGCACGAAAAAGTAACAACTTTATTGTTTATAAGTTATAACAATATGTAACTTTGTTAACATAACGGACTTTTATCTTAGTACCTTGTATGTTATAAGTTTGTAACTAGTTACTAGTTCATTCTTATATATTGGCCGAAGTATATTACTTCAAATGGTAAAAAGACAAAAATATGTGAGTTTGTAAAAACTTATAAACCAAAGCCCTGATTTAGAATGAACTCAGCTAACCTTCCTTTGGCTCACTATTTTATTTATCAAACAATGCTAAGAATAGCAAATCTGTTTACAATACAAGAAGTGTAAAAATAGAGAGATTATAATGACAACAAAGGGTTTCCCTCACCTCACAATAAGAACGAGAACTGAGAGAGATATACGCTCAAAAACACAACAAATGAGATGAATAATAGAAAATATGAGAAGGCTTCTCCTTTTATAGCCTTGACAAGAATACTTCCACAAAGTCCCCTTCAAGAATATAAGACTTTGAATCTTTAGCCCTTTAAGTTTAGAGACGGGAACACTTCTAACACAAACTTTGGAAGATATACATTTAGCCCCATGTGTTTGAGCAAAGCTTATACTTTCTAACATAGTTTTTTTTACAAGTTTCTCGTTTCTTTCAATAATTCTAATCGTTGTGTGTTGTGTAATGTTTAGGTTCAAAATGCTGATGAAAATGTGTACCCATGTGATGTGGAGGCGACTCTGACCTTCATTTTTCAAGAAAAAGATGTTGTAGTGTTGAATAATGATCAAGGATTTTCTGCTGAAAGCATTAAAGCACTTTGTGATGATGTTTGCAATATCAAAAAGAAGGAACCTAGTGGTGATAGGTATATTGATAACAAAGGCATTGGTTTCAAATCTGTATTTCGCGTTAGTGATGCTCCGGAAATACATTCTAATGAGTTCAATATCAAGTTTAACATAAGTGAAGGTTCGGCAACAACTGTTCCACCTCGTGATGTCAGTCTGTTTAGCAAGATTGTTGCTTCAGATAGTGATCCTGTGGATGAAAAACGTTGGAACACGTGCATGGTACTTCCAAAGAAAAATGAAGTGCTTGCAGTCGAGGATATAATTTCCATATTTCGTAGACTCCATCCGCACGTAATGCTATTCCTTCACCGGCTTAAATGTATCAAGCACATAGATCGTGTACGTGGTTCTTCTATAGTCATGAGAAAAGAAGTTGTTGGAGACAGCATGGTTAAGATATTTTCTAATAATGAAAAAACAACCTGGTTTATCAAAAAGTTTAGACTACCAGCGGGTCATGTCCAGCAGGATGTCCAAACAACTGAAATATCAATGGCATTCAAGTTAGAAGATTCAAATAATGGAAACTACACCCCAGATCTAAACCCACGACTTGTTTTTGCTTTTCTTCGTCCAATAGGGTATTCGGGTTTAGGTTTTATCATCCAAGCGGATTTTATTGTTTCCTCGTCAATGGAAGAAGTTGATGCAGATAGTCCATGGAACAAATGGTTACTATCTGAGTTTCCAAATCTGTTCGTGAGTGCTGAGCTGTCATTCTGTAGCCTTCCATGTTTTAGGGAGAATCCAGCAAGGGGTGTTTCCGTCTTTTTGAGCTTTGTTTCTCTTGGAGAGGGAGTTTACGGGTTTTTTTCTTCCCTTCCACGTATGATTATCTCCAAGTTGCGTGTGTCTAACTGTCTGCTTCTAGAAGGGGGCTGCAATGAGTGGGTCCGCCCATGTAAAGTAGTGAGAAACTGGACAGAACAAATCCGTTCTTTGTTGCCTGATAGTTTGGTAAGGGAGCGTCTCGATGTCGGCTACTTGAATAAAGATTTGGTTCTATCAGATTCATTGGCACAAGCTTTAGGCATTGAAGAATGTGGAGCCAAATTTCTTGTTCAAATTATGATATCTTTATGGCGGGGTGATTCTCTTAGATCATTGGGTGTCAGTTGGCTATCCTCTTGGCTGAATGTTTTGTTTTTGATGTTGGTTGATGAAGCCGAGTATGATGTTATAAGTGCTCTCAGACCCTTTCCGATTTTTCCTCTTTTAGATGGTAATTATGCATCAATTAGTGATGGTGAAATCTGGTTGCTTACGGCTGAGCCTGGTTTTGAAATGAACTTGTATCGGAGTCCGAAACTCAGAATCGTTGATCCCGACCTTTTAAGTGATCATCCTGAAAACGTAACCGAAATGCTTGTCCAGAGGTTATCTACTCATGAAGTTCTTAAATTGCACATCTTACCGTCAATATGTGATGCAAAAGTGTTGACGGAAAGTACGAAGTTGATGATTGAGTACCTGTCATTTATAATGTATCATCTAGAATCAAGTTGCTCCAAATGCCGTGCGGAAAAGCAGCACATATTCTCAGAGTTAAGTAACAATGCTTATGTTTCCACAAATTATGGGTGCAAACGGCCTGTTGATGTGCCAATTCATTTCAGTGAAGAATTCGGGAATCCAGTTGATATGAACAAGCTGGTTGGTGGGACCAATATGAAATGGTGTGAAATTGATATCGGCTATCTGAAACACCCGGTTTTCAAATCCACGCCTAATGGAACATTGAAATGGAGAGAGTTTCTGCAGAAATTAGGAGTCACTGATTTTGTGCAAGTAGTTGAAGTTGAAAAGCGTGCTGACGGCGTAAAATATACTTCTCCGGAGTTAATGCATTTGTTGTCACATGTGACCACGCATGGTGATAGGGAAAAGAGTAAGTACCTGTTAAAGGTACTTAGTAAACTATGGGATGGTCATCTTAGTAACAAGCCTTATAAATCTTATGTTATAAGAATGCTTCATGATTATTCGTGGATGGCTTCTAGTATGGATGATCGACTTCACTTCCCTAAAGATTTGTTCCATCGCTGTAAAGTGGTGCATATGCTTCTTGGTAACAGGGCACCATACACTGTTCCAAATGTTAGTACTTCGATTTTATTTCGTATGAAAAGTTGTAACCCTATGGAACTATAAGGTTATAATATCCTATACTTTTGTTGCTAAATAGGTGAGATCTGTGAAGTTTTCGAATGATATTGGCTTGAAGAAAACAGTCACTCTTGATGATGCGTTATCAATTATTGAAGTTTGGAGAGGATCTAAGAAACCTCACAGCGCCAGGTATCACTATTTCAGTTTTTCAGAAGTATATGTTTTTGTGCGTGTGTATGAATGGGGCAATTCCTTTTTTTCTATACTGCTTGTTAACCGTTTATAAATTTATCTTTACCAGCGTATCTCAGATGTCCAACTTCTACACATACTTATGTAATAGGATGAGCACTTCGAAGCGAAAGATAGTCAAGAAATTGCATTCTCAAGCTTTCATATTTGTTCCTCACTCGTTTAGTTCCGCGCATGAAGTGGTGTCTGGTTCGCTTTTATCTCCCAATGAAGTATATTGGCATGATTCTTTCGGTTCAATAGAACAAACAAAGTCAATTCAGTCTCTTTTCAATAAGATGTTATGCAATGTTTATCCTGGCCTCCATAATTTCTTTGTGAATGAGTTTGGAGTAGCTGAAAATCCTACTCTCCTTAGCTATCTGCAGTTTCTGCTACAGTTATCAACCGAGAGTTTGCCATCACAGGCAGCTAAAACAGTGAGTACAGTAATATAGTCATTTGTTTACGCATATACTCTTAGTGGCAAAGTACGAGTGTCTAAATGAGTTGACCAGTTGCTGTCAGGAAGCTGTAAGCACTTAAATATACGACTTTCAAACCATGTGACCCATTTCCACTTCAGCTAAAAAACATAGTTTTATTCTTAAATATACTTTGGGTGACTGTCAAACCACGTGACCCATTTGGCCTATTTCATACATACAGGTAGCTTTTTCTCATCGTTATTTTGTTTCACGTGTCAGTTTTTCCATGTTCTCATAAAATGGAGTGATGGATTAGACTCGTGGGTTCTGACTTCTGAAGATATTGAATACATGAAGAAGAGTATGGAGAATACGAGGATCTTACCGACTGTGCACAATAAATGGGTATCCCTGCATCAATCATTTGGTCTCGTATGTTGGTGTGACGATGAGCAGCTAAGAAAAGAGTTCATGAACTTGAAAAATGTTCATTTTTTGAGTTTTGGACAGCTTAGTACTGAAGAAAAGCAAATGCTTCGGGATAAGGTTTCTGTTTTATTACGGTGTCTGGGAATCCCTTCTCTTTCTGAGGTATTCACATTCGCTCTCCCTTACACACATACTAACACTTACCAAATATTCAAATATAAAATTTATGAGAACGAATTAAAAAGGACTTCTGTATCAACATAATTTTTCTATATTGGTTTGTCACCGGAAGTTCCAAGTCCCGCAAAGTCTACACCTAAGAAGTTACAAAGAAGATCAAGAAGTTCAAAATATGCATCAAAGAAAAAAGAAGCTAATAGTGATCAAACAAGACATGGTGAAGCTTCAGTCATCAGAAAAGAAGATGAAGATATGAAAGACCAATCAGGTTCCGAAACTTATAAGGATACAGTCTCTTCTGATATGAATGATGGATTTACTTCAAACGAGAGAGAACTTGTCGATTTAAATTCTGAAAAACATGGTGAGCGATGCGTGAAGAAGGTTAAAGAAGGTAAGGATAATAGTAACGAAGAGGAATCAGCAAAGAAGATTATTGAGTGTATCAGGCGAGAAGAATTTGGGTTGGGTTCAGATATCTCAGCTACTGAGAAATATAGCATTCTCAAGAAGCAACATAGTCGTTTAGGCGAAGCACTACATTGTCTTTCTCAAGAGTTATATTCTCAGGACTCAAATTTTCTACTCGAACTCGTAAGTGCATCTATTTAAAGTATTTCATGTTGCCTTTTTGGTTATGTTATGTTACACCGTCTTTTGATAATATATAGGTTCGGAATGCTGATGAAAATATGTACCCGTGTGATGTTGAGCCAACTTTAACTTTCATTCTCCAAGAAACAGGAGTTATAGTCTTGAATAATGATCAAGGATTTTCTGTCGAAACCATAAAAGCACTTTGTAAAGTAGGCAATTCATCAAAGACGGAACCTAGTACTGGATATATTAGCAAAAAGGGCATTGGCTTCAAATCGGTTTTCCGGGTATAGTATACTCTTTAATTTCTCGAAGCATATGTTCCATCGGTTATTCTAGCTTCTGATCTTTGATGTTTTTTCTTAGAAAAATTCTTAATAATTTGATATACGACCAGGTGACAGATGCTCCGGAAATCCATTCTAACGGGTTCCATATCAAGTTTGACATAAGCGACGGTCAAATTGGTTATGTTTTGCCAACAGTTGTTCCACCTTGTGACGTTGATTTGTTTAGCAAGTTGGGTTCCGGGGATAACGGTCCAACAGATGAGACATGTAGGAAAACATGCTTTGTGCTTCCCTTCAGATCAAAAGAAGATGAAGCTTTTCCTGTCGAGAAGTTTATCTCCATGTTTTCTAGCTTTCATCCATCCTTCACCGCCTTAAATGTATCAAGTTCAGAAATATTCCAAATGATTCGCTCATTGTCATGAGGAAGCAAGTTGATAAAGACGGTATTGTGAATGTATTTCTTGGAAAAGAGGAATTCACTTGGTTTGTCAAATCTCTTACACTACAAGCGGATCATTTTTGCCATGATGTTCAAACAACTGAAATATCTGTGGCACTTGTGTTGGAGGATTTAGGCAATGGTAACTACATCTCGAAGCTCAACCAACAGCCTGTTTTTGCTTTATTTCCTTCAGGGAGTTATGGATTAAAATTTATCATCCAAGCGGATTTTATTGTTTCATCGTCAAGAAATGAAGTTGATGGACATAGTCCATGGAACCAATGGCTGTTACTAGAGTTTTCAAATTTGTTCGTTAATTCTCAGCTGTCATTCTGCAGCCTTCCTTGTTTTGAAAAGAACCCAGCGAAGGGCGTTTCAGTCTTTATGAGCTTTGTTCCTCTTGAAGGGCAAGTGCATGGTTTTTTTTCACAGCTTCCACATATGATTATTTCTAAGCTATGTAATTCTAGCTGTCTGCTTCTACAAGGGGAAGATAACGAGTGGGTCCCGCCATGTAAAGTACTGCGTAACTGGACAGAACAAACTCGTTCTTTGTTGCCTGATAGACTGATAAGGGAGCACCTTGATGTTGGATACTTGCATAAAGATACACTTCTAACGGATTCCTTGGCACGGGCTTTAGGCATTGAAGAATGTGGACCCAAAGTTCTTATTCAAGTTATGGCATCTTTATGTCGGGCTGATTCTCTTACATCAATGGGCCTCGATTGGCTATCCTCTTGGCTAAATGTTTTGTTTTTGATGTTCGTTAATGAAACCGAGTCTGATTTCATTAGTTCCGTAAGAAAGTTACCAATTATACCTCTTTTAGATGGTAACTATGCATCAATTAATGAAGGTGCAATTTGGTTGCATACTGATCGCGAGCATGGTCTTGAAGCTTTTGGGAAGTTGTATTCCAAACTTCGGATTGTTAATCCTGCTCTTTTTAGTGATCATGTTGAAAACATAACCCAAATGCTTTACAAAGTTGGGGTCCAGCGGTTGTCTGCACACGAAGTTTTGAAAAGGCACGTCTTACCTGCTATTTGTGATGAAAAATTTATGGCGGAAAGTACGGAATTGATGATTGAGTACCTTTCTTTTATAATGTTTCATTTAGAATCGTCTTGTTGTTCTGAGTGTCTTGAAGAAAAGGAACACATTCTCTCACAGTTACGTAACAATGCTTTTGTTTCCACAAATCACGGGTGCAAACGACTTGCCGACGTCCCAATTCATTTCAGTAAACAATTCGGCAATCTAACTGATATGAGTAAGTTGGTGAGTGGCAGTGATATGCAATGGTTTGAGATTGACATCAGCTATCTGAAACACCAGGTATGCAAATCCTCACCTGAAGGAACATCGAAATGGAGAAGTTTCTTGCAGGATTTAGGAGTCACGGATTTTGTGAAAATAGTCAAAGTTGAAAAGCTTATTTCTGACATACCTCATACTGTTCTCAAGAACATGATGTTAGATGATGATTGTGTATCTTCAGGATCCATTGTCATAGATTATGATTCTCAAGAGTTAACACAATTATTATCACATTGTTGAAGCATAATCTGGCGCGGACTGGATTCAACGACTCTCCTTGGCCGTTAGTCGTCTTCTCGAGCCCTAGTAGACCTGTCAACAAAGAAAACCCGTTAGGAGTGGACCCGGAGCCGTAGCCCCGGGGTCCACCTCCGACGGTCAAGTTAGTATGCGCTGTGGCATAGCAAAAGATGTTAGGTTTAGAGATAACCTGCGTGTGTATATATAGGCATGGATTAGGGTTTAAGCATAGAATGGGCCGCATCTGCCGGGCCTGACCCATTCCTGGCCCAGTCCGGACCATACGTCAACAAGCCCCCCAAGTCTAGTATGAGATAGCGCATGGCTATGTTATGCTAAACTTAAGTTCTGATGGCCGCGTAGGTGAAAGTGGAACCCGTATGCTGCATCCTGGGTAAGGGCGTACCTTTTGAACCAGTAGCGACGCAGCATGGTGTGACAGAAGACGTGCTTCTGTAGCATAAGTGCGCGCTGTGCGCGACAAAGATGTGCGACAGAAGACGTGCTTCTGCGCATAAGTGTGCGCTGTGTGCGACAAATAGGTGCGACAGAAGACGTGCTTCTGCGCATAGGTGCGCGCTAAAGATGTGCGACAGAAGACGTGCTTCTGCGCATAAGGGCGACAAACACTGATCAGTGCGCGACAAAATGTGCGCTGTGCGCGAGTCTTTACAACCAACAGAGGACGTCTCCCCTGCGGCATGTTGGTGCGAATACTCAAATTCGTCTTCGATCTGCTTCCAAATATACCTGCGTACGGAAACAATGGTAGGATGTACCCTGGTAGCCCCCCAAGTTTGATGGTGCTACTCGTGGAGGAGCATTAAACTTATATATGCCTGCGTAAAACACTTAATGCAAACATTAAAAGCATATGCCGCGAATCGCAGCATATAAAACTTAATAAATTAAAACAATAGACAGCGCATAGCATGAATAATAGAGTGCGCATAGCATAAAAAATATATATATACAACCTATCGTGAGGTTGTACAAACGACATAAACAATTGTTTGTATAAAATAAAACCTATCGTGAGATTTTTTTTTTTTTTTTTTTTTTTTAATGTATAAAATAAAAACTCGGATGGATGTACCGTGACCGCAACTAACAGACGCAGATAGATTTATCTTAACCGCATAGACTCGAACGTTTCTGGATGATCGCAGATGTTTATACCACGGCTTTTGGTCCAGTGCGCATCATGGCGATTGACTAGCATCGTGGTATTCGCGCGTACGCGTTCTCTGCGAAGATGTCTGAACGCACAGTCTTACGCGGGTAGATTTATCGCGACTGCGCTGTTTGAGCGCGAACAGGCGTACCAACCGTAAAAACAGTATCTGCGCGAATTTATCGCGGCTAAAAAATAAAATAGCTCCGATCGTGCGGGCTTTTTCTTAGGTCCGATCATGCGGATGAAAAGATAAAATAGATCCGATCGTGCGGATGTTTTAAAATAGGTCCGATCGTGCGGACTTTTTCTTGTATCTTATGTAAAGAAAATCATGAATCGTATACATGTTATATTAGATGTTGGTTCACGTGAATTAAACAACTAATAATGAGAATTATAATATAAAAATAATGCCATCATGAGAATGTATAACCAATATACCTGAACTTGTCGTGTGATAATATTATAAAAAATAATGACATCATAAATTCTCGTAACAAAGATTCCAGTGGTAAGAATGAGTCAACTAAATTGTATAAAGTTTCACGCATCTTCCGATTTAATAAAGGTTTACGTATCTTAATTATACAAATTTAATATCACTTTATTAAATTCACATGATGGTAAAGCAAGTTCTACACATGGTAGAATACAAAAGTTTTAGAGTTACCGACGTTAGAAATTGTATTATGCTTTTCGGTAATCGGAGAACACGAAACATAGTTTATTCGTGGTCCCACGGATGGCGCCAACTTGTTGAAGCATAATCTGGCGCGGACTGGATTCAACGACTCTCCTTGGCCGTTAGTCGTCTTCTCGAGCCCTAGTAGACCTGTCAACAAAGAAAACCCGTTAGGAGTGGACCCGGAGCCGTAGCCCCGGGGTCCACCTCCGACGGTCAAGTTAGTATGCGCTGTGGCATAGCAAAAGATGTTAGGTTTAGAGATAACCTGCGTGTGTATATATAGGCATGGATTAGGGTTTAAGCATAGAATGGGCCGCATCTGCCGGGCCTGACCCATTCCTGGCCCAGTCCGGACCATACGTCAACACACATGTTTCGTCGAATGGTAATAAGGAAAAGGGTAAGTACCTCCTACGGGTACTTGATGGACTTTGGGATGATTATTTTAGTGATAAGATTACAGGCTTATGCGAAATTGATGGGCAGTTCAGGCCTTTTAAATCTTCACTTATAAAAATCCTTCATAGTTTTCGATGGTTGGCTTCTAGCATGGATGATCAACTTCGCTTTTCTAAGGATGGGCGTTCCATTCTTGGTCACAGGGCACCATACAGCGTGCCAAAGGTTAGTAACTTAAGTTTTTCTATAGAACCGATATCTTGGATGGATGAATACTTGTATTCAGTTACCCCTTACTTTTTTCATTGTATAGGTTAAAAGTGTGAAGTTTTTGAATGATATTGGCTTGAAGCAAATGGTTACTCTTGATGATGCTTTATCAATTCTCGATGTGTGGAGAGGATCTAAGAAACCTTTTAGGGCCAGGTATCATTGGTTCAATCCTTCAGTACTATAATTTGTTTAACTCCGCTTTACATTTGACATACTTGATAACCATTTATAAAATTTCCATTACCAGCATATCTCAAATGTCCAAGTTCTACACATACTTATGGAGTGAGATGAGCATCTCAAAGCGGAAGATAGTTGAGACTTTGCATTCTCAAGCTTTCATATTTGTTCCTAGCTCGGTTGGTTCCACAAGTGGAGTTCTATCTGGTTTATTATTATCTCCCAGTGAAGTATATTGGCATGATTCTATCATTTCTTCAGTAGAACAAACCAAGTCAACCAAACCGCAGCCTTACGAATGCATGACTCATCGTGTTTTCAGCAAGATGTTATGCAATGTTTATCCGGATCTCCGTCATTTCTTTGTACGTGAGTTTGGAGTAGCTGAGAATCCTCCTCTTCTTTGCTATCTTCAGTTTTTGCTCCAATTATCTACCGAGAATTTGCCATCGCTGGCAGCTAAAACAGTGAGTACTATTTTATGGCTGATTGTAATTCTAGTTTCTTTAACTATAGGAAACTTCTAAGTCATCCAACTTGTTTCCACCTTCCGTTTTTGCTAAAAAATGTGACTTTACTCATTAATTGACCATAATCTGAATGACCCGCTTTCATGATGATATTTAACTTTGTCCACAATTCTTTTGTTTCACGTGTTAGGTTTTCCAAGTTTTTAAAAAATGGAGTGATGGATTAGACTCGGAGGTCTTGAGTTCTGATGATATCGACTACTTGAAGAAGAGTTTGAAGGAAAAGGAAACGAGGATCCTTCCAACTGTGCAAGACAAATGGGTTTCTTTGCATGAGTCCTTTGGTCACATATGCTGGTGCGATGATGAGCAGCTTAAAAAGGACTTCTTGGACTTGAGTAATGTTGAGTTTCTATATATGGGGGAGCTTACTAACGAAGAAAAACAGATCCTTCAGGATAAGGTTTCTGTTCTATTTCGGAGACTAGGAATCCCGTGTCTTTCTGAGGTACTCTCTTTTATACTTGCACAACAAAGACCTCACACTAGAGTTTCAAGATAGACTGGTCTAATAACATTTCAAAACCGGTCATTTTCTAGTGATGGTTGAAACTGGCTGAGCTGAGTTGGTTGTCCCACAAACACTTTTTTGTCAAGTCCCTAAAGTTTTTTTAATGGTTAAGACGTTAGTTTTGATAAAAATGACATTATTGTTACATTAATAATCTGAATCCGAGTCCACCTGTTGCCCTTCTAGCAAATCACCCATTTGACCCATTATGGATAAAAATCAAAACTGGAAACAACCCATATTTAAGTTAATGGGTCGAATCTTCCACCTATACATCAAGAACGCATAATGCGTGTTATGACTATCCGTGGAATCTTTTTAGACCCAATATAGTTGGGCTTAGGTCTATTAGATCTGATCGTGGGAATATTAAGTTGCATCACAAGCAGATTCGTTTAAATGCATAATGTTTGATTATTAATCACATAAGATTTAGGAAATATCTATTCATTGAGGTAATATCTATCACCCGTCTGATATTATGTCATTGTGCAGGTTGTGACCCGTGAAGTGATACACTATGGCCCGACAGATAGTAGTTATATGATTTCATTGGTGAGATGGGCTCTCCCATATGCTCAGCGTTACATTTATCGCATGCATCCAAATGAATATTCTCAACTCAAGCTATCTGGATTCAAAAATGTGAATTCTTTGAAAATTGTTGTGGTGGAGAAATTGTGCGAGAAGTATGTCATAAAGAGTTTTGGAATTGAATCAAAGGAGCGTGAATGCTGTTGTCTTCTACAAGACAACACCTTGTATGCAACGCGCAATGCTGATTCTCACTCGCTTTTCATGGAGCTTTCTCATTTTTTACTTGTTGGGCTCCCTTTAGCAAATTTTCTTTACATGATTACAAAAATGACAAAAGCAGGTTTCACAGAGGAGAAGATGGAGTTATTCGTTACAGATAGCCAAGAGCTGCCAAATCTCCCATATGAAGAATTACAGTGGTCGTTAGTGTCCACATCATCACCAGAAGTGGAGCCGGCTACCACTAAGAAGTTTGCAAAAAACTTAAGTTGGCCACCTGTCCATTGGAAAACTACACCCGGGTTTGATGAAACAAAACTGGATGCTGCAGAAGGATTAGTTGAGAGTAACGGTGACTGGATCATAGATGAAAATCCAGACTCATCGATGCCCTTTGTAATCTTGGAAGATGATGAGGCTTTAAATGGCCAATCAGATTCTGTTATTAATAAAGGAAAGAATATAGTTTCAGTTCCCCCGCGTCATGTCAGAACTGGGAGGGAAGGAGAACGTGAGGCTTTCAGATACTTTTCTTCGACGCTTAGTGGCAAAAAGGTGAAATGGGTCAATGAGGTTAATGAATCGGGACTACCGTATGATATTCTTGTTGAAGGTAAGGATAAAAGCGAGGAATATATAGAAGTTAAATCAACTTCAGTGGCAAAGAAGGACTGGTTTTATTTAAGTATGAATGAGTGGAAATTTGCTGAAAAAAAAGGTGAATGTTTTAGCATTGCACGCGTTGTCTTATCAGATGGGAAACCGCCTGTGATTACTATTTATAGAAATCCGGCAAAATTATGTCAGAAAAAGAAGCTTCAGGTGGCTTTACATCCGTCGAAGTAGTAAACTTGCGTCATGTATACACGCCAACGAAGGTGTTTGTAAGGCGTGGATGCTAATGGTGGTTTGGATACCTTACTAAAAACAACTACTTTGAGTTTGTTCAATTCTCCAACTCTCATATGTGTAATATTAGTTTTCTATCAGAAGATAAACATTTTTTCTTTGTGTTTAGATGCCTCTGTTTAAAATAGAATTGTAAATATGATCTCAATATACTCAATTATCTTCCATTTTGCAGAATTTGGATCTTTCTTAGTTTCTAATCCGATTGAATCAAACGTTTAGCATGCTCTCTCAACAAGTTTGTGACTTGCTTATATATACATGTTTGATGAAATGCCTTACGGGTTACTGTAATGATTAGGATCCCTCTTAGGATATCATGAGTACCTAAAAAAGCTTTCATTTATGGCCTTATTATACGTACCTTTTTAAAGTTATTACGTGCACCAAACATATAGATCGTAACATGATTCTGTATTTCTTTTTTCGTATGCAATGATGATCATTGACTATAGTAGTTCGGTCGGTTAGGCATTTGTGTCAGCCTTTACATATCTATGTTACTATTTTTCATTTCCATTTATCAAGTTTTTACGATGTTATTTAGACTCATATTTTTGTACTCTTATAGATGTTTGTTTTAAATTGGGAATCGTGAATGGGATAATATTTGATCATTTATTTGGTTAATGGTTGATGCAGGTGAACAATGAACAAAAAGATGGGTCAAAACGAGCCAGAATCTCATAAATCATGGTCTTCATAAAAGGTTTTAATAAGCATTCAAACAACTCCTTTATAAGCATGGTTAGATGAATGTTTATTGATAAGTTCATTATTTATATGGTGATTATCTTTTAATGTCTATAGTTGTGAATAAATGAGTTCTTATAAGTAGTTCTATATATCTTTTGCTTATTGTTGTTTAAAGTTTGGGCAAATAGCTAAAAAAAAGTACTAAACTTGCCACCCTTTCTTCTTCAGGGTAACGAACAAAATTTTTTATTTCTGAGGGTAATATACTTTCAAATTAATCCTCTTTAGGGTATTTTCATGAACAGTTGGACATTTTTGCCCCTATTACCCAGAAGAGGAAATGGCAAGTATGATACTTTTTTTTTTAAATAATAAATAATGTACTAGCCGTACGGAAAACGTGTTTTGGCTAAGAAAACGGAATAAGAATTAACAAGGGTAACGTATTTGTGATAGGGAAACGAATGTATTTTGGCCAGAATTTGATCGGCGATGATCAAACTCAATAGGTTTATGGGATAAGATGCCGGAATTGACTGCTTTGATACCAGTTGATACACTCTTACAGGAATCAAGGAGATTCAAATAAGAATTGAGCTCAAGAATTAGTTAATGGCTTACTGACTTGTAGAAGTTTATTACAAGAGAGAATTACAAAATCAAAACCGCTTACAAATGTGAAATGAATTGTGTTATATACAAATGAAATGATGAAATGGCTGTAACGGCTTTTCCCGCCTAAATGGTAAGGGTTAAAAGTGCTTATTTGAACCCCACACGTGCCATGCATGGGTATACTTATTTAAACTCATGTCCTTTGCAAATGGAAGTGGCTGGTGGAACTAAATTATCTTAATAAGTAAATAGTGTAAACTTAAAACAAAACATTTTTATCATAGATTTAACACAATTATAAATCATTAAATAATTTATCTTAATACATATCCAAAATTTAACATAATTAAAAACTAGGGCAAATTATAAAAAAAGTATCATACTTGTCATCATTTGCTCTTGTGGGTAAGAGGGGCAAAAATGTCCAACTGTTCATGAAAATACCCTAAAGAAGATGAATTTGAAAGTATATTACCCTCAGAAATAAAAAATTTTGTTCGCTACCCTGAAGAAGAAAGGGTGGCAAGTTTAGTACTTTTTTTAGCTATTTGCCCTTAAAGTTTCTTATGTTTGAAATGAGTGTTTATAGTTGATCTCATTCTATTTTAGGAGT
This sequence comes from Chrysanthemum seticuspe, assembly GCA_019973895.1. NCBI lineage: Eukaryota > Viridiplantae > Streptophyta > Magnoliopsida > Asterales > Asteraceae > Chrysanthemum > Chrysanthemum seticuspe. The sequence goes on along the minus strand of BPTQ01000008.1, from coordinate 1,901,757 downwards.
GTTTAAAGCTTATTATGATGATAAGTGTTGTAGTTAATCTTTTTAATCATGAAGGTATTAGGGGGCGTTTGGTACGACTGAATCAAATAGAATGGAATCGTAGTAGAGAATGGAATTGCAGAGAAAGGGAATAACGTCAAAGAAAGAAAATGAATTCCATTGTTTGGTACCAACAAAGAATCAAACACAAAATTACATTAAATTCTTGATACTTTTGTTTGGCACGACTGCAACAGAATGAAAATGTTTATGTTACTGCAGTTACGTTTCTCAACCATTGATTATTACAAACAATCTTTCTAAATAGTTCATATGCTGTAAAACTTTTCTTAACAAAATTCTACATGTGAACAATTTTTCCAATATAAGTTAATAAGAAACATAACTACAATTTGTTCATAAACACATGATAGCCCATTGGATATAATAATTAACACATTAGTAATTGAGTAGCTTTAATTTGCATCTTGACATCTCCATCTGATATATATCCATTTGATAAAACTGTAACTTGCATAGACAAAATTGTTAGATGATAAAATATCAATAGGAGAGATGGTAATGATGTCACACCAACAAATAAGAATAGAAAAAAACTTTAGATTCGATGATGAGGTGAGCTAAAGATGAAAAAGATCTGAAAAAAATTCAATTGAAAGAGAGATGTTCATAGAGAGATGTTCATAGGTTTACAGTGATTTTCCCCAAATGAAACAGCATGTGCACTGCACATGCCTCTACCTTTTATAACCCCTACCTTTTTTTTTAATATTTCGTGATTCTCACTTGAAAATGAACGGGGAAAGTGTTGTGTGTAATTTTTGGATTCTCTCTATTCTTTACATTTTTTGAAGAATGAATAGGGTGGAATGAGAATGGTCTTTTGAATTCCCGTTTCCTTTCTTTTCGTCAAACAAACAATAGAAAGGCCCTTGTTTCCATTCTCTCCATTCGATTCAACCGTACCAAACAAGGCCTTAGTGTTTAACTTGCTTATATATACATGTTTGATACAAATTACTTATACGAGCTGTTTTGAGTGCTTATAATCTAGGTTGACCTAAAGATAAAGGAACTGCTTATAATTGGACTTTTCAGCATTGTTCATTGAAACCGCTTACCAAATATAAGTTTTCGGAGAAGATTATTTCTACGAGTTTTTAGTTTATTCCGGGGAGAAATAAGCTTATAAGTCTTGACGATGTACAAGTTGTTAAGCTTAATCTTACCAAAACACACTCTATTTTAACACTATACTTTTAGCTGCTAAAAAGAAAGCGCATATTTTTTACTTTCTCCGTTTAGAAGAATCTGAAAAGAACGTATTATAATGAGACGGGTGAGTACCCGAGTGAGGCAACGGTTGAAAATATGCTTTTGAGAAATGAGAGTTTGAGGTGCTTGACTGGAAAAAGAATTTGGTTCTTAAGACTAAAGAGAGGAATGAAGTTGTGAATGATATTAAAAAAGTTTGAATAAGCTTCATCAAGTGTTTCTTAATATGGCGGTTTTAGTTGAGACGCAAGGTCAAGGTTTGAATGATATTGAAGAGAATGTGGCGAAAGCGAGAAGCTTTGTGAGTGGCGAAATAGACAGTTTGTTCTATGCTGAGCAGATGAAGGATAAGCATAGCAGGCATTAGGTGTGTTTGATTTGGGCATTGTGATAATATGATGTGTCATTATCTTCATCTCTTATTTCAAGTTTTATGTTTCGCGATACTATGTTAGGATATGATTCGTTGTTTAGAATGTTTCCGTCTTTGTTTGTTGTGAATCGAGTTTTGTTAGGGCAGTGATCTTTGTATTGATGAAAAATTTAATGTTAACGGAAGTTCTTGAATGAATATAATTTTTGGTTTGATTGATTCCGTTTGCTTCTAATACATTACTCATGATTTCATGTTTTAAGTTTCAATTTCTTCATGTGTTTTTGATCGAGTAAAAGTATAACTTCATATGTACATATCTAATATGCTCATCTATTTTTGCCAACGAAACATTAATTCATGATTCAGTTAGAAAAGGCAACGGAAATACGAATTGTACATTTGCTAACTCTTTCGATGACGAATTATGGGATTTGGTTTGACAATAAACACAAAAGATTGCAAATATGCATTAGATTTCGTTTGCAGCATTTTTTCCATCAAACACAAAACGCAAATAATTTTTTATTAAGTATTTAATGAAAATTCTGCAATTAATATTCATACATAATGCCTACAAGCAAGAAAAGAAGCAGATGTGTTGCAGAAATTGTTAGCGACCAGGAAAAACATTCAAAGCATGTAAACATTCAAAGCAGATGTGTTGTAGTAAGTTCTATATGTGAATTAAATAATGTGTATTCAATTGTAGGGAAAAAAATGTATTAAAGGAGAAGCTTTAAACATTCAAGAAACAAGTAAAGGTATGTTTAACACTTATCCATTCGTTAAAAATATTGCTATAATTGATTTCGTCATTCTATGTTTAATCTTATTTTTATATTTATTCAGTTTTCTACATTCGATTTGTCTATTATATACAGGTAACATACAAGACAAGGTTTTAAAAGTTGAAACACAATACAAATTGAACCATGATGAGTGGTACTATGAAGGAGAAATACAACTTTACAATTGGTGGATAGCTTAAGAAGAGAAAGAAGCAAACAATCAATGGTTGCTTGAACTTTCTAAAGATCACAAGAAACAACTTGCGTCCATGCCGCGTCTTAATTTATTTGAATAGGAGTCCTTTGATGTTTCATTTTACAGTGATGAGGAGAATTTTGAAGCCCTGGATTACGAGCATGCATATTTAGGATTTAACCCAGAGAAACCTCCTCAATTTGAGTCTTAAATTTATAAGAATGTTGAACTTTTTTTCACCGATATGATTTAAGTAAAATGAACTTTTTTTTACGGTTTCTTATTTCGTTTTCAAAACACTTTATACATATGGCATTCGGAAGTTTATTTAGTGTATTACTTATAGCAACATTATGATTGGTTATGTTAACAAGTTAATAAGTGAATGAAACATTAATCTTGAAACCTAAAATGATTTATGTGTTGACATATAAATATGACTTCTATCTGTTTGACATATATTTAGTAAGTTAGTGACATTTGTTTGTAGTTATTATATATAAACAAGTTATATAAACCGCCAAAGGTATGAACAACTACTATTCGTACAATATAATGAGATCTAAAATCTGACTTTGTTCTTTCCTGTGCAGGACGCTGAATCTAAATGTGTGGTGGAACTAACAGATGGATCTTAATAATGTTGTGTACATTTTAATATTTTCCTACTATTTAACTATATATGTTTAATGCACAGTGTATTGATGTGTATGTGTAACAATTCACATTGTTGATTAAGTTCACGACACTGATAATGCGAATCCGAAGGAGAAATATGAGGCTGATTTAAAGAAGGAGATTAAGAAGCTTTAGAGGTACATAAACCATATTAACTTGATTAGCGCTCACCAACGTTATTTGCAATGACAATTAACACAAGCCAGGGTCAATCACTATCAAAAGTTGGTTTGTACCTCCCCCGTCCTGTTTTCACACAACCACAACTATGCGTTGTTGTCTCAAGAGTTAAAAGCAAACGTGGTTTGAAGGTTGTCGTTTGTGATCAGGATGAAAATACGTCTAAAACTACTACAAATGTCGTGTACAAAGAAGTACTTCAAGGTCGAAGAGGTATGTGCAATATATATATCACAAGTTTTTTTTACCATATATGAAATTATAATACATTATGAATCACGAAATGCTTTTACCTATATTTTCTATGGAATGTCAGGTGTGCATGGAATTGCCATTTGCTATATCAAATTGGTTGGCGCTCACATACGTCATTTACTATTAAAGACGTCAAATTTGAAAACGACAATGGCGTCGATGTTTATTGTTTAATTGTTACAAACTTAATTGATTCTACAATAATTCAACTATTATCTCAAATTTTCTTTCATATATAAATGAAACATGTTTACTTTCGTTTGTTTTCTTATTATTTCATTTTGATATTCCTTTAAAAATCCCGTGAATCCACGGGTCTTTAAGCTAGTATGTATGTAAAACATAGTATATTTTTCACTTAATACTTTATATCTTAGCATCATTTGCCTTTAATAAATTCGTCCCAATAATTATAGAAAACATTTATTTTCTTTTTGCGATTGATTTTTCCCAAAGATTTCAAAAGATGTCCTGATAGGTTCTCGATGGCAATCTTACGATTGGTTCTCAAAGGATAAACAAACAAAACCCAAGCGTAAAATCCTAAAAGCAAAATTAAAAACGAAACATAAAATAAAGATAAGCATGAATTGCCTCTCACTAAGCGATTGTTTTTGTTTGAGTCACGAGCTTGACTCCACCCTTATTTATTAGATAATAGGCCGGTGTCCATCCCCACACTTAAAATTAAGTGTGAGTGGTAGTAGCGATATACACCAACATGATGCAAGTATTCCACAGGAGAGGGAAATATTTATTGTAAATTATAGCTGAATTGAGGTTTCATTTCCCTCCTTACCTTGCCCCATTCGGTTAATAAATGAGATTGCTTGAACTCTTCTTCATGTGAATGCCAAATTTGTTGAGGAATGTTAAATGGACTCATCGTGTGTTCTTTGATCTCCATAAATGATGAAAAAGGGTCTTCATCAAGCAACCTTAGTTCCTCTTCATTTTTCATTAGATTAAAGGCATCATACTCCTCTTTCATGATAATATCCACTCGATCCACAAAATCTTCTTCACATTCATCAACCGAATCCTCCACATGGTCAACATTCTCGGAATCTTCAAATTCAACTTCATGCGCATCATGAATACCCTCTTCTCTTTGACTTATCCTATCAATTAAGCTATCCAAAAACTCTTCCTTTCATCCCATTCATCAACCCTCCTATTATCGAACGGGGATTGGTTGCACCTATGGCTGTCAATAGATCCGTCTATGATTGTACGAATTTTGAACCTCCGTAATTGCTACCTCGTGGTTTTCGTAATTGTTACCTCCACCTACGAACACGAAACGTAGTTTTTGATAGATAGTGGATTTCTAGTCGAGTTTGGATACGATTTTGATAAAATCATAATCCATGTGCTCTTTAGACCATACCCCACCAATAGTACCAGTTTTTGAATCTTCTACACCATTCATCATCAAGGAAACCAACAAGCTCTAAACGTTAATTGACGCAGAACCTTCTGCACCACTTACCATCCATGATACCAACAAGCTCTGATGCCAATTGATGCAGAACGCGGAAGCGAATTATGTTAACCCTAATCCAAGAGTTGATAACGAGGATTAAACCTCCTGAGAATAAAACCCTAACAAAAGATAAACTCTTAAAAACCTTAGTTCGTTAATATTCAAGATCAAAAGATTAAAGTTACAAAACGCTAAGCCCTATATTTATAAGGGAAAGATTAAAATTGCATCTTGATGTGTAACCAATCAAGTGGTTTCATTCAAGAGTGTTGATCAACAATAAGGTATTTTCTTTAATTATTGATAATTATGGGGCTAGGAACTTGGTGTCGAGAAAAATGGTCAATTACTTTAATTTTCCTATAGATAGTTGTTTGGTTGGAGGTCATGAGGTTTGTAAGATTGCGATATCTACTAGTAAATTCTATAAGGAGGATGTAATTTGTGATTTTGATGACATTGACGATAGTAATATTCGGTTGAGAAAATCATGGCGTTGCAAAGTTCAAGGTTTTTATGATTTAAAGCGTAATATCTACTTTTTCGTATTGGAAGGAAATAGATTTGCGATGATTCCATCCAAAGACCAAGTGCATGTACCAATGGCCGATGTTAAGAACAAAGAAGAAAAATTGAAGGTCGAGGTTGTTAATGAAAAAGTTGAGAAAATCCAAGATCTTCAAAGTTACGAACAAGATGAAGACAAGATTTCAACTTTAGAAACAAATAAAGTTGGTGTTGGAAAATTTAGTTCACTTATGGGATTAGTTCACACCTGGTTTTGGGTAAGGAGGTACGGAGTGTACACCCATGTGGTCCCTGAACACCCTGACTCAAAGTGGTTTGTACTGCCAGTGTATTGGTTACTACTGCTAGTGTAGTAACTGATGGTTCCTACTGGTAGTGTTATGGTTCCTGCTTCTAGTGTAATGGTTCCTGCTGGTAGTGTTTGGTTCCTGCTGGTAGTGTAGTGGTTCCTGCTGTAGTGTTGCAGTGATTAATTTGTAACAGCTTTGATTCATTCAATTGGCTGTTATAACTGCTTTATGACCACGTTTAATTGGTCATGTAACCACTATTTCTATGATAATGGAGGTTTATTATGGGTGATTAATTGGCCGTTAATCATACATAATGTCCATTGATTAGTGTTAAGTGCTCTCTACTATAAATAGAGAGTGACATCTTCAGCTTGAAGAGACACTGAAAGATACAATATCAGGAGAAACAAACAGATAACATAAACACTTGTAAGCGCAAGGGTTATTGAATTGTGCCTAATTCTATAACCAACATTTGGTCTTATCCCAAGTAGATATTCGTATAACCCACGCATTAGAGTCGAATAGTTTACTTTGGAAAGTGATTACACGATTCCAAGTGATATCCGGTAACCACCTAGTAGTATTGCTGTTGACCTTGATTATCTTACCCTGCTGCTGGGAACCAACGATACGAACAATCAAAGTAAACTTTTTGTGATAATCAATGGCTGCTGCTGCAATGAAACACATGGCTTCAAACTTTGCTAAGCTGGAAAAGTTTGAAGGGGTGGACTTTAGGAGGTGGCAGAAGAAGATGCACTTCTTGCTGTCAAGCATGAGTGTGGTTTATGTGCTAACCACTCCTATTCCTGATGATGGGGATGATGCTACTGTGGAGCAGATCAGGAGGAGAAGCAAATGGGAGAATGATGAATACATATGCAAAGGTCTAATTCTCAATGGTATGTCTGATTCTCTATTTGACATTTATCAGAACTTTGAATCTTCCAAAGAACTGTGGGATTCCTTGGAGGCCAAATATATGGCTGAGGATGCTTCAAGTAAGAATTTCCTTGTAAGTAATTTCACAAATTACAAAATGACTGATTCAAGACCAGTTATGGAACAATACAATGAACTTCTTGGAATACTTGGAAGGTTTACACAACACAATATGAACATGGATGAGGCTATTTAAGTCTCTTGTGTCATTGACATACTCCCTCCTTCTTGGAAAGATTTCAAGCATACCTTGAAACATATGAAGGAGGAGTTAACTCTTGTTGAGTTGGGCAGTCATCTGCGCATTGAGGAATCTCTCAAGGTGCAGGATAATGACAAGCCAAAGAGTAGCATTGCTACTGGTGCATTTGTTGTCAATATGGTGGAGCATAACAACTCCACCAGGTACAATGACAACAAAGGCAAACGCAAACATCATGATAACACAAGGGCAGATCCTAACAAGAAGGCAACACCTACTTGTTGGAAATGTGGCAAAACTGGTCACATTAAAAGGGATTGCAAAGGTGTTAAGGTTGGTGGTAAAGCCAATGGATCAGGCACTAATGGTTCAGGGAGTGGTGGTTCTACCAACTCACTGCAAGGTCAGAATATTGCTAATAAGTATTTTCAGATTTATTATGTTACATATGTATCTGAATCTAATTATGTGCAGGATGATGATGTTGCGTGGTGGGTTGAATCTGGTGCAACAGTCCATGTGTGCAAAGATAGAAGCTGGTTCAAGACTTATGAGTCACTGAATGATGGTTCTATTCTTCACATGGGAAATAATTCAATAGCCCTGGTGCATGGTCGTGGTTTTGTAGACCTTAGGTTTAGTTATGGAAAGATTGTAACTTTGTTTAATGTTATTCATGTTCCTGATATAAGGAAAAACTTGGTTTCAAGTAGTATTTTGAATAATCATAGATATAAACAAGTTATTGAATCTGATAAATTTGTTCTGTCTAAGAATGGTGTGTTTATTAGTTATGGCTATTTGTGTAATCAAATGTTCAGGCTTAATATTGCCACTGATAGTGTTAATTCAGCCTTTGTGACCACCAATGACCTGACTGACTCTACCCTATGGCATGCTAGACTTGGCCATGTACACTATAAAAGGATGCAAGATATGTCTAAGGATAGGTTAATCCCAGCATTTGACATGGACACTGAAAAGTGTAAAACTTGCATGTTGACCAAGATAACTAAGAAACCCTTTCAGGGTGTTAGTCGTGAGACTAAGCTCTTGGAGCTGATACACAGTGACCTGTGTGATTTGCATGTCACTCCTTCTTTGGGGAATAAGAAATACTTTATGACATTTATTGATGATGCTTCTATGTTTTGTTATGTCTATCTGTTACATACTAAGGATGAAGCATTAGATAAATTCAAAGTGTTTAAGACTGAAGTTGAATTGCAACAAGAGTCCCTGATCAAAAGATTAAGGACTGATAGGGGAGGTGAGTACATGGATACTCAGTATTTTCAGTCTATTGGTATTATCCATGAAACGACTGCTCCCTATACTCCTCAGCAAAATGGTATTTCTGAAAGGAAAAACAGGGTGCTAAAGGAGATGGTTAATTCCATGTTGTCCTACTCAGGACTGAGTCAAGGGTTCTGGGGTGAAGCTATGTTAACACCTTGCTATTTAATAAATAGGGTTCCAAACAAAAGGAACAAGGTTACCTCTTATGAACTTTGGACTAAAAGGAAACCCAACCTGAACTATCTTAGGGTTTGGGGTTGTAGGGTTGTTGTAAGACTCCCTGATCCAAAGTTGAAAACTTTGGGTGAAAGAGGCATTGATTGCATCTTTGTTGGATATGCTGAGCATTCCAAGGCTTTTAGGTTCTATGTTATTGAACCTAATGAATCAGTTTCAATTAACTCCATCATTGAATCAAGGGATGCAAACTTTGATGAGAATAGATTCTCATCAGTCCCTAGACCAAGTCTGAGGATCCCAAATGGGACTGAAGACATTGGTGTATGAGAGGTCCCTGATGATGAACCATCAGTGTTCCCTGATGAGGTTGTGGTTCAACAACCTGAACCTATGCTCAGAAAGAGCAAAAGGGCCAGGAATCCAAAGTCATTTTGACCTGAGTTTCAATTATATTTAATTGAAGGAACAAGGGATGAGGTCTCTGACCAATACTCCAATTGCTTCATTGTTAAGGATGACCCCAAAACATTTGAAGAAGCAATGAAGTCCCAGGATATTGCTTTCTGGAAAGAAGAAATCAATGATGAGATGGATTCCATCATGGGCAACAACACTTGGGTGTTGGTTGATCTACCACCTAGTTGCAAACCTTAGGGTTGCAAATGGATTTTCAAAAGGAAAATAAAGGTAGATGGAACTATTGAAAAGTTCAAGGCTAGACTAGTCATTTAGGGCTTTAAACAAAAGTCAGGGATAGACTATTTTGATACCTATGCCCCTGTGGCTCGTATCAGTACCATAAGAATGCTGATTGCCTTGGCATCAATTTACAATCTGATTATTCATCAGATGGATGTGAAAACAGCTTTCTTGAATGGTGAATTGGATGAGGATGTTTATATGAACCAACCTCAGGGCTTCATCATGCCTGGCAATGAAAACAAGGTGTGTAAACTGAATAAGTCTCTTTATGGACTAAAGTAGGCACCTAAGCAATGGCATCAAAAATTTGATGAAGTGGTTTTGTCTAGTGGTTATGTTCTTAACCAAGCTGACAAATGTGTGTATAGAAAATTTGATGAATCTGGTAAAGGAGTCATCATTTGTCTATATGTTGATGACATGTTGATCTTTGGCACTGACCAAAGTCAGGTTGACCTGACAAAGGATTTTTTGTCATCAAGGTTCTCCATGAAGGACATGGGGGAGGCTGATGTTATCCTTGGTATAAGGATTAAACATGAAAGTAAAAGAATTTCTATCTCTCAGTCTCTTTATATTGAGAAGGTGTTGAGGAAATTCAATTACTTTGATTGTACTCCAGTGAGTACACCTATGGATACTTGTGAGAAGCTGATGCCTAATAAAGGCAAGGTTGTATCTCAACTTGAGTATTCTAGGGTAATTGGCTGCCTGATGTATGCCATGACTTGTACAAGGCCTGACATTGCTTTTGCAGTGGGTAAACTGAGCAAGTATACTAGTAATCCTAGTGCTCATCACTGGCAAGCAGTTCAGAGGGTACTGAAGTATCTGAAGAGAACTATGGATTATAGTCTCTCATATACTGGTTACCCATCAGTGTTGGAAGGATACACTGATGCAAGTTGGATCAGTAACACTGAAGACAATTCGTCTACCAGTGGCCGGGTATTCCTACTTGGTGGAGGTGCAATTTCTTGGGCATCCAAGAAGCAAACTTGCATCACCAGTTCAACAATGGAATATGAATTTGTGGCCTTAGCAGCTGCTGGTAAAGAAGCTGAATGGTTGAAAAACTTGCTTCTTGAGATTCCATTGTGGCCTAAACCTATAGCATCTATTTCTATCCGTTGTGATAGTGCAGCTACACTGGCAAAGGCTTATAGCCAGATGTACAATGGGAAGTCTAGACACTTAGGTGTTAGACATAGCATGATTCGTGAGCTTATCATGAATGGGGTGGTTTCTATAGAGTTTGTTAGATCTCAACAAAATTTAGTTGATCACTTGACGAAGGGTCTAGCTAGAGACTTGGTTATAAAGTCTGCTAAAGGGATGGGATTAAGTCCAACTTAGTCACTGAATGCTAGGACACCCAACTCCCTCCTGAGGAAACTTAGGAGCTGAGTTTAATGTGGAAATCTGAACATTCATTGTACTAGAGCACATGTTTTATTTACATCCCAAGGTTGTGCTCAGAACCTGCTGAAAAGGAGGATGAAGTCTTTACTTCTTAATGGTTGATTTTCTTTGAGAAAGTGCTTGGCAGGAGCATGAATAAAGAGGAACCACCTATGTAAATGTTGAAGTTTTGCCGCTTCAGGGAGCTTTGGACTTTTGGCTCTTACAACATTTATGAATTTGGATATGGACACATGGCTTGTAAAGTGTCAGGAGCTTTTAAGTGTTTGAAAACTTGTGTGTATTTTATCTTCAGGTATTCAAATGGGTTGAAGGGTTCAACTCTTAGAACACCCAGATTCTCGAATATTTGAACGTGTAATGTACTAAGATGGAAATTCAATCCTCAGGATATTTTCGTTTATGCACATGTTTTGTTTGATGTTTGTTTTTCTTGAAAAAGAAGTGAACTAAATTTGGGGAGGATTGATGGAAAATTTAGTGCACTTGTGGGATTAGTTCACACCTGGTTTTGGGTAAGGAGGTACGGAGTGTACACCCATGAGGTCCCTGAACACCCTGACTCAAAGTGGTTTGTACTGCTAGTGTATTGGTTACTACTGCTAGTGTAGTAACTGATGGTTCCTACTGGTAGTGTTATGGTTCCTGATGCTAGTGTAATGGTTCCTGCTGCTAGTGTAATGGTTCCTGCTGGTAGTGTTGCAGTGATTAATTTGTAACAGCTTTGACTCATTCAATTGGCTGTTATGACTGATTTATGATGACGTTTAATTGGTCATGTAATGTGACAACTCGTAATTTCAGGTCATTTTACAAACTTTAAAAGTTTCATTATTTCATCATTTATCGTAAATTACGTTTACGAGTATCAAATTCGCGTAACCTAAATGGTTTAGCTGCGAATTCATGAACATTTCATCGAGGACATTTCATATAGACTAGATTTATTCTACATAACATCGTTTCATATCGATTCATGCATGGTTTTGCATTCATTCATTAAACGTTTATTTTCCTATTAAATAAACGCTATCGCGTAATTAATTATTTTGAACATTTGATCCGACCCTTCCATAAATATTCCTAATATATTTTTATACTCATTTTAAGACTATAAAAATTATATTATTAATTTACCCGATGTTTTCAATTTATTTCGTATATAAATTGTTATATTTATATAATTACGACGGTTTTCTTAAAAACTACTTGATAAATATTTATTTCACTCAACTCATGTAAGAAATGTATTTTTATAATTTTTATGACTTCAATATATTTTATTTTGACCCGTTAAAATATATTTTTAGCTAACGCTACCCTACAAGCTCAAATAATTACACAAGTTACCACTTATTCCTAATTAACTACATATTTACTCAACAATTAAACACTTGATTACTAGTTAATGCATCTAGTCCCTTTTCTTTTATATATGTCGACAAGGGGGGGGGGGGGGGTGACTCACTTTTATTTCCTAAATATCCTAACTTAATATCTACATTTACAAACACATTCATTTCATAATCCAAAGCAAAGATCAAAAATCATTTCTCTCTTCTCTTCTCTCTTGCAAACCGGTCACACCATGGAGACCAAGAAAGGATCATCAAAAATTTTCAAGACAAGGTTTTTATCTCTCTAGCATCACTTGTTATTAAGGTTTTGCAATAAAAACCTTTGGTGATTAGGAAAAACCCTTTGTTCTAATAACCTCATCAAGTTACTTGTAAGCTTTTTATTTTCATCATCATATTTCATATTCATTCTCATATTCATTTCATCATTATTGAGAAAACATGCAAGTCTTATGATGTTTGTACCACTTTTACATTGATTTTAAGAGTTATATATATTTATGTCATCCTATAATTACTCCTTGTTATATATTATTTTTGGTGATTTCTAGGAACCCATGACACCCTAAGAAGGTGTATGGTAGGATTAGATTAGCTTCGGAGTTGTTTTGAATGAGTTAGAATAGGTTTGGCGCGAGAAAAACTCATTTCGACAAGTTTTAAAAATGGTCTGTCCATATTTTTGAAATCTGGAAAATCTGACAGTTGGTAAAATATTTTGGGCTAGATATTTGGAAAATACACTTTAAAACGAAAACGTGGCCTATAAATATTTTGAACGGATTAAAACGGAGCTATAACGAAGAAGTTATGAATTTTTCAAGTTGGCGACGAAAACTATAATTTTCTGGAAATTTCAGCATGTATTACTTATTTTGTACGAGTCAAAAATGAAGCTTGGGCGTTGTAAATTATTTCGACTTGTCAAAAATATGTTAGTATACTTTGATACAAAGCTAAGGACATATAAAACGTGGAAAACGGACTTGTAACGATTAAATTATACACGTTTTCACAAAGTTGCCGTAACTTCATTATATAAGAAAAATTATATTATTTCTAATAGGCAAATATTACGGCAAAACAAGTGACCATGTTGAAGGTTGTTTTTAACATGGATGTAGTACTTTTTATAAAGTGATGTCTTATAGTAAAAGTCAGTTCGCCAAGTATATTTATCAAAATGTCCGACCGTTTGTTTAGCGGAGTTGTAACGAATTAATTACGGTCGCTTAAACTTTGCCGAAAAACCATCCTTAAACTATATTTTGGGACATAAGTACCATACTTAACCTCTATTTTTCTTTATGTTCGAGACATCTAGGATGGAAACTCATGTACTAAAACTTTGAGATAATGATACAAGCTTCCCAAAACCATTGAGTTTGTTTCCTAAAGCTCGACGTGCACCATTTTACGACTAGTTTTTAGAGGCCGTTTTAGTCACTTTCATGGAAATTTCAATGACATTATTTTACGACGAAAAGTTATAATCTCTTAATAAATCACTAAATGATTATCGTCGGATATCATTTCAATGTAAATACATGTGAAGTAATTTAAAATGGTCAAGACGTTAGAAGATTATATTTTCGACGAAAAGCATTATTTTCAAAATTTCATAAGTGGTATAAATATCATCCGAATTGCATGCATAACATTACATCATGACTTATTACATATCATATCATTCATAATAGGTCAGTTTCGAGATTCACGCTACATTTCAGTTTATCCACTTTTGTCATCATAATCATTGCAACAGGTGAGTTTTCATAGCCCCGATTTATTCAAGATTTTACTTATTTCAAACCTACGGGGGAGAATACATTGCACATCATTTTATTACGATGCCAAGTATATCAAATTCATTACATTGCTTAAGTTACCTCAATTGCCAGTTAAATGTCCCCATTTCATGAACATGAACCGTTAATTTCATAGAAGCGTGAGTGAGTGGATAGATCTATCGAGGGTGACACCTCCATCCGGGTTGGCGGATTCCAACCGGACGGATGCATTTCACTTCATTATCATTATTGAGTTGTTTGGCAAACACTCTGTTGGGGCAAACATCAGTCAAGCTTCGGTGTCATGGACTTATAGCAATTGTATCATTTTTGTGACGACATTGTCATACATAATTTATACTTGTGGTAGTCGTATTGAACATTTTCAACAACTCTATGAACTCACTCAACCTTTGTGTTGACACTTTTAGCAATGTATTTTCAGGAAATTAAGGCATTCGCATCATGGCACGATTAAGGAACCTCATAGAGTCGAGGCGTCGACTTGTCTCAATGTATATTATGGTTTTCTTTAAAAACATCGTTTGACTTGTACCAAACATATTTTCCGCATATAGTAACTTTCATTTGGGACCTATCTTTGTAACTCTGAATGTTTTTATTAAATCAAGCGATGTATTTTTCAAACGACACTTTAGGTCGTTCAATATAACTGTGATTGTGATGCTATGACAGTCAATCCCCAGGAATTCCATTCCGCTGCAAAACAGATAATTTGGGGGTGTGACATGTAACCACTATTTCTATGATAATGGAGGTTTATTATGGGTGATTAATTGGCCGTTAATCATACATAATGTCCATTGATTAGTGTTGAGTGTTCTCTACTATAAATAGAGAGTGACATCTTCAGCTTGAAGAGACACTGAAAGATACAATATCATGAGAAACAAACAGATAACATAAACACGTGTAAGCGCAAGGGTTATTGAATTGTGCCTAATTCTATAACCAACATTTGGTCTTATCCCAAGTAGATATTCGTGTAACCAGGCATTAGGGTTGAATAGTTTACTTTGGAAAGTGATTACACTATTCCAAGTGATATCCGGTAACCACCTAGTGGTATTGCTCCTGACCTTGATTATCTTACCCTGTTTCTGGGAACCAACGATACGAACAGTTGGTACCTTGAAGACTTGTGCAGGAAAAGTTGTGGTTTTAATAATAATGAAGACGTGAAGGCTTTTGGTAGTGAGCTAAGCATAGATTCCGAATGTTTCACGGATTTAAAGGTTTATAATGATTGAAATGTTGAGTTCGAGAAGCCAATGGAAATCATACTAAGGAAAAGGAGGATCAAGAGTTGGTGATTTCAAAAGTTTACAACAACTCATAAACAAAGATTATTTACCCAAAGAGCTTGAATATGATTTTTTTCTTGAAGAAGGAAAATTATTTGGGACTAATTAATCAAAGATCTGGTTCACGTGTTGACTTGTGGGAGTGTGGAAAGTGAGTGAAGATTAAAGAGGTTAGTCAAAGGTTAAGTGTTTACCCTAGGAGCAAAATAAAACATGAGAACTCGGGGTCGAGTTCTTTTCAAATGAGAGGGAATGATGAGGATAAGATTTGAGGGTTTGTTGGAGTTTTTTATTTTTACTATAGTATTTTGTTTAGTTAGGAGTTTTTGCATTACCACATAATGGAAATATTATGTTTGTTTACAATTATCAAATGCAATGACTCATTACATAGAATCTCCAATTACATCAAAAACCACCATTTTCATTCATTAGGGGTCATTTTTTTTTTATTATTTTTTTTTAAATCTTGGAATGAAATCATATTTACATAAAAGCCCTTTTACTATCTATTCACCAAACAAAAAAATATATCATCAAAGGTTATTTTAGTCTATTTATTATCGATTACGTTCCATTTTATCATAATAACCAAACATGATTATAACCGTAATGCGTCATTTCATTACTTCATTTATTCCATTACGACGTTCATTATATTCCGTCACTACTTTATTCCGTCATACCAAACAGACCCAAGTTTGAAGTTCGATGCTTTGCTATTTATAAGTGCTTGAATGGATGCGAGACCAGGTACTATAGGCATTTTCAAATATTAATTGGCTTCATTCAAAACTTTGACGCCCTCAAATATTTTGGGCCCTGTGCAGTCGGGCAGCCGGCACAGATCAATATCCGGACCTGATAATAATATAGAGATTTAAGATTATTTGAGGACAAAAACTTCTTTACATACTAATGGATGAATCTCCACATTTCATTTTTATTAGATCTAATGAATGAGATTAATCCCAACAATTAAAAAAAACCACTTTCATCCTTTTTTTTCAAATATAAGTATCTTTCAAACCGTTAATCGTCATGCGAAAAAAAAATATACCATTACGACGAGCATTTAATTATCTTTCTATAGATAGGCATTTTGATATACTTTCGACAAAAAAAAAATTTCGTGTTTTTCATCTTTTTTTTTTAAGTTTTTTTTTTCGTTTTTTCACGTTACTAAAATTTGCATGAAAAAATCATATATGATTTAACACTAATTTGAATACCACATGTGATATTAGTGTTAAATCATATATGATATGTGATTTATCATATATGATTTATCACTAGTATCACATATGATATTAGATATATGTGATTTAACACTAATATCATATGTGATCTTCAAATTAGTGTTAAATCATATATGATATTTTATGCAAATTATAGTTTTGAAGAAAAACGAAAAAAAAAAAATACGAAAAAAGTGAAAAAAAAATGATATTTTTTTCTTTTTTTCGAAAGTATATCAAAGTGCCCGTCTATAGAAAGATAATTAAATGCTCGTCGCGATGGTGTAATTATTTTTGCTTAACGATTAACGGTTTAAGAAATATTTAAATTATAAAAAATAAGTGAAATAATAGAATGATTTTAATATCAGCCATTGATTTATTTTTAGATACATGATGGAGATGAGTCACTTGTTATGCAAGAAATGTTTGCTAAGTAATTTGTAAAAACAAATTCTATATTAACGTGGACTTATAAAAGCATGTTTTAAACAAAACCTATATCCTAAGTTATCTTATTTTACAAACACACAGTTTTTAAGCTTTCTATCGAAACAAACTAAGTTAGACTTAAAAAAATGGTTTGGACAAAAGTAGATTAACTCAGTCAAAATTTAAGTTTGAACTATTTAAACAATTATATTGAAGTTTCCAAACATAATTATAGCGTATTATGAATAACTTTAAGGTATCTAATAGTCTGATACATATACTTTTGCACTTCCTACACAAAGATTTTAGTCCAAGTGAAAGGTTATAAATAGCGCAAGGTGTGACGTGGCGGCATGACCAAACCTCACGTCTTTAAGGTTAAGGCGAAACTTTTGCGTTTCTAAAGCGTGACATAAGGCGGCACAAAATATAAAAATATTTATATATTTATATCATATTTCATATATATCGAGTTTACGAAAAGATGTAACATAAAACAGCGTGGCTCACGCTTTTACGAGCTTTCCGATTACTTCATGTCTAAGCAAACCACTCACTACAAATTAATTTACCTTTATTTAAAAAGAATGAAAATATTAAAGAAATGAAAAGTAAATAAAGAAAAGAATAAAAAGGACAAGAGTAAATTGCATTTTTGGTCCTTGTGATTTGGCCAAATTGCAGGTTTGGTCCTCATCCTTTCGAAAGTGCAACGATGGTCCTTATTTTGAAGTTTTGGTTGCATGTTTGGTCCCTGGCCAAACTTAAATGACTAAAATACCCTTTAATTTTCTGATTATTTTTTCTTTTTATTTATTCATCCAAAACATATACAAGAACCCAAGCACCCAGACAGTATGTTCTTCATTTGTCTGTCTCTCTCTTCCTTTTGTTTTCTCCCACGCACCAACACACAAGAAAGGATGTTCTTCATCTTCTTTAATAGTCAACATGAGAAAACATCACCATCACCACCTACTCTCGGCCATCTACTCTATCCTAAACCTCACGTGAAGACCTTGGGAAAAGCTGTAGAAAACGATGGAAGCTAGGAACGGGTACTACTCTATCGAAGTCCCAAGAAAAAGAGGTGCAAGACTTCCTTGAATCCATCTAATATGATTGAAAGTCCACAGAGTCTATTCACTTTATCACACACAAGCACAAAGAAATTAGGGTTTTACAAGTTAGGGTCTTTGTAAATTGATTTAGGGGTTTTTGAAATTGAATGAAGAATTGATTAATTCGATTGTAATTAGTCATAACCAAGTGTGGAAGTTAGTGTATTGGAGTCGATTGGTTCAAGATCGCTCAAGTCCAAGTTGTATTCGGATTATATATGTATATGCATATCCACCTTATAGAGTTCTAGTTTATTATTTAGCTTATTCAAGGTCATATACGGCTATCATGCCTCGGCTATTTATCGTCTATCGGTTTAATTCCTTGTTTATTAGTTTTGGCACACTCCTTTTGCTTATTTGTCTCGGATGGGGAAAGAACGCACCACGTGGGTGTGGTTTAATTCCTTGTGGTTTGAAAGTGGGAGTGGTTTTGTTTTGTCTGGGTTTTGTATATGTTCTTGTTATTGGATGAATAAATAAAAAGAAAAAATAATCAGAAAATTAAAGGAAAAGAAGACAAGAGTATTTTAGTCATTTAAGTTTGGCCAGGGACCAAACATGCAACCAAAACTTCAAAATGAGGACCATCGTTGCACTTTCGAAAAGATGAGGACCAAACCTGCAATTTGGCCAAACCACAAGGACCAAAAATGCAATTTACTCAAAGGACAATAATTAACCAAAAACTAGGTCGACTCCCACATGCATTTTCTTTGAAACCAAACCCATGAAACACTTTTTATGTCTCTTCCTCTTCTAGTCTTCTTCCTCAAAAACACACAACTGATCATCACTCTTCAGACGACTTTTCAGTAGTTGACTTACAGTTTTTACTGTATATTTAACGTTGACCATTTTCATAAAATGGGTCTAAAAGCCAGCAAGTCATCATCATCAACCAATAGTTATTATCCTATTATTCAGAGATCAAATTTTGTTCTTGAACTTGTGAGTATACTATACCCTTTTAATATTTATTTCTATTTGTTTATTTATATAATTGTATCTTCATGCTTACTAGTTACTACTTACTACTAGTATATATATGTCAAGAAGCATTAATAAACAACATATATATTGTACAACGTTTTGTTGATTAGTACTTATAGCTTAGTGTAACACTGTGTTTTCGAGTGCTCAGTTCTCGAGTTGAAATGGAAAAGGAAAGAAAAGAAAAGGAAATGGAAAATTTTTTGTATTCTTGAACTTTTTTTTTAAGGGAGGAAAGGGAAGCGGAAAGAAAATAGGGAGCAAGTTTTGTTAAGTAAATCTTCCTCCCATTTTTGGGAAGAAAAGGAAAGAAAAGGGAATCATATATTGGGTAAAGACTAATATACCCTTTATAAAAGATTTGACCAAGGTTTTCAAGATTGAGATCATACCTAGGATCGTTTATACGATTTGGCAATGAAAAAGTTAAAGCTTGGCTCGAGCTCGAGCTCGACTCGTAAAATATCTTTATTGAGCTCATTAATAAGCTCGAGCTCGGCTTGTATATATGTTTAATATTTAAAATATCATAATGTGGTATAGGCTCGTTTAGGCTCGCGAGCCCAAACGAGTTTTGTATGTAAAGCTCGGGCTCGAGCCAGGGCTGGTCATGAGATATTTTATGCCCTGGGCGAGATGATTAAAAATGCCCCTACAATCAAAGATCTTTGGTTTAATGGTATGTAAGTAGCACATCAACTAAAAGGGTTGCATCTTCAAGTTTCGTTGAAGACATTTCCAAGTAATATGTGAGATATATGATATAAGTGTGTAAAAAATTGTCGTTAAAAAAATTACCCTACAAAATGTTATAAACAAACATCGCTATATATCTTTGGTTTATCTTAAAAACAAGACTCGCATATTGTGTATAAACACAATAGCAGAAGTTAACGATTTCGTTAAAGTAAGAATTAACAAAAAAAAATTGCATAATATATTACGAGTAATGTTAAGACTTACATAAAAATGAGAATAAAAAGGCACTTAGGTGTCGTTTGTTATTTAGGTGTTTTATTTCTTTATCTGCAGAAGAAAATGTATATATAAAGTATATTCATCTGCAAGGAAAAAAATCATTTATTTTTTGTGCTTTTGTAAAAAAAAATAATGAAAGTGATATAGACAGTGTTTATGTCTCACAAAAACAAACAAAAACTTTTGCGCCTCCACAAGGTCGATCTTTTTTAAAAGGTAATAAGAAGGATGGTTAACTATCAATAATCATAAGTCATAACCTAGACGTCACAGTCTCACAGGGTCGATCCAAGACTACGCAATAGTTTTTTGTTTTTTTGTTATTTTGATTGAACTGTATCTTAAATTTATTAAAGCCCATTCTTAGTCTATAAATTGAAAGATTACCGAAACCAATTTTAGTGATCAATCAATTTAAGTCTAGACTAAATAACAACAAAGGGTTTTATGATCTTAATTGATCCATTAACAATTTACTGATGGTATACGTTTAGATTTTAGAACCAAAATATTAGCCAACTATAAAATGATGATATTAAAATGTAGTAAGACCTACGTAGTACAAAAAACTATATACTTTCATAGTGTTTGATACGTCGTAATGGGAGTATGAATGAAAAGGATCATTACGACGGAATTAAAATATTTGTTTGTTTACAATTATCAAATGTAATGACTCATTACAATGGAATCACCAATTACATCAAAAACCACAATTTTCATTCATTAAGGGTCATTTGTTTTTTTTCCATTACATCTTGGAATGAAATTATATTTACATAAAAGCCTTTACTAATTATTCACCAAACAAAAAAATATATCATCAAAGATTATTTTAGTCTATTTATTATCGATTACGTTCCATTTTATCATAATAACCAAACATGATTATAATCGTAATGCGTCATTCCATTACTTCATATATTTCATTACGACATTCATTTCACTCCGTCCCTATTTCATTTTGTCATACCCAACAGACCCAAGTTTGAAGTTTGATGCTTTGCTATATGTAAGTGCTTGAATGGATGTGAGACCATGTAATATAGGCATTTTCTAATATTAATTGGCTTCATTCAAAAATTTGACGCCCTCAAATATTTTGGGCCCTGTGCGATTGCGTAGCGTCACATATCAATATCCGGACCTGATAATAATATAGATGTGTAAAAACAAAGTCTATGTTAACTAAACGTACAAAATCATGTGTTAAACAAAACCTATATCGTAAGTTATCTTATTTTACAAACACAGTTTTTAAGCTTTCTATCGAAACAAACTAAGTTGACTTGAAAAAAAGGGAATTGATATGTACACATATGATTTTACTTTGCACACATAAAATTACATGGGGTATTGTTTGTTTTATTCATTAATTGTATGTGTGCAAAGTAAAATCCAATGTGTACATATCATTACCCCAAAAAAATAGTTTGAACAAAACTAGATTAACTGAGTCAAAATTTAAGTTTGAACTATTTAAACAATTATATTGAAGTTTCCAAACATAATTAGAGCACTCGGTACAATAACTCACCAAGTGAGTTAAACCTTGACTCAATCATGTTAAGGGCCAAGTTATCATACCGTGCATGTGAGTTAAGGTCGTGCGTTAAGGGGCACGTTAACCTCTAACGTGCGTTAAGGTGGTATTTTTTTTAGTTAAGCTTGAGTTACCACACCATGTGTTAAGTTAAGATTGAGTTATGATAAAAGTAGGGCTCAAAATGTTGAGTTATGGTTGAGTTATGATAAGAAGTGTTTTTTTTTTAGTTAAAGTTAAAATGTTAAAAGTGATGTGAAACTGAATTAAAGCTTAACTTGAGTTATTACACCTTACGCTCTTATAGCGTATTACGAATAACTTTAAGGTATCTCATACATATATTTTTGCACTTAATATACAAAGCTTTTAGTCCCATTACTTCGGGTCTAAGCAAAATAACAAATCACCCACTACAATTAATCTATCTTTATTTAAAAAGAGAAGAAAATATTAAAGAAATAAAAAGTAAATAAGAAAAGAATAAAAAGGACAATAATTACTCAAAAACTAGGTCCCACATGCATTTTCTTTGAAACCAAACCCATGAAACACTTTTTATGTCTCTTCCTCTTCTAGTCTTCTTCCTCAAAAAAAAACACAACTGATCATCACTCTTCCGAAGACTTTTCATATGTCAGTAGTTGACTTACAGTTTTTACTATACATTTAACGTTGACCATTTTCATAAAATGGGTCTAAGTGCCAGCAAGTCATCATCATCAACCAATAGTTATTATCCTATTATTCAGAGATCAAATTTTGTTCTTGAACTTGTGAGTATACTATACCCTTTTAATATTTGTTTATTTATATAATTGTATCTTCATGTTTACTACTAGTATGTGCCAAGAAGCATTAATAAACAACATGTATATTGTACAACTTTTTGTTGCTTAGTACTTATAGTTTAGTGTAACACTGTGTTTTCGAGTATCACTGTAAGGAAAAGTAAAGAAAATGAAGTGGAACTGAAAAGGTTGTGTTCTCGAGTATCACTTAAGTAGAAAAAGAAAAGGAAGGGTGATTTGGTTGATTTTGAAGTAAAATGTTTTCTCCCAAAATTGAGTTGAAAAGCTTTTTTTTTTTTTTTTTTTTTTTTTTTTTTTTTTTCTTTTTTTTTCTTGCTAAAAAAACTAGAGAAATGAGCATAAAGCGTAAAATGATGTAAAAGTTAGTTAGAGGTTTGGTAGATTAGCTCTGTATGTAAAAGTTAAACGCGTCTCAAAAGTAATATTTTAAGAAAAATAATGCTCCTTGCTAAACATACTCTAGTCTTTTTTAAGCAACCACTAAGAGCATCCGCAATGGTGTGAGATGGGCTATGGGTGGGAAGTGGGAACCGGGCTCACAGTTGCACCTTGGTCGACGTCCGAGTGGAAAAATGGTGCTCTTGATTGCTATGCTTAGCCAAGGTGTCCGTATTTTTTATAGGGTTTAGGCTATTAAATAGTCACGTACTTTCTCAAATGTACCGATATAGTACGTGTACTAAATTTCGTTAATTAAATAGTCACGTACTTTTGATTTCGTGCTAATATGATACATGAGTAACTTTTTGACCTGCTAAACTTGACAAAAAGTTATTTTTGAGGAAAAATGGTCCTTTGTGGTTTGTTTCTTTTGCAAAAAAGGTCCCTTGTGATTTTATTTCAAAATAAGTCTTTGTCCGTTTAGTTGTTGAAAATTTTTAATTCGTTTTTATACGTTTTAACACGTTTTCATCCGTTTTTATATGTTTTAATCATATTTTTTACGTTATTTTACGTTTTGATCCGTTTGTGTACGTTTTTATGTGTTTTCATTCATTTTTATACG
The DNA here is from genome assembly GCA_019973895.1 of Chrysanthemum seticuspe. Classification (NCBI taxonomy): domain Eukaryota; kingdom Viridiplantae; phylum Streptophyta; class Magnoliopsida; order Asterales; family Asteraceae; genus Chrysanthemum; species Chrysanthemum seticuspe. The sequence continues at coordinate 1,878,356 of BPTQ01000008.1, read as the reverse complement.
TTTTAATCCGTTTACGTACGTTTTTACACGTTCTCATAAGTTTTTGTCCGTTTTTTTACGTTTTCGTCCGTTTTTCTTCCGAGATTGACGAAATTAGAACTTTGTTGCGGATGATTTCATAAAATACGAAACTCGTGAATATGAGATTTGCAGTACTTTGTCACTGATTAAAATAACTACATAATCAAATTTCTTACATAATAAACATGCAACTCCTTTTATGGTAAAAAAACATTAGATTTAAAATAACTACATAAGTTGCAACTCGTTTATTAATCCAGCTCGAGCCCGAGCTTTGCATACAAAACTCGTTTGGGCTCGCGAGCCTAAACAAGCATTATAATATTTTAAGTATTAAACATATAAAAGGTATACAAATTTTTTTACGTTTTCGTCTGTAAGATAATGTATAAATATGTACAAAAACGGACGAACATGTATATAAACGTAAAGAACTGATAAAAACGTAAGAAAATGGATACAAACGAATGAAAACGGATAAAAACGTTTAAAAATAGATGAAAACGTATAAAAACGGATGAACACGTATAAAAACTGATAAAAATGTATGAAAACGTACAAAGAAAAACATCTTCATTTTTTTTAAAAAGAAAAAATTTCACCATCTAAAAGCACCTTAAAAATGTACAAGGACTTATTTTGAAAAAAACGCAAAAGGACCTATTTTGCAAAAAAAAACAGACCACAAGGGACCATTTTTGCTAAAAAAAATAACATTTCACACTTTGGTAACCGGTTTTACCGGTAGCCGGTCACTTTGTGAATATATTAGCACGAAATCAAAAGTACGTGACTATTTAATTAACGAAATTTAGTACACGTACCATATCGGTACATTTGAGAAAGTACGTGACTATTTAATAGCCTAAACCCTTTTAATGGTATGTGTGTGTGAGAGGCAGTGGCGGATCCCGAGATTTTAAGCATGTGTAGCACAAAATTTTTACCTCAAGTTTTAACTAGTATATAATTTAAATTAAAGTTCGATATTGCATAAATGATATATAAGTTACGGAACACTTCGATGCTCTATAATGAATTATCGCTTCGGTCCTTACTGAATAAACTCAACAATTTGCCTAACAGTCATGTTCACAAAAAGATCTCTAAGTCGTGTGGGGCTCACCTATCTTACCTTTGCTTCTACATGTCTGTGAACTATTGTCGTTCAAATAAAACCACAAACACCTGTCTAATTATAATTTACCATTGGGCTAAATTAGTCTTTCATTTCTAAATTAACTGGGCTTGTTTTTGTATTCGCTTTATACTTCTATAAGTAACATATATAACCAAGAAACAAAGATACAACAAAATGGTATCTTCCTCAACAAGTTGGTTAAGAAATTGGAACCCAAAAAAGAACACATATAAAACAGTACAAAAAATGAAAAACAATACAAAGACACCCAGCTGGGTACAACTGAACAAATAAAAGTACATCTCACTTGAATCAAAACTGACAAAAACTACCATCTTTGAAGTCACACATACTTGACAATATACACCAATTAAGTCATATGAGACCAAATCAGCAGAAATATGGGATACCCATTGCCACAAAACCATTTTGCAGACCTGAACCAATTTGCAGACCTGTAGTCCTACTGATGCAGTAACTCATAATGACAGTTTAAGAAATTCATATTTCACTCAAAAATCCATATGTGGCACGTGCCACATGTGGCCAAAGCCTACATCCGCCCCTGGTGAGAGGTATATAATATGACGGTATATTAAAGTGGAGTAAGTGGTTAGCAGTGATAATGAAAGTGTTAGAGAAAGGAATGTGTCGCTGGGTAAAAGTGTTAGGATAGTGTGGTTGTGAAAGGAAGTCAACGTGTCGTCGGGTAGTGGTCAAGTGACCACTGTGGATGCTCTGGTAGTGCATTAGTTATAGAGAAAATTGCACGAAAAAGTAACAACTTTATTGTTTATAAGTTATAACAATATGTAACTTTGTTAACATAACGGACTTTTATCTTAGTACCTTGTATGTTATAAGTTTGTAACTAGTTACTAGTTCATTCTTATATATTGGCCGAAGTATATTACTTCAAACGGTAGTATATTACTTCAAACGGTAAAAAGACAAAAATATGTGAGTTTGTAAAAACTTATAAACCAAAGCAGTTTAAACACCAAGAAACCTGATTTAGAATGAACCCAGCTAACCTTCCTTTGGCTCACTATTTTATTTATCAAAACAATGCTAAGAATAGCAAATCTGTTTACAATACAAGAACTGTAAAAATAGAGAGATTATAATGACAACAAAGGGTTTCCCTCAACTCACAATAAGAACGAGAACTGAGAGAGATATACGCTCAGAAACACAACAAATGAGATGAATAATAGAAAATATGAGAAGACTTCTCCTTTTATAGCCTTGACCAGAATACTTCCACAAAGTCCCCTTCAAGAATATAAGACTTTGAATCTTTAGCCCTTTAAGTTTAGAGACGGGAACACTTCTAACACAAACTTTGGAAGATATACATTTAGCCCCATGTGTTTGAGCAAAGCTTATACTTTCTAACATAGTTTTTTTTACAAGTTTCTCGTTTCTTTCAATAATTCTAATCGTTGTGTGTTGTGTAATGTTTAGGTTCAAAATGCTGATGAAAATGTGTACCCGTGTGATGTGGAGGCGACTCTGACCTTCATTTTTCAAGAAAAAGATGTTGTAGTGTTGAATAATGATCAAGGATTTTCTGCTGAAAGCATTAAAGCACTTTGTGATGATGTTTGCAATATCAAAAAGAAGGAACCTAGTGGTGATAGGTATATTGATAACAAAGGCATTGGTTTCAAATCTGTATTTCGCGTTAGTGATGCTCCGGAAATACATTCTAATGAGTTCAATATCAAGTTTAACATAAGTGAAGGTTTGGCAACAAATGTTCCACCTCGTGATGTCAGTCTGTTTAGCAAGATTGTTGCTTCAGATAGTGATCCTGTGGATGAAAAACGTTGGAACACGTGCATGGTACTTCCAAAGAAATATGGAGTGCTCGCAGTCGAGGATATAATTTCCATATTTCGTAGACTCCATCCGCACGTAATGCTATTCCTTCACCGGCTTAAATGTATCAAGCACATAGATCGTGTACGTGGTTCTTCTATAGTCATGAGAAAAGAAGTTGTTGGAGACGGCATGGTTAATATATTTTCTAATAATGAAAAAACAACCTGGTTTATCAAAAAGTTTAGACTACCAGCCGATCATGTCCGGCAGAATGTCCAAACAACTGAAATATCAATGGCATTCAAGTTAGAAGATTCAGATAATGGAAACTACACCCCAGATCTAAACCCACGACTTGTTTTTGCTTTTCTTCATCCAATAGGGTATTCCGGTTTAGGTTTTATCATCCAAGCGGATTTTTTTGTTTCCTCGTCAATGGAAGAAGTTGATGCAGATAGTCCATGGAACCATTGGTTACTATCTCAGTTTCCAAATGTGTTTGTGAGTGCTGAGCTGTCATTCTGTAGTCTTCCATGTTTTAGGGAGAATCCAGCAAGGGGTGTTTCCATCTTTTTGAGCTTTGTTTCTCTTGGAGAGGGAGTTTACGGCTTTTTTTCTTCCCTTCCACGTATGATTATCTCCAAGTTGCGTGAGTCAAACTGTCTGCTTCTAGAAGGGGGCTGCAATGAGTGGGTCCGCCCATGTAAAGTAGTGAGAAACTGGACAGAACAAATCCGTTCTTTGTTGCCTGATAGTTTGATTAGGGAGCGTCTTGATGTCGGTTACTTGAATAAAGATGTGGTTCTATCAGATTCATTGGCACAAACTTTAGGCATTGAAGAATGTGGACCCAAATTTCTTGTTCAAATTATGATATCTCTATGCCGGGCTGATTCTCTTAGATCATTGGGCGTCAGTTGGCTATCCTCTTGGCTGAATGTTTTGTTTTTGATGTTGGTTGATGAAGCCGAGTATGATGTTATAAGTGCTCTCAGACCCTTTCCGATTTTTCCTCTTTTAGATGGCGATTATGCATCAATTAGTGATGGTGAAATCTGGTTGCTTATGGCTGAGCCTGGTTTTGAAATGTTTGGGAACTTGTATCCGAGTCCGAAACTCAGAATAGTTGATCCCGACCTTTTAAGTGATCATCCTGAAAACGTAACCGAAATGCTTTACAAATTTGGGGTCCAGAGGTTATCTGCTCATGAAGTTCTTAAACTGCACATCTTACCGTCGATTTGTGATGAAAAAGTGTCGACGGAAAGTACTGAGTTGATGATTGAGTACCTGTCATTTATAATGTATCATCTAGAATCAAGTTGCTCCAAATGCCGTGCGGAAAAGCAGCACATATTCTCACAGTTAAGTAACAATGCTTATATTTCCACAAATCATGGGTGCAAACGGCCTGTTGATGTGCCAATTCATTTCAGTGAAGAGTTCGGGAATCCAGTTGATATGAATAAGTTGGTTTGTGGGACCAATATGGAATGGTGTGAGATTGATATCGGCTATCTGAAACACCCGGTTTGCAAATCCACGCCTAATGGAACATTGAAATGGAGAGAGTTTCTGCAGAAATTAGGAGTCACTGATTTTGTGCAAGTAGTTGAAGTTGAAAAGCGTGCTGACGGTGTAAAATATACTTCTCCGGAGTTAATGCATTTGTTGTCACATGTGACCACGCATGGTGATAGGGAAAAGAGTAAGTACCTGTTAAAGGTACTCAGTAAACTATGGGATGGTCATCTTAGTAACAAGCCTTATAAATCTTATGTTATAAGAATGCTTCATGATTATCCATGGATGGCTTCTGGTGTGGATGATCGACTTCACTTCCCTAAAGATTTGTTCCATCACTGTGGAGTGGTGCATATGCTTCTTGGTCACAGGGCACCATACACTGTTCCAAATGTTAGTACTTCGATTTTATTTCGTATGAAAAGTTGTAACCCTATGGAACTATAAGGTTATAATATCCTATACTTTTGTTGCTAAATAGGTGAGATCTGTGAAGTTTTCGAATGATATTGGCTTGAAGAAAACAGTCACTCTTGATGATGCGTTATCAATTATTGAAGTTTGGAGAGGATCTAAGAAACCTCACAGCGCCAGGTATCACTATTTCAGTTTTTCAGAAGTATATGTTTTTGTGCGTGTGTATGAATGGGGCAATTCCTTTTTTTCTATACTGCTTGTTAACCGTTTATAAATTTATCTTTGCCAGCATATCTCAGATGTCCAACTTCTACACATACTTATGTAAGAGGATGAGCACTTCGAAGCGAAAGATAGTCAAGAAATTGCATTCTCAAGCTTTCATATTTGTTCCTCACTCGTTTAGTTCCACGCATGAAGTGGTGTCTGGTTCTCTTTTATCTCCCAGTGAAGTATATTGGCATGATTCTTTCGGTTCAATAGAACAAACAAAGTCAATTCAGTCTCTTTTCAATAAGATGTTATGCAATGTTTATCCCGGCCTCCATAATTTCTTTGTGAATGAGTTTGGAGTAGCTGAAAATCCTACTCTCCTTAGCTATCTGCAGTCTCTGCTACAGTTATCAACCGAGAGTTTGCCATCACAGGCAGCTAAAACAGTGAGTACAGTAATATAGTCATTTGTTTACGCATATACTCTTAGTGGCAAAGTATGAGTGTCTAAATGAGTTGACCAGTTGCTGTCAGGAAGCTGTAAGCACTTAAATATACGACTTTCAAACCATGTGACCCATTTCCACTTCAGCTAAAAAACATAGTTCTATTCTTAAATATACTTTGGGTGACTGTCAAACCACGTGACCCATTTGGCCTATTTCATACATACAGGTAGCTTTTTCTCATCGTTATTTTGTTTCATGTGTCAGTTTTTCCATGTTCTCATAAAATGGAGTGATGGATTAGACTCGTGGGTTCTGAGTTCTGAAGATATTGATTACATGAAGAAGAGTATGGAGAAAAGGAATACGACGATCTTTCCGACTGTGCAAAATATTTGGGTATCCCTGCATCAATCATTTGGTCTCGTATGTTGGTGTGACGATGAGCAGCTAAGAAAAGAGTTCATGAACTTAAAAAATGTTCATTTTTTGAGTTTTGGGCAGCTTAGTACTGAAGAAAAGCAAATGCTTCGGGATAAGGTTTCTGTTTTATTACGGAGTCTGGGAATCCCTTCTCTTTCTGAGGTATTCACATTTGCTCTCCCTTACACACATACTAACACTTACCAAATATTCAAATATAAAATTTATGAGAACGAATTAAAAAGGACTTCTGTATCAACATAAAATTTCTATACTGGTTTTTCTTGGTTCAACTTATATCTTATGAAGACATTGTGTGATCTTTTGTTTGCCTATAATACTAGAACGAAACTAGAGGTAGCCATCTCAACCCATTTACTTATAAATGGGTTGATTTGTGTTACATTATTTGCCTAGCGGGTCAAATGGGTGAAATCAGAAAGGTTAGCTAAAAGGGAAACATGTCAATTAGGTTGAACGGTTAAATGGGTTGAAAGTCGCCCAAAGTGAATCTTCAATGCTCACAGCCTCTTACATGGTTTTACTTCAAAAAATATTAGAATGTTTTTCTAATCGTTATTAACGCATTACCTTTCCAAAAAGCTGATTGCGGATCAACCCAAACTGTAAGTTTAACACATTAACTATCCAGAAAACTGATTGTTGAAACAACCCGTTTCAAGCTTGAGTTGTTTGACCCATTGTGCTGCTGGTGACATTAGGGATAATTGTATATATGAAGTTAAAGTACTTTGTATCATTCGTCTATTTTATGGCTTCTGCAGGTTGTGACTCGTGAAGCAATATACTCTGGCATGATGGATAATAGCTTTATAGCTTACTTCATAAACGGAGCTCTCCCCTATGCTCAACGCTACATTTATAGCTTCCATCGAAAAGAATATTCTGAATTCAAGAACCTAAAGATTGTCGTGGTGGAAAAGTTGTTCTACAAGAACGTCATAAAGAAACTTGGTATTGAATCCAATAAGCAGTTTGAGTGCAGTTGTCTTCTGCAGGACAACATCCTGTATGCAACTCCCGATTCTGATTCAGATTCGAATTCCCACTCGCTTTTTATGGAGCTTTCTCGTTTTCTTGTTGCCGGAGTTCCTGAATTGCCCTTAGCAAATTTCCTCCACCAGGTTTTAACAACAGAACCAGGTTACATAGAGGAGCAACTGGAGCTGTTTTCGATAAATAAGCAAAAACTATTGAAGCTCCCAAGTGAAGAATCCGAGTGGTCTATGTTCTCCATTTCATCGCCAGAAGAAGGTAAGCTTTCACCAACCACAAGTTCTGGTTTGTCACCGGAAGTTCCAAGTCCCGCAAAGTCTACATCTAAGAAGTTACCAAAAAGATCAAGAAGGAAACCTGTATCAAGTTATAAATATGCATCAAAGAAAAAAGAAGCTAATAGTGATCAAACAAGACATGATAAAGCTTCAGTCATCAGAAAAGAAGATGAATATATGAAAGACCAATCAGGTTCCGGAACTTATAAGGATACGGTCTCTTCTGATATGAATGATGGATTTACTTCAAACGAGAGAGAGCCTGTCGCTTTAAATTCTGAAAAACGTGGTGAGAGATGGGCGAAGAAGGTTAAAGAAGGTAAGAATAATAACAACAAAGAGAAATCAGCAAAGAAGATTATTGAGTGTATCAGGCGAGAAGAATTTGGGTTGGGTTCACATATCTCAGCTACTGAGAAATATAACATTCTGAAGAAGCAACATAGTCGTTTAAGCGAAGCACTACATTGTCTTTCTCAAGAGTTAAATTCTCAGGACTCACATTTTCTACTCGAACTCGTAAGTGCATCTATTTTAACTATTTCATGTTGCTTTTTTGGTTATGTTATGTTACACCGTGTTTTGATAATATATAGGTTCGGAATGCTGATGAAAATATGTACCCGTGTGATGTTGAGCCAACTTTAACTTTCATTCTTCAAGAAACAGGAGTTATAGTCTTGAATAATGATCAAGGATTTTCTGTCGAAACCATAAAAGCACTTTGTATGGTAGGCAATTCATCAAAGACGGAACCTAGTACTGGATATATTAGCAAAAAGGGCATTGGCTTCAAATCGGTTTTCCGGGTATAGTATCCTCTTTAATTTCTCGAAGCATATGTTCCATCGCTTATTCTAGCTTCTGATCTTTGATGTTTTTTCTTAGAAAAGTTCTTAATAATTTGATATACGACCAGGTGACAGATGCTCCGGAAATCCATTCTAACGGGTTCCATATCAAGTTTGATATAAGTGACGGTCAAATTGGTTATGTTTTGCCAACAGTTGTTCCACCTTGTGACGTTGATTTGTTTAGCAAGTTGGGTTCTGGGGATAACGATCCAACGGATGAGACATGTTGGAAAACATGCATTGTGGTTCCCTTCAGATCAAAGAAAGATGAAGCTTTTCCTGTCGAGAAGTTTATCTCCATGTTTTCTAGCTTTCATCCATCCTTGTTGTTATTCCTTCGCCGCCTTAAATGTATCAAGCTCAGAAATATTCCAAATGATTCGCTCATTGTCATGAGGAAGCAAGTTGATAAAGACGGTATTGTGAATGTTTTTCTTGGAAAAGAGAAATTCACTTGGTTTGTCAAATCTCTTACACTACAAGCGGATCATACTTGCCATGATGTTCAAACAACTGAAATATCTGTGGCACTTGTGTTGGAGGATTTAGGCAATGGTAACTACATCTCGAAGCTCGACCAACAGCCTGTTTTTGCTTTATTTCCTTCAGGGAGTTATGGATTAAAATTTATCATCCAAGCGGATTTTATTGTTTCATCGTCAAGAAATGAAGTTGATGGACATAGTCCATGGAACCAATGGCTGTTACTAGAGTTTCCAAATTTGTTGGTTAATGCTGAGCTGTCATTCTGTAGCCTTCCTTGTTTTAAAAAGAACCCGGCGAAGGGCGTTTCAGTCTTTATGAGCTTTATTCCTCTTGAAGGGGAAGTGCATGGTTTTTTTTCACAGCTTCCACGTATGATTATTTCGAAGCTGTGTAGTTCTAACTGTCTGCTTCTACAAGGGGAGGACAACGAGTGGGCCGCGCCATGCAAAGTACTGCGTAACTGGACAGAACAAACTCGTTCTTTGTTGCCTGATAGACTGATAAGGGAGCATCTTGATGTTGGATACTTGCATAAAGATATACTTCTAACGGATTCCTTGGCACTGGCTTTAGGCATTGAAGAATGTGGACCCAAAGTTCTTATTCAAGTTATGGCATCTTTATGTCGGGCTGATTCTCTTACATCAATGGGCCTCGATTGGCTATCCTCTTGGCTAAATGTTTTGTTTTTGATGTTGGTTAATGAAACCGAGTATGATTTCATTAGTTCTTTTAGCCATTTACCAATTATACCTCTTTTAGATGGTAACTATGCATCAATTAATGAAGGCACAATTTGGTTGCATACTGATCCCGAGCATGGTCTTGAAGCTTTTGGGAAGTTGTATTCCAAACTTTGGATTGTTAATCCTGCTCTTTTTAGTGATCATGTTGGAAATATAACTCAAATGCTTTACAAAGTTGGGGTCCAGCGGTTATCTGCACACGAAGTTTTGAAAAAGCACGTCTTACCTGCTATTTGTGATGAAAAAGTCATGGCGGAAAGTACGGAATTGATGATTGAGTACCTTTCTTTTATAATGTTTCATTTAGAATCATCTTCTTGTTCTGAGTGTCTTGAAGAAAAGGAACACATTCTCTCACAGTTACGTAACAATGCTTTTGTTTCCACAAATCACGGGTACAAACGACTTGCCGACGTCCCAATTCATTTCAGTAAACAATTCGGCAATCTAACCGACATGAGTAAGTTGGTGAGTGGCAGTGATATGCAATGGTTTGAGATTGATATCGGCTATCTGAAACACCAGGTATGCAAATCCTCACCTGAAGGAACATCGAAATGGAGAAGTTTCTTGCAGGATTTAGGAGTCACGGATTTCGTGAAAATAGTCAAAGTTGAAAAGCTTATTTCTGACATACCGCATACTGTTCTCAAGAACATGATGTTAGATGATGATTTTGTATCTTTAGGATCCATTGTCATAGATTATGATTCTCAAGAGTTAACACAATTATTATCACATGTTTCGTCGGATGGTAATAAGGAAAAGGGTAAGTACCTCCTAAGGGTACTTGATGGACTATGGGATGATTATTTTAGTGATAAGATTGCAGGCGTATGCGAAATTGATGGGCAGTTCAGGCCTTTTAAATCTTCACTTATAAAAATCCTTCATAGTGTTCGATGGGTGGCTTCTAGTATGGATGATCAACTTCGCTTTTCTAAGGATGTGTTCCATAACTGCGAAACAGTGCGTTCCATTCTTGGTCACAGGGCACCATACAGCGTGCCAAAGGTTAGTACCTTAAGTTTTTCTATAGAACCGATATCTTGGATGGATGAATACTTGTATTCAGTTACCCCTTACTTTTGTCGTTGTATAGGTTAAAAGTGTGAAGTTTTTGAATGATATTGGCTTGAAGCAAATGGTCACTCTTGATGATGCTTTATCAATTCTCGATGTGTGGAGAAGATCTAAGAAACCTTTTAGGGCCAGGTATCATTGGTTCAATCCTTCAGTACTATAGTTTGTTTAAGTCTGTTTTACATTTGACATACTTGATAACCATTTATAAAATTTCCATTACCAGCATATCTCAAATGTCCAAATTCTACACATACTTATGGAGTGAGATGAGCATATCAAAGCAGAAGATAGTTGAGACTTTGCATTCTCAAGCTTTTATATTTGTTCCTAGCTCGGTTGGTTCCACAAGTGAAGTTCTATCTGGTTTATTATTATCTCCCAGTGAAGTATATTGGCATGATTCTATCATTTCTTCGGTAGAACAAACCATGTCAACCAAACCGCAGCTTTACGAATACATCTTGATGTTATGCAATGTTTATCCCGATCTCCGTCATTTCTTTGTACGTGAGTTTGGAGTAGCTGAGAATCCTCCTCTTCTTTGCTATCTTCAGTTTTTGCTCCAATTATCTACCGAGAATTTGCCATCGCTGGCAGCTAAAACAGTGAGTACTATTTTATAGCTGATTGTAATTGTAGTTTCTTTAACCATAGGAAACTTCTAAGTCATCCAACTTGTTTCCACCTTCCGTTTTTGCTAAAAAAATGTGACTTTACCCATTAATTGATCATAATCTGAATGACCCGTTTTCATATACATATGTAACTTTGTCCACAATTCTTTTGTTTCATGTGTTAGGTTTTTCAAGTTTTTAAAAAATGGAGTGATGGATTAGACTCGGAGGTTTTGAGTTCTGATGATATCGACTACTTGAAGAAGAGTTTGAAGGAAAAGGAAACGAGGATCCTTCCAACTGTGCAAGACAAATGGGTTTCTTTGCATGAGTCCTTTGGTCACATATGCTGGTGCGATGATGAGCAGCTTAAAAAGGACTTCTTGGACTTGAGTAATGTTGAGTTTCTATATTTGGGGGAGCTTACTAACGAAGAAAAACAGATCCTTCAGGATAAGGTTTCTGTTCTATTTCGGAGACTAGGAATCCCGTGTCTTTCTGAGGTACTCTCTTTTATACTCACATAACAAAGACCTCACACTAGAGGTTTCAAGATATACGGGTCTGATAACATTTCAAAATGGGTCATATTCTAGTTATGGTTGAAACTGTCCGAGCTGAGTTGTTTGACCCACAAACACTTTTTTGTCAAGTCCCTAAAGTTTATTTTAATGGTTAAGGGGTTCGTTTTGATAACAATGACATTAATAATTAATCTGAATCCGAATCCACCTTTTGACCTTCTAGCAAATCACCCATTTGACCCATTATGGATAAATCAAAACTGGAAACAACCCATATTTAAGTTAATGGGTCGAATCTTTCACCTATACATCAAGAACGCATAATTCGTGTTATGACTATCCGTGGAATCTTTTTAGACCCAATATAGTTGGGCTTAGGTCTAATAGATCTGATCGTGGGAATATTAAGTTGCATCACAAGCAGATTCGTATAAATGCATAATGTTTGATTATTAATCACATAAGATATATTTAATGTTTGATTGTCAACATAGGAATTATCTATTCGTTTTGAGGTAATATCTATCTCCTGTCTGATATGATGTCATTGTGCAGGTTGTGACCCGTGAAGTGATACACTATGGCCCGACAGATAGTAGTTATATGATTTCATTGGTGAGATGGGCTCTCCCATATGCTCAGCGTTACATTTATCGCATGCATCCAAATGAATATTCTCAACTCAAGCTATCTGGATTCAAAAACGTGAATTCTTTGAAAATTGTTGTGGTGGAGAAATTGTGCCAGAAGTATGTCATAAAGAGTTTTGGAATTGAATCAAAGGAGCGCGAATGCTGTTGTCTTCTACAAGACAACACCTTGTATGCAACGCACACAGCTGATTCTCACTCGCTTTTTATGGAGCTTTCTCATTTTTTACTTGTTGGGCTCCCTTTAGCAAATTTTCTTCACTTGATTACAACAAAGACAGAATCAGGTTTCACAGAGGAGAAGATGGAGTTATTCATTACAGATAGCCAAGAGCTGCCAAATCTCCCATGTGAAGAATTACAGTGGTCGTTAGTGTCCACATCATCACCAGAAGTGGAGCCGACTACCACTAAGAAGTTTGCAAAAAACTTAAGTTGGCCACCTGTCCATTGGAAAACCACACCAAGGTTTGATGAAACAAAACTGGATGCTGCAGAAGGATTACTTGAGAGTAACGGTGACTGGATCATTGATGAAAATCCAGACTCATCGATGCCCTTTGTAATCTTGGAAGATGATGAAGCTTTAAATGATCAATCAGATTCTGTTATTAATAAAGGAAAGAATTCAGTTCCCCCGCAACATGTCAGAACTGGGAGGGAAGGAGAACGTGAGGCTTTCAGATACTTTTCTTCGACGCTTAGTGGCAAAAAGGTGAAATGGGTCAATGAGGATAAAGAGTCCGGACTACCGTATGATATTCTTGTTGAAGGTAAGGATAAAAGCGAGGAATATATAGAAGTCAAGTCAACTTCAGTAGCAAAGAAGGACTGGTTCAATATAACTATGAATGAGTGGAATTTTGCTGTTGAAAAAGGTGAATCTTTTAGCATTGCACGCATTGTCTTATCAGATGGGAAATCGCCTGTGATTACTATCTACAGAAATCCGGCAAAATTATGTCAGAAAAGGCAGCTTAAGCTGGCTTTTCATCCGTCAAAGTAGGAAAATTGCATCATGTATACACGCCAACAATTGTTTACGAAGGTGTTTGAAAGGCGTAGATGCTAATAGTGGTTTGGATACCTTACTAAAAACAACTACTTAGAGTTTGTTCAATTCTCCAACTCTCATTTGTGTAATATGTATTAAAACATATGTGTAATATGTATTAAAATATAGTATATTTTTCACTTAACACTTTATATCTTAGCATCATTTGCCTTTAATAAATTCGTCCCAATAATTATAGAAAACATTTATTTTGTTTTTGCGATTGATTTTTCCCAAAGATTTCAAAAGATGTCTTGATAGGTTCTCGATGGCAATCTTACGATTGGTTCTCAAAGGATAAACAAACAAAACCCAAGCGTAAAATCCTAAAAGCAAAATTAAAAACGAAACATAAAATAAAGATAAGCATGAATTGCCTCCCACTAAGCGATTGTTTTGGTTTGAGTCACGAGCTTGACTCCACCCTTATGATTTGATTGGTTGATTTAAAAAATTGATTAGTGAAAATTTAGAAAGAGAAAATACCTAATGCAATTGTACAAGTGATTCATACATTAGGTATATATTTAGGCTTGTATTGTAGGTCTAAATAGCATAACTCTTATTAGATAATAGGTGTCCATCCCCACACTTAAAATTAAGTGTGAGTGGTAGTAGTGATACACATCAATATGGTGCAAGTATTCCACACGAGAGGGAAATATTAATTGTAAATTATAGCTGAATTGAGGTTTCATTTCCCTCCTTACCTTGCCCCATTCGGTTGATAAATGAGATTGCTTGAACTCTTCTTCATGTGAATGCCAAATTTGTTGAGGAATGTTAAATGGACTCGTCTTGTGTTCTTTGATCTCCATAAATGATGAAAAAGGGTCTTCATCAAGCAACCTTAAGAGTTCCTCTTCATTTTTCATTGGATTAAAGGCATCATACTCCTCTTTCATGATAATATCCACTAGATCAACAAAATCTTCTTCACATTCATCAACTGAATCCTCCACTTGGTCAACATCCTCGGACTCTTCAAATTCAGCTTCATGCGCATCATGAATACCCTCTTCTCTTTGACTTATCCTATCAATTAAGCTATTCAAAAACTCTTCCTTTCTTCCCATTCATCAACCCTCCTATTGTCGAACGGGGATTGGTTGCACCTATGGCTGTCAATAGATCCGCCTATGATTGTTCGAATTTTGAACCTCCGTAATTGCTACCTCGTGGTTTTCGTAGTTGTTACCTCCACCTTCAAACACGAAACGGAGTTTTTGATAGATAGTGGATTTCTTGTCGAGTTTGGATACGATTTTGATAAAATCATAATCAATGTGCTCTTTAGACCATACCCACCAATAGTACGAGTTTTTGAATCTTCTACACCGTTCATCATCAAGGAAACTAACAAGCTCTAAACGTTAATTGACGCAGAACCTTCTACACCACTTACCAACATGATACCAACAAGCTCTGATGCCAACTAATGCAGAACGCGGGAGCGAATTATGTTAACCCTAATCCAAGGGTTGATAACGAGGATTAAACCTCTAGGGAATAAAACCCTAACAAGAGATAAACTCTTAAAACCTTAGTTCGTTAATAATCAAGATCAAAAGATTAAAGTTACAAAACGCTAAGCCCTATATTTATAGGGGAAAGATTAAAATTGCAGCTTGATGTGTAACCAATCAAGTGGTTTCATTCAAGAGTGTTGATCAACAATAAGGTATTTTCTTTAATTATTGATAATTATGGGGCTAGGAACTTGGTGTCGAGAAAAATGGTCAATTACTTTAATTTTCCTATAGATAGTTGTTTTGTTGGAGGTCATGAGGTTTGTAAGATCGCGATATCTACCAGTAAATTCTATAAGGAGGATGTAATTTGTGATTTTGATGACATGGACGATAGTCATATTCGGTTGAGAAAATCATGGCGTTGCAAAGTTCAAGGTTTTTATGATTTAAAGCGTAGTATCCACTTTTTCTTATTGGAAGGAAAAATATTTGCGATGATTCCATCCAAAGACCAAGTGCATGTACCAATGGCCGATGTTAAGAACAAAGAAGAAATATTGAAGGCCGAGGTTGTTAATGAAAAAGTTGAGAAAATCCAAGATCTTCAAAGTTACGAACAAGATGAAGACAAGATTTCAACTTTAGTGTTGGAAACAAATAAAGTTGGTACCTTGAAGACTTGTGCAGGAAAAGTTGTGGTTTTAATAATAATGAAGACGTGAAGGCTTTTGGTAGTGAGCTAAGCATAGATTCCTAATGTTTCACGGATTTAAAGGTTTATAATGATTGAAATGTTGAGTTCGAGAAGCCAATGGAAATCATACTTAGGAAAAGGAGGATTAAGAGTTGGTGATTTCAAAAGTTTACAACAACTCGTAAACAAAGATTATTTACCCAAAGAGCTTGAATATGATTTTTTTCTTGAAGGAGGAAAATTATTTGGGACTAATTAATCAAAGATCGGGTTCACGTGTTGACTTGTGGGAGTGCGGAAAGTGAGTGAAGATTAAAGAGGTTAGTCAAAGGTTAAGTGTCTACCCTACGGGCAAAATAAAACATGAGAACTCGGGGTCGAGTTCTTTTCAAGTGAGAAGAATGATGAGGATCAGATTTGAGGGTTTGTTGGAGTTTTTTATTTTTAGTATTTTGTTTAATTAGGAAAGCTTATTTATTTTTAATTTTGTTATTTACTTTAATTAGTTATCTTTTTCTTCAAGATAACTTTCCCCTAAATATAAATATAGGGTTTAGAGTTTGTAACTTTAATCTTTTGATCTTCATATCAAGTTTTAAGAGTTTAACTTTTGTTAGAGTTTTATAAGAGTGATCATCATCAAAGTCCACGAACTTTTATCTATGTCAGTAGTTGACTTACAGTTTTTACTATATATTTAACGTTGACCATTTTCATATAATGGGTCTAAAAGTCAGCAAGTCATCATCAACCAATAGTTATTATCCTATTATTCAGAGATCAAATTTTGTACTAGAACTTGTGAGTATACCCTTTTAATATTTAGGATTGTATGCTTGTTCTACACGTTATAGTTACATCTACAACTCGTTACTAAACGCTTTTATAAAACAAAATGTTACAACTTAGCTATAGCTAACAGCTCGTGTGTTATCGAATATTTAGGTTCAGAATGCTGATGAGAACGCATACCCATGTGATGTGAAGCCAACTCTGACCTTCATTCTTCAAGAAACAGGTGTTACGCTCTTGAATAATGATGAAGGATTTTCCGTTGAAAGCATTAAAGCACTTTGTGATGATGTTTTCAAATCAAAAGGGAAGGAACTTAGTGGTGATAGATATCTTGATCAAAAGGGTATCGGGTTCAAATCTGTATTTTGTGTTACTGATGCTCCGGAAATACATTCCAATGAGTTCAATATCAAGTTTAACAAAAGTGATGGTTTGCCAACAGGTGTTCCACCTTGTGATGTTAATATGTTTAGGAAGTTGGTTGATGCTGATAGTGATCCAATGGATGAAGAACGTTGGAATACGTGCATTCTGCTTCCAACGAAAAATGAAAATTTTACACACATGTTTCTAATGTTGAGATTTTATAGTCTCTATCCGCATGCGTTGCTATTTCTCCACCACCTTGAATGTGTCAAGTACATTAATCTTGTTAGAGGTGTAAATCTAGTCATGAGGAAAGAAGTCGTTGGAGACGGTATTGTTAATGTTTTTCACAATTATGGAAAAATGACATGGTTTGACAAATCTAGTACACTACTAGCTGATCAAATCCGTCATGATGTTCAAACAACCGAAATATCAATGGCACTTTCCTTAGATGAACTAGACAATGGAAGCTACATGTCGAAGCTATACAGACAACAAGCTTTTGCGTTTATTCGTCCTTTAAGTGGTTATGGTTTAAATTTTATCATCCAAGCTGATTTTATTATTTCCTCAATAGGGGAACAAGTTGATGCTGATAGTCCATGGAACCATTGGTTGCTATCTAAGTTTCCAAATCTATTCGTTAGTGCTGAGCGGTCATTCTATACTTGGTCGTTTAACATGATACGTATACCAATGCACCTATACTTGGTCGTTTAACATGATACGTATACCAATGCACCTATACTTGGTCGTTTAACATGATACGTATACCATAGCACCTATACTTGGTCGTTTAACATGATACGTATACCAATGCACCCAGTGGCGGAACTTGGCCATTTATTTTGGGGGGGCCGAATTTATTTTGGGGGGCCGAATCGGAGATTTATTTATAACCTCAACTAAATTACCCCTAAAACCTATAATATTTACATTAGGTGTCGTAAATTTTGGGGGGCCGGGACCCTCCCCTGCCCTCACTAAGGTCCGCCCCTGAATGCACCTATACTTGGTCGTTTAACATGATACGTATACCAATGCACCTATACTTGGTCGTTTAACATGATACGTATACCAATGCACCTATACTTGGCCGTTTAACATGATACGTATACCATAGCACCTATACTTGGTCGTTTAACATGATACGTATACCAATACACCTATACTTGGTCGTTTAACATGATACGTATACCAAGTTACGTATACCAATGCACCTATACTTGGTCGTTTAACATGATACGTATACCAATGCACCTATACTTAGTAGTTTTATAATTTTTAGGTTAAATTTAATTATATAATTTTATAATTTATTATTAATTCTAATTATTTAAAATTATAGTTTTAATTTTATAAATAAACCTTTTCCCGGGGACATGTCCCCTGGGAAAGTTTTGGCGTAAATTTTCATTTTCCCTCCACACTTTTGGCGTTATCCCGCCATCATTTTCCCCGGGGACTTGTCCAAGTCCCCGGCAAAAGTTGAAAAGAATTATTAACCTCAATTATTGACAGATCTGGTCTCACTCATGAAAAAAAAAAAAAAAAAAAAAAAAAAAAAAAAAAAAAAAAAAAACCACTACATCGTCTTCTTCACTAGCCACCACCACTGCACCACAGCTCACCACCTCCACAACCACAGCTCACCACCGCCACCATCACTGCTCCACCACCACTACACACGCACCACTGTGCACGAGTATAATTTTTTCCTTAAACCCCCTCCTCATATAATTCTTTCCTTAAACCCTCTCCTCATGTAATTCTATCTTTTCCCATCTTCTTTCTTCCTTGTCCCCCTTGTTTACAAACCCAGGTTAATTTTTATCTTTTTATTTTTGTTATTTTTTGTTAATTTGTTATTTTTTTGTTATTTGTTAATTTTTGAGTTTGTTAATTTTTGCAATGTTTTATTTTTATTGTAGACTGATTTTTGTTAATTTTTTATTTTTTATTTTAATTATTTTTGTACAGTGTCGAGACCAAGCTGAGAAGTGAAGCTGAGAATCGAAGCCGAGAACCGAAGCCGACACTCACACCCAGGTAAGTTTTGTGGTTTTTTTTGTTACTTGTTTTCTTTTCTTTTCTTTTTGTTACTTGTATATGTGTTAGCGGGGACATGTCCCCGGCGAAAGTTTATGAGGTGCAAAATAAGTTAGAAGCATTTGGTTACCTGTGTCGGGTTCTATTTTCCTTTTTGTAACTGTTAGTAGATTGCAACCCCATCTGTCACTTTTTGAGCATAAAATTAGATAGATTATAAGTAGATTTAGGATTTAATGTTTAGTTTACAAGTTGTTAGTAGTATGAATAAGATCTTTGTTAGCTTTGTTTAAAATTTGGAACCATCTTGTGGCTTATTTATAAGCTGCAAGTCCCTATGGAGCCTTTTCACAAGCTTATAGCAAGCCCCCACAGTCCCCTATGGAGCCTTTTCACAAGCTTATAGAAAGCTTGTAAAAGCTCCTCATAAGCTAGACATAG
Source organism: Chrysanthemum seticuspe (assembly GCA_019973895.1). NCBI lineage: Eukaryota > Viridiplantae > Streptophyta > Magnoliopsida > Asterales > Asteraceae > Chrysanthemum > Chrysanthemum seticuspe. The sequence continues at coordinate 1,859,215 of BPTQ01000008.1, read as the reverse complement.
GGGCAAAAGTTAGCCATCTTGGTGAACTTCAAGCATCCATAAGCTCAAAAGCTTATTTCAACTATAGCTCATTTAGAATTTGCTTCAAAAGTACCCCAGTGAAAGCTAAAGATGATGCTAAGTAAGCACTAGTAATTGTAACTAACTGAACCTAGCTTGCAAATGTAAAAGTGTCGAGAATTTCAATATGCCAAATGGAACTCACATACTGAATTCTAAGGCTATAATGACTTGAGTCATATTGAAAAATCTAAATTTCACGACAGGAAATAAGATAACTTGTAGACATGCAAGTGCGGTTAAGCCCGATTTATTTAGTTTTTCACCATGACCAATTCTCTAAAAGTTGCACTCATCTTTTAAGAACATATACATTGCTGATATGATATATTACGTAAGGTGCTGATAATTAAGTAGAAAGTGTAAATTTTTAATATATTATGCTAAAATGTGCGAGTTTTGTAGAGATTGTAGGGGATATACCTGAGTCAGACTAGCTTTGTGTTCATCAGAGTAACTTCCCGTTTCTTCAATTTCCGAAAGGGTGCGTTTGGTTAACAGCAGCCCAAAGGGGTGTTTGGATTGCTTATTTTTTAGGCCAGAAAGGGTGCGTTTGGTTAACAGCAGCCCAAAGGGGTGTTTGGATTGCTTATTTTTTAGGCCCGAAAGGGTGCGTTTAGTTAACAGCAGCCCGAAAGGGTGCGTTTGGTTAACAGCAGCCCAAAAGGGTTGTTTGGTTTATGTTGTCCAAACAGCATCCCACAAGGGGTGCTTGGTTTATGTTGTAATTTTGATTTTTTATTAATAATTTTGATTTTTAGTAATAAATTTGATTTTTTTACAGGTAAATGTGTTTATTTGTTTGTTTATTTAATTATTTATTTAATTATATATATGTTTCTTCACTAATTTCTATGTTCGTTTAACAGATGGCAGATGTTGTAGCTAGGTCTCACGGTGGCGACGGAGGTAATTCGCCACCTCGTGGTCCCTCGAGGAGGATAGGCACCAATTGCCAGCGTAAGAATTTCTGAATTATTTTTCACTAAACTGTATTTGATTACATGTTATTTTAAATTGATAAAATGTTATTTTATGTCATCATCACTTGAATTTGATTACTTGTAGGCTCTAAATCCAAAGTTGCAGACCCAAACGCCAAAATTGGGAAAGGCGGGAAGGTGGTGCGTGGTCCCACAAAGAACACGACACTGAAGGCGAAGAGGGCATTGGATGGTCGTCCTGTGTCGATCGAATTTCGGCCCAACCCGGAGGGGTTTTGGACACACGTGGGCCCTCACTCTTCTTGGTTCTCCAACTATGTTGGGGAGGTGTTACGGGACTCGATTCCCATGTTTTGCGATTCATGGGCTAGGGTTCCCGAAACGGCCAAGGCCCACATCCATGAGCATCTACACGTAAGTTTTTTTTAACCTTTATTTAAATTTGTATATTTATTCAAACTTGTTTGTTTATTTAAATTTGTATATTTTTTTATTTATATTTTATTGCACCACTACTTTGATCTCGACACACACCTTGCTGGCCCGAATGGAGAGAAGATTGTTGACAGTATCGAGTTTTATCTCCAAAAACGATACGACGACAACAAATATAGGTACAAAAAAGATAACTTTACGGCAGTAGGTGGGCAGGAGAAAATTGAGGAGATCAAAAGAAAGCGTCCAGAGAACAAGACGCAAGAGGATTGGGATGCGTTGGTAAATTTCTGGATCGACACTTTATAATAATAATAATAATTCATTTATATAATAGTTTTTATATTTTAAAATACGCAGGTTAAGCTTTGGACAGTCCCCAAGAAGCAGAAGATCTCAGAGGTGAATCGACAAAACCGAATGGCGAACACGAGTTCTAGCCTTCACGGATCTCAGTCGTATGCTGCTATTCGCCATAACTTTGTAAGAAACTATTTAATCATTTTATTTATATATATACATGGTGTTGGGTGTGTCGTTATTGATTTTATTTCTAAACAGTTGACCAGCGAGGCTGAGGCGGCGGTCGGAGAAGACTTGATAGAGCTTTACCGTCGGAACCATACGAGGGGTGATGTCTTTGAGTCCCCGTTATCTGAGGCTAGATATGTAAGTATAATTTATTTTCAAAGTCACCAATTTTGATGATATATAATGCATCACGACTTATATATTACTTTTCTTGTTTTTTTGTAACTAAACAGAACGAGATGTTGCGGATGCGGGAAGAGAGCACCTCCGATGGGACTCGCATGACTGACCGTCAGATTTTGCGTACCGTGATTGGTGGTAAGCAGCGCGGTCATATTCCTGTTGTAGGTCAGGTCTTACCCGGCGGTGGAGTGAAGAAGACCTTTAGCACCTCCCGACCTCGTGATGCAGCGGATGTGTCCTCAATGCGGGAAACAGTGCAGAAACAGAATGAGGAGCTCGCTACACAGAGGAGTCAGATGGAACAGGTCATGGAGTTTGTGAGGAAATTGCCGGGTTGGCAGGAGTGAATACAGTCGGCCCCGGGATCAAGTGCTACTCCACCAGGTGGGTCGGGATCTGGAGAGGGTGGGTCGGGATCTGGTGCTACTCCATCTGGCGAGTCTAGAGATACCGGGGACGGTAATGGGGGTAGTGGGGTTTGAGATGCCGATTTATGTTACTTTAACACATTTTTGATATGTTTGTAGAGAATAACATGGATTATTAGTCGTTTATGTGCATTATGTGCTAGGATTCCCGTAAATGGATTATACGTATAGTTTTGGACCATTTGCGGATAGGTAGTTTTGGATAGTTTTGTAGATGATCATGCGTTAACGGTTTAGGAACCGTTTTGGCGATTTTGGAAAAGGATAACTATGTTAGCGATTGATGGGTATATATGATATTTTGTTTAGCGAATTTGTGTTATGATTGGCATGATTTTGGAAAAGGATAACTTTGTTAGCGAATTTGTGTTATGATTTTGAAAAGGATAACTATGTTAGCAAACAGGTTGTAGATTTTTTCCCGAAAAAATCTGGAAATTACCCATTTTGCAGCAATATTCTGCATATTGGGTTAGCTAGTTTTGCCGGGGACATGTCCCCGGTGAAGGTTCAAAAGCATATTTCAATTTACAGCTTTTCCCGGGGACGAACACGGACTAATGACGTAATTACGATGCTTAAAGTAAAGTTCAAAAATAGTTTTCCCGGGGACTTGTCCCCGGGAAAAACTGATGCCACATCGGACATGTTTGACCGGCGACAATCGACTGCGGGTCCCACTTGTCCCCGGTAAAAGTGGCAAACAGTCCCCGGGAAAAGTATTCCCGAGAAGGAATTGCCGGGGTCTTTTCGCCGGGGACATGTCCCCGGGAAAAGGTTTCGTAGGGGACATGTCCCCGGCGAAAGCTCTGAAATTTCGCCTGCGAAAGCGGCGATTGTTGTAGTGAGCTTTGCTCCTCTTGGAGGCGAAGTGATTGGCTTTTTTTCTTGCCTTCCTCATATGATTATGATTATCTCCAAGTTGCGTGTGTCTAACTGTCTGCTTTTAGAAGGGGACGGCAATGAGTGGGTCCACTGATCTGTGGTGAACCGTCAAGTTTTCTCACGCAAGCAAGAAACTTAAAACAGCTAAAGCACAGATGCAATGAAGATCTGAGGAGTATAGAGTCTCCCCGGGTCGTTATGTCCCAGCGAGCTATGCAATGGATTATCAGACGTATAGTGATCGCGAGATTTGAACGGGAAAAGGATTTGGAATATGATTATAACTAAGGAAAAGCCAACAAATTAAAACAGCTTAAATGCAAATTAAAGGAAAATAAAAAGATAAAATCTATTAAATAAACGCTATCACTATATTTAAAGTGATGAACGTTTAAAACCTAAAACGTACGTTTAAATAAAAATACGTAAACGTACAAAATAAAAAGTGAAATCTGAGAAATGAAAGTCCTAAAAATGTGAAAAATACATTTTTACAATCCTAATGATAAAACAAAATATTTGGAAAAAGAAAATTATTTTTATAACTAATTAATTAATTATTATAAATTAAAAACTAATTTTAACTATTTAATAATTACCTAAAATACAAGAAATTAGGAAATAAAGCTAGAAAAATAAAATTATGAAATGGAAAAGTCTAAAATATCAAACTAGAATTTTCAAAACTATTTTTGTATTTTTATGATTATTTTTCTATTTTCTAGGAATTTAAAACTATTAAAAACTAATTAAAATATTTAAAAATACAAATTTGACTAAGAAAAATCTAGAAAAATACTTTTTTGGCTTTTTATATTTATCTTAACTTAATAAAAATGAAAAACTATTTTTTTGAACCTTTTTCTAATTTTTTATATTAAATGCTATTTAAAAATGCTTAAAAACTAAATTAAATTAAGAAAAATAGCAAAACAACTTAGAAAAATCTGAAAATTTCAGGAAAAGTCTAAAATAATATTAGGAAGCTATGAAAAATGGAAAAACAGGATCTTATGTGCAAGATATTGAAGCTGATGTGGAAGAGCTTATGAAATAAGCACTTTGAATAAGCAAATGGGATCCAAAGGCTACCAAACCAAAAGAGAAGCTCTAATAAGCTAAAGTAACAGAAATGGAACAAGTTTCAACAAGTCCTAACCTCTGAAACAACAAGCTCAACAGATTTGGCTTATTAAGAGTTTAAGCTAAAACAGTTGCTGGGGTGCTTACTTGCAGGCAGAAAATAAGCAAATGAATAAGCTAGAAACTACAAACCAAATATTAGAACCTAATCTAGACCTGGTGATCTGCGCTGAACAGTCAAGTCTAACAGACTTAAAACTGCTCAGACACAAATTCAATGAAGATCAGGGAATATAGGGGATTCCCGGGTCGTTATGTCCCACGGAGACTCAATGGTGTGTTAAACACATGATCAGACGGTAGAATGACCACTAACGATAGTGATCAGAAAGGATTAGGATTGAATAATACACTACTGAAAAAAGGAAATAAATAAAAGCGACTTAAATACAAATTAAGAAAATTAAAAAGTTAAAATCTATTAAATAAACGCTATCACTATTTTTAAAGTGATGAACGTTTAAAACTTAAAATGAAAAACTTACGTTTAAATAAAAATAACGTAAACGTATAAATAAAAACGTGAAACTTATATAATATAAATCCTAAAAAATATGAAAAATACATTTTTACAAACCTAATGATATGAGAAAATTTATAGAAAAAGAAAATTATTTTTATAACTATTTATGTAATTATTATTAATTAAAAACTATTTTAAATTATTTAATAATACTCTAAAATAAAAGAAAATATGAAATAAGGCTAGAAAAATTAAGTTAAGACTTAGAAAAATCTAAAATATGATAAAACTAATTTTAAAACTGAAAATATATTTTTTTTTGCTTTTTATGTATTTATTATTAATTTAAAACTATTTAAAACTAATTTAAATTATTAAAAATACCAAATAAAAGGAGAAAAATATGGAAAAATACTTTTTAAGCTTTTTACATTTATCTTAACTTAAGAAAAATGAAAAATTATTTTTTAGAACCTTTTTCTAATTTTTTGTATTAAAAGCTATTTAAAAATACTAAAAACCAATAAAAATCAAGAAAAATAGTAAAACAGCTTAGAAAAATCTGAAAATTTCAGGGAAACTCTAAAATAATACTAGGAAGCTAGGAAAATTAAAAAAACATGGGCTTATATGAAGGAATCTAGTTCTGTAATGAAATGGCTTATAAATAAGCAATTCAAAATAAGCTAGAAGCTATATAGTTGAACCAAATGATCACAGGACCTATATTATACTAAAACCACTATGAAGCAACCTAATTAAGCTACTCTAACCTAATGGAAATCAGAAAGCAAGACTTTGGTGAGAATCACGCTTAAATCCTAAAACAGTTTTTACCTCCCTACTTGCAGCTTAAAAATAAGCTGCTAAATAAACTAAAAACCTAAATCCAGATGTGGAATCCTAGAGTAGACCTGGCAAGGGACAAGTAAACCAAAAATCAGACCTTGCCAAGCTCAAATGAGCTTGTGGCAAGGGCTGCAAGTTCCACTCAAAACCTGTGCAGCTTAATTGCTCTGCACAGGGCATTACTCAGTCCACTTTCAGCTTAAAAATAAGCCACCGAATAGACTAGAAACCTAAAACCAGATGTTGCACTCTAAAGTTGACCTAGCAAAGACCTTATAAACTAAATATCAGACCTAGATTACTTGAAGTGAAGACTATGCAATGTCTGCAAGTTTTAAAGAAATTGAGTTGTTGCAAACTTTTGACTTTTGAGAAAGTTGAAAATTTGACTTTATCCAACTTTGATTCAAAGTTTTTGACTGAGCTAAATGTTATAAGATGAAAGAGAACTAATGCAAGCTAAATCTAGGTATATTAAACACAAAACAAGAATTTGATTAGCTAAAATCTTGACAGTAGGCAGTTTCAGGTAGATTAATGGAATTGTTGACTTTTGTTGTTAGCAGGCACAGGTTGTGACTCAATTGAGTCTCAAATGACTAATCAAACATGAACTAACAGGAAACACCCACTGTCTAGGCCTATGATAGCATTTTGACAGCAAATCCAAACACTCTAGAATCCAATTGTTTTAGCAACTAAAATGATAGGGACATTACACTAGCTTGTACCAAGTATCACACTGAGCTTAATCATATTTAATATAACTAAATAGACACATTTACACTAATGAAGACCAAAGATAACCAGACAAGCAAAAATTGAAAATTTACTTGAAATGAAAAGTGATATATAAACTCACTTAGTTGTCCAGATGGTGCAGGCCAAACCAGAACCCAAATCCTATTCTATCCTATCTATTTCACACCATATTTATCCTCTGCATCCACCAAATCCATTACCATTCCATTTTGAGCTTTTTGTTGACTTATGTTGACTTTTTCCAAAACTGCTTAAAACTGAAAGATAAACTTATGAAAAGCTAAGATAAGCTTAGATAGACTGATTTGAGTTTAAAAACAAGCTTCTAGGAGCTTAATGATAAGAACTAGAAACTGAGATTATCAACAGTAGCTGGAAACTTGGAATTTAGATTAAAGATTTGGATTAATGTTCACAACATATTACAAAGATGTTAAAACTTAGATTTGATACAGGAAAACTAAAATTACAACATTTCTTTACTAAACTAAGACATTTAAGTAAAAACGATATTAAAGGAAAAAAAAATAAAAACTAGCTAACTGCTTCTCATCTTCTCTTCCTTTTATAGCTCCAGATGTTTCTCTTTCATCTCTTGATCAAATCCCAACAAGAATCTCCACCATTGGATGATTCTAGCCTTTGGATAGGTTTTGGCGGGAAACTTGGTTCAAGACAACTGGGACAGGGACAAGGATTAATTAATGTGGTTTTAGAGGTAGGTGAGGAGGGGGGGGGACAAAGTGAGGTGATAGGGGAGCAAAGTTGTTGGTGGCTGGAGGAGGGGGGTTGCAGGCTACATTGTCGGGGAAGACAAGTATAGGGGGCGGGTTGTTTGTTTAAACTGTGGGTTTGGGTTGGTCGGGTCAAGGGTTGGACCGGGTAATCAGTTTTGGGCCAAGGGTATTTTGTTTTGGGCTTGGGTTTAAATAAGGTCCATTTGGTTTGTGTAGTATATTAATACATAGGGACCAAATATGTAAAGTCTGAAATCCCAGGGACCCAACATGTAAATTATGAAAATGTAATCCAAGGACTAATGTTGCCAACTTTTAATAGACCAAGGTCTAATTTGACATTTTTGGAAATTTCCAAGGACTAAATTTGACCAATTTGGATTTTTAGGGACTAAACTGTAATTTCTCAAATATTTTTGGATTTTCCACCAAAGGACTAAATATGACAATTTGTGATTTTAAAAGGACCTTTGGTGACTTTTCTTTTGAAATTTTGGCTCAGGGACTATTTTTGACAATTTTGTAAACTTGGGGGACTAAAACTGCAATTTTTGCAAATTTGATATGTTTTTCATCTGATTTTGATATTTTTGATTTTAAAACACATAAAACACTGATTTGTGATATTTTGATCATTTTGATGTGTTTCTGAGTGTTTTCAGATGATTTTGCAGTTTATTTTGTACAAAAATGATGAGTATTTACACACTCATCACCTGGCCAAGAACCTTAAGACCAAAAATTAGACCTTGGGGAGCTAAAATAAGCCCTGTACAAGCTCAACAGACACTGCATAAAACCTGTGCAGGTTAAGTGCCCTGCACAGGACACTTGGCATGATTTTGACAGACCTTTTTGAAGCTTAAAGAAATTTCACAAAAATGTAAAAAATTGGAGATAAGCAACTAGACCAGGAGGACTTTTAAAAACAACAAGAATCACTAAATTTGACTCAGTCATGAATCCATGAAAAATCTACCTATCTGACTCCAAAATAGGTTTCACATTTTGACTTTTAATGAAAAACTTGGAGAGTTGACTAAAATGGATTTTGATCATGATTTATGAACTGAAAATGACATTACTAGATGAAATAAACCTAATGCTAGCTAGCTCTAAGGTTTCTAAGCACAAAATAAGCTTTAAGCTTTTGGAACTATTAACAGATAAGCAGTTAAGATTCTTAAGGATGAATTTTGACTTTTAAGGTTCAAGTGTACACATAACCAACTCAAATGAGTTCAACTACCTATATTAAGATTGCTAATGCAATTTTTAAGTGCAAACTAAGGACCAATGACAGCTTGATAGACTGATCCAAACACACCTTTTGAAACTGATAAGCAAATTTAATGAAACAAACAACTGATTTAACTAATTCCAATGATCAAACTGGACTTTCATGACCATAATACAACTAAATAAACTCATTAAAATTAGTGGGGATCACAGTTGAACCTATAACCATAAAATGCAAAAAACTAACTAGAAACTTGAAAATGAGAAATTCAACTAACCACTGTATCCAGCTATTGCAGGCCAAAACCAGATCAAAAAGACCACTATACTAAACCATTTTTAACCCAAATCCAAGCCTGCAACATCCTAGGATCCAATTTCCATTCTTGACCAATTTCCTTTGACTTTTGTTGACTATGATTCAAAATTGTTTGAAAATGAAAGATAAGCTTACAGTAAGCTTTAATAAGCTTGCATAAGCTTGATTTAGCTTAAGAATAAAGTTCTAAAAAGCTGCTCATGAAAGTTGAAACTGAAAAATGCAACAGTAGGCATTAAACTTGAAACTTAGATTAAAGACTTGAATTAATGTTCAAAACTCATTACAAAGATGTTATAACTTAACTTTAGTACAGAAGAACTGAAATTGCAACATTTAAAGTAAACTACAACATTTATTTAAAGAAACGACATTAAGAAAAAATTAGAAAACTAGCTACTACCCTTGCTTCCTTCTTTCTTCCTCCTTTTATACCCCAAGTGATTCTCTCTCCTGTTCTGAACATATCCCACTTGAAATCTGAGCAATTGGTTGACTTTGTTGAGTTTTGGCCAAAAATTCAATTTTGGCGGGAAAGGGAGTTTGACAGCTGGTGGGTGTTGAGTGTGATGAGGGAAGTAGTTAATGATTTCTTGGATGTAGTGGAGGAGGGGGGAGACAGGGAAGAGATAAGGTGATGGGGGGTGGAGTGTAGCAGGGGTGTTGCAGGTCTAGTGGGGGAGGAGAAGTGGATTGGCGCCAAAAGGGGGTTGTTTGACCTGTGGGTTTGACCACAGGCTATTAATAACCAAGGGGTTCAAATTACATTATGACAGGGGGTCCAGAATTGGCTTAAGGTCCAAAAAGGTTTAAAAGTTTAATAATTCAAGGACTAGTTGTGCCAATTTCTGAAAATCAAGGACTAAGCTGCCATTTCATCAAAGTTACTTCAAGGGACCATTAATGACAAGTTTCAAAAGTACAGGGACCAAATCTGTCATTTTCACATTTTCCAGGGGCCATTTCTGCCATTTTTCAAACTTGAGGGACCAAAGTTGTAATTTTGCAAATTTTACATTTCAAGGGTTTGTTTTGACAACTTTTGAATCCCATGGACCTTAATTGACATTTTTCTTTATTTAGATCTACCAGGGACTGTTTTTGACAACTTTTGAAACTTGGGGGACTAAAACTGCAATTTTTGCAAATTTGATACGTTTTTCATCTGATTTTGATATTTTTGCATTTAAAACACATAAAACACTGATTTGTGATATTTTGATCATTTTGATGTGTTTCTGACTGTTTTCAGATGATTTTGCAGTTTATATTGTACAAAAATGATGAGTATTTAGACACTCATCAATCCCCCACACTGAGATATTGCTAGTCCCTAGCAATGATTTGAGAAAACATTTTAATCTCTTTACCAAAAGCCATTACTTCTGGAGTAGCCAAATGTTTTAGTTCAAGTAAGAACCATGGTACACCGATAACCATGTGATTTTGAGCAAACCACCAGCTTTCAACGGATTTGATTTTGTCTTTACCAGAAGCCGTACCCTTCTGGACTAGCCAACTCTTAGATAAATTATCAACATTATCTTTGGTGAGTTGATTACCAATTATGGTTTTTCCACTGCCTTTACCACAAGCCATAACCTTGCGGGCTAGCCAACTCTTCACTTTTTAGGATATGGTGAGTTGAGAACCATACAATTTTGGGCAAATTGCAAGCCATATAAACGGATTTGATATATCTTTACCAAGAGCCGTTTGCTCCTGGATTAGCCAATCCTTTTGTCTTACAGACATGGCGGACTGATAACCAATTGAGTAAGTGAAAAAAACACTTACTCCAAAAAAAAAATTTGGCCAAAAACGGGGGAATTAGGTGGATAATACATATGATAAAATTCGTGAGAATCCCCCCCACACTTAGAAATGAATATTGCCCTCAATATTCAAAGTACCGGCGGTTATGCCGAAACAAAGAACGTAAAAGGGAAATACTACGGCCATTATTTAGAAAGGATTTTTTTTTTTTTTTTTTTTTTTTTTTTTTTTTTTTTTAAGATACCTATATATATATATAATATGTGGGGCACTCCCCCACACTAGCGTGGGACACACGGGTGAAAACCCATGTTTAGCTACTGTTTTTGATTACCGAGTCGCTAGCTTGACTCGACCCCGAATTCATTGGTTCATGGGGAAGTAAGTGGAAAAGACAATCTCCATCGGACTTTCATTCAAGATGTTTGGATAAACATTGAAGTGCGTGAAAGTTCCACACCGATGAGATATACATAGAACCGGCTCAAAAAATGATAAGTGAAAATGCCGGGATCAAAGATAGTGTCTTCATTCCCGAAGGAGTGAAGATGAAGGGAAATCACAAGATATTTGAGGAAAGGAAGAAAGGTCTTGATAACAATCAAGATCCATTCTTCATCCTCAAATGTAGACGTGTCGGGAGGGAGGGTGAAGGTAGTATCATCAATAAGCAAACTCGTATGATAGAGTACACCTTCCTCCGAGCCAATATCATCCTCGAGATCAAAATAGAAATGATCATGTTCCGGAGGAGATATGTCATAAGAGAGTTCACCGGAGAACTCTTTATGAAGAGAATCATTCACATGAGGTGAAGTTGTGAACTCTTGTTCCATTGTGGGCTCATCACTATCCTCAATCTGAGTATCAAAGAGTGGATTCTCAGAAATTAAAGTGAATTCAGAGTTGAATTCAAATAGAGGATTGGTGAAAGTAGCTTTGAATGTTTCGGGAAAAAAGTGATCAACATTCTCGATTGGATTGTTAGGGTGAGAAGTGAGTGAACAATCATTATCAATGAGACTTTCAGTCTCTCCCAGATCGGCTTCGAAATCAAAGAGTGGATTGAAGTGAGTGAATTCACCGGAGAATTCCTCAAGAAGATGATCAGCATCAGATTGTGGAAGTGATGCCTCAACAAACTCGATGTTTACATAAGAAGTACAATCGTCGCTAAGATCAGAGAAAGTTTCCAAATGATCATTTGAACACTCAAGAGGGGAAGAAGAATCACACATCTGATCAGAAGTTCCCTGTGACTCTCTCGGGATTGGGACAAGGTCCTCAACACTAGACTTTATGAATTCGCCCGATTCCTTTTCAGGAACAGTGTCAAGAAGCTCATCCCCCATGTTCAGAGAGTGAGTGGGAGCTTCGGGTGTGATAGCAGTTGTTTGAGGTGAAATCTCAACTGCTGGGGTATCAACTGACTGAGGGAGTTGAGAACTATTATCTATAAAAGGATAAAAACTCTCCTCGTCATCATCATAAAGAGCTGCCTTCAGAAATTGGGAACGTCTTAGAGCTGCTTGCTCTAGGACTAATGATTCTTCCCTAGATTCACGGGCCTTTTGCTCTTCGGCTAGCAATTCTCCCATGGACTTTTCACCACTCACTTGATTCTTAAAGTTACTAATCATATCCTCAAGTGTTTTCATTGCGGTTTCAAAATCGTGGGAGATTTCTTGAAATAACGGCTCAGGTGGAGTTTGAACCGTATAATGCTGTGGAGGTTGGAAATTTTCAAATATGTGAGAGTCATGATTGTTACAAGGAACTGGGTTCCCTATTTGACAATCAGAGCTGAAATGGGGACCTCCACAGTAGTCACAACAGTAAAACTGTTGAGTCTGGAATGGTGAATCATATGGATTTTGGTCATAACCAAAACTCTGAGCATCACTGGAAAACTGTTCATAGACAAACGTGTTTCCGGATTGACACTCAAATCCTTGGTGAGGACCTCCACAAAATTCACAGCAGTAATGTTGATCATATGAATATAGGTCGGGCTGGGGTGGGTAATTGGAAAAGTTTGAGGAGTCGTTAAATGAGTTCTGATTAGGATCATAATCAAATGAATTCCTTGAACCACAAAACAAACAACTCCCGTTATGGATATCATTACCACATTGTACACACGTACACCAACGACAGGGTGAACCAAAGAGAGGCTCACCACAACCGACACAAGGAATAAACGATTGCATTTGAGAGTTATGAAGAGGAATCAGTTTATTCAAAGGATCAACAAAACCAACTTGGTGATCTGAATGACTATTAAGACTCGAAGAACATTTTGAAAATTCAAGAGGTGGGACAAGTGGTGTGCTCTGAGAGCTAGCAATTTCCACCACTTCCGTTATGGTCTCTGGTTCTGGTTCTTGAGAAACGTGAAGATTAAGCAAGTCATTCTTGCTAGTCACCGGTCTGAATTCTGCATGTTTGCTTTTAACCGTAAATCGTGAAAGTTTAGAATCAATTCTAGACGGCTTAGGAGCAATTGAGGGTTTTGAACTTTGGATAACCGTAGGTTGGACGTATTTAGAACTCCCATTATCAAAAGGAAGTATCTGGTCCTTTGTCATCCCGGTTTCCCGTTCCATATCCCTACGCAGAATGAATGGATCATCACGAACAACACGAATTCTAGACATTTGAGATACAGTCTGAAGTTTTTCAACTTCGTCCCAGAATTCGTCCTCGAGAGATTCCATGAGAATAGAAGAAGTTAGAATCAAACGGATAGAGGGTAAAGGGATAAAGAATCAAAATGGGTAGGAGGGTGAAGAGGAATATTTTTGGCATTTTTGAAAAACATTTTGTAAAAACAAAGGATGAAAATCTTTTTGGGTTTTTGATAAAGAAAATATAAACACATACAGATGGTATAGACAAAGAGTGAGGATTCAGATCACTAATCTGCTAGACGGAAGACAATCAGCACGCACAGCTCCCCGGCAGCGGCGCCAAAAATTTGATCTGTGGTGAACCGTCAAGTTTTCTCACGCAAGCAAGAAACTTAAAACAGCTAAAGCACATATGCAATGAAGATCTGAGGAGTATAGAGTCTCCCCGGGTCGTTATGTCCCAGCGAGCTATGCAATGGATTATCAGACGTATAGTGATCGCGAGATTTGAACGGGAAAAGGATTTGGAATATGATTATAACTAAGGAAAAGCCAACAAATTAAAACAGCTTAAATGCAAATTAAAGGAAAATAAAAAGATAAAATCTATTAAATAAACGCTATCACTATATTTAAAGTGATGAACGTTTAAAACCTAAAACGTACGTTTAAATAAAAATACGTAAACGTACAAAATAAAAAGTGAAATCTGAGAAATGAAAGTCCTAAAAATGTGAAAAATACATTTTTACAATCCTAATGATAAAACAAAATATTTGGAAAAAGAAAATTATTTTTATAACTAATTAATTAATTATTATAAATTAAAAACTAATTTTAACTATTTAATAATTACCTAAAATACAAGAAATTAGGAAATAAAGCTAGAAAAATAAAATTATGAAATGGAAAAGTCTAAAATATCAAACTAGAATTTTCAAAACTATTTTTGTATTTTTATGATTATTTTTCTATTTTCTAGGAATTTAAAACTATTAAAAACTAATTAAAATATTTAAAAATACAAATTTGACTAAGAAAAATCTAGAAAAATACTTTTTTGGCTTTTTATATTTATCTTAACTTAATAAAAATGAAAAACTATTTTTTTGAACCTTTTTCTAATTTTTTATATTAAATGCTATTTAAAAATGCTTAAAAACTAAATTAAATTAAGAAAAATAGCAAAACAACTTAGAAAAATCTGAAAATTTCAGGAAAAGTCTAAAATAATATTAGGAAGCTATGAAAAATGGAAAAACAGGATCTTATGTGCAAGATATTGAAGCTGATGTGGAAGAGCTTATGAAATAAGCACTTTGAATAAGCAAATGGGATCCAAAGGCTACCAAACCAAAAGAGAAGCTCTAATAAGCTAAAGTAACAGAAATGGAACAAGTTTCAACAAGTCCTAACCTCTGAAACAACAAGCTCAACAGATTTGGCTTATTAAGAGTTTAAGCTAAAACAGTTGCTGGGGTGCTTACTTGCAGGCAGAAAATAAGCAAATGAATAAGCTAGAAACTACAAACCAAATATTAGAACCTAATCTAGACCTGGCCAAGAACCTTAAGACCAAAAATTAGACCTTGGGGAGCTAAAATAAGCCCTGTACAAGCTCAACAGACACTGCATAAAACCTGTGCAGGTTAAGTGCCCTGCACAGGACACTTGGCATGATTTTGACAGACCTTTTTGAAGCTTAAAGAAATTTCACAAAAATGTAAAAAATTGGAGATAAGCAACTAGACCAGGAGGACTTTTAAAAACAACAAGAATCACTAAATTTGACTCAGTCATGAATCCATGAAAAATCTACCTATCTGACTCCAAAACAGGTTTCACATTTTGACTTTTAATGAAAAACTTGGAGAGTTGACTAAAATGGATTTTGATCATGATTTATGAACTGAAAATGACATTACTAGATGAAATAAACCTAATGCTAGCTAGCTCTAAGGTTTCTAAGCACAAAATAAGCTTTAAGCTTTTGGAACTATTAACAGATAAGCAGTTAAGATTCTTAAGGATGAATTTTGACTTTTAAAGTTCAAGTGTACACATAACCAACTCAAATGAGTTCAACTACCTATATTAAGATTGCTAATGCAATTTTTAAGTGCAAACTAAGGACCAATGACAGCTTGATAGACTGATCCAAACACACCTTTTGAAACTGATAAGCAAATTTAATGAAACAAACAACTGATTTAACTAATTCCAATGATCAAACTGGACTTTCATGACCATAATACAACTAAATAAACTCATTAAAATTAGTGGGGATCACAGTTGAACCTATAACCATAAAATGCAAAAAACTAACTAGAAACTTGAAAATGAGAAATTCAACTAACCACTGTATCCAGCTATTGCAGGCCAAAACCAGATCAAAAAGACCACTATACTAAACCATTTTTAACCCAAATCCAAGCCTGCAACATCCCAGGATCCAATTTCCATTCTTGACCAATTTCCTTTGACTTTTGTTGACTATGATTCAAAATTGTTTGAAAATGAAAGATAAGCTTACAGTAAGCTTTAATAAGCTTGCATAAGCTTGATTTAGCTTAAGAATAAAGTTCTAAAAAGCTGCTCATGAAAGTTGAAACTGAAAAATGCAACAGTAGGCATTAAACTTGAAACTTAGATTAAAGACTTGAATTAATGTTCAAAACTCATTACAAAGATGTTATAACTTAACTTTAGTACAGAAGAACTGAAATTGCAACATTTAAAGTAAACTACAACATTTATTTAAAGAAACGACATTAAGAAAAAATTAGAAAACTAGCTACTACCCTTGCTTCCTTCTTTCTTCCTCCTTTTATACCCCAAGTGATTCTCTCTCCTGTTCTGAACATATCCCACTTGAAATCTGAGCAATTGGTTGACTTTGTTGAGTTTTGGCCAAAAATTCAATTTTGGCGGGAAAGGGAGTTTGACAGCTGGTGGGTGTTGAGTGTGATGAGGGAAGTAGTTAATGATTTCTTGGATGTAGTGGAGGAGGGGGGAGACAGGGAAGAGATAAGGTGATGGGGGGTGGAGTGTAGCAGGGGTGTTGCAGGTCTAGTGGGGGAGGAGAAGTGGATTGGCGCCAAAAGGGGGTTGTTTGACCTGTGGGTTTGACCACAGGCTATTAATAACCAAGGGGTTCAAATTACATTATGACAGGGGGTCCAGAATTGGCTTAAGGTCCAAAAAGGTTTAAAAGTTTAATAATTCAAGGACTAGTTGTGCCAATTTCTGAAAATCAAGGACTAAGCTGCCATTTCATCAAAGTTACTTCAAGGGACCATTAATGACAAGTTTCAAAAGTACAGGGACCAAATCTGTCATTTTCACATTTTCCAGGGGCCATTTCTGCCATTTTTCAAACTTGAGGGACCAAAGTTGTAATTTTGCAAATTTTACATTTCAAGGGTTTGTTTTGACAACTTTTGAATCCCATGGACCTTAATTGACATTTTTCTTTATTTAGATCTACCAGGGACTGTTTTTGACAACTTTTGAAACTTGGGGGACTAAAACTGCAATTTTTGCAAATTTGATACGTTTTTCATCTGATTTTGATATTTTTGCATTTAAAACACATAAAACACTGATTTGTGATATTTTGATCATTTTGATGTGTTTCTGACTGTTTTCAGATGATTTTGCAGTTTATATTGTACAAAAATGATGAGTATTTAGACACTCATCAATCCCCCACACTGAGATATTGCTAGTCCCTAGCAATGATTTGAGAAAACATTTTAATCTCTTTACCAAAAGCCATTACTTCTGGAGTAGCCAAATGTTTTAGTTCAAGTAAGAACCATGGTACACCGATAACCATGTGATTTTGAGCAAACCACCAGCTTTCAACGGATTTGATTTTGTCTTTACCAGAAGCCGTACCCTTCTGGACTAGCCAACTCTTAGATAAATTATCAACATTATCTTTGGTGAGTTGATTACCAATTATGGTTTTTCCACTGCCTTTACCACAAGCCATAACCTTGCGGGCTAGCCAACTCTTCACTTTTTAGGATATGGTGAGTTGAGAACCATACAATTTTGGGCAAATTGCAAGCCATATAAACGGATTTGATATATCTTTACCAAGAGCCGTTTGCTCCTGGATTAGCCAATCCTTTTGTCTTACAGACATGGCGGACTGATAACCAATTGAGTAAGTGAAAAAAACACTTACTCCAAAAAAAAATTTGGCCAAAAACGGGGGAATTAGGTGGATAATACATATGATAAAATTCGTGAGAATCCCCCCCACACTTAGAAATGAATATTGCCCTCAATATTCAAAGTACCGGCGGTTATGCCGAAACAAAGAACGTAAAAGGGAAATACTACGGCCATTATTTAGAAAGGATTTTTTTTTTTTTTTTTTTTTTTTTTTTTTTTTTTTTTTTTAAGATACCTATATATATATAATATGTGGGGCACTCCCCCACACTAGCGTGGGACACACGGGTGAAAACCCATGTTTAGCTACTGTTTTTGATTACCGAGTCGCTAGCTTGACTCGACCCCGAATTCATTGGTTCATGGGGAAGTAAGTGGAAAAGACAATCTCCATCGGACTTTCATTCAAGATGTTTGGATAAACATTGAAGTGCGTGAAAGTTCCACACCGATGAGATATACATAGAACCGGCTCAAAAAATGATAAGTGAAAATGCCGGGATCAAAGATAGTGTCTTCATTCCCGAAGGAGTGAAGATGAAGGGAAATCACAAGATATTTGAGGAAAGGAAGAAAGGTCTTGATAACAATCAAGATCCATTCTTCATCCTCAAATGTAGACGTGTCGGGAGGAAGGGTGAAGGTAGTATCATCAATAAGCAAACTCGTATGATAGAGTACACCTTCCTCCGAGCCAATATCATCCTCGAGATCAAAATAGAAATGATCATGTTCCGGAGGAGATATGTCATAAGAGAGTTCACCGGAGAACTCTTTATGAAGAGAATCATTCACATGAGGTGAAGTTGTGAACTCTTGTTCCATTGTGGGCTCATCACTATCCTCAATCTGAGTATCAAAGAGTGGATTCTCAGAAATTAAAGTGAATTCAGAGTTGAATTCAAATAGAGGATTGGTGAAAGTAGCTTTGAATGTTTCGGGAAAAAAGTGATCAACATTCTCGATTGGATTGTTAGGGTGAGAAGTGAGTGAACAATCATTATCAATGAGACTTTCAGTCTCTCCCAGATCGGCTTCGAAATCAAAGAGTGGATTGAAGTGAGTGAATTCACCGGAGAATTCCTCAAGAAGATGATCAGCATCAGATTGTGGAAGTGATGCCTCAACAAACTCGATGTTTACATAAGAAGTACAATCGTCGCTAAGATCAGAGAAAGTTTCCAAATGATCATTTGAACACTCAAGAGGGGAAGAAGAATCACACATCTGATCAGAAGTTCCCTGTGACTCTCTCGGGATTGGGACAAGGTCCTCAACACTAGGCTTTATGAATTCGCCCGATTCCTTTTCAGGAACAGTGTCAAGAAGCTCATCCCCCATGTTCAGAGAGTGAGTAGGAGCTTCGGGTGTGATAGCAGTTGTTTGAGGTGAAATCTCAACTGCTGGGGTATCAACTGACTGAGGGAGTTGAGAACTATTATCTATAAAAGGATAAAAACTCTCCTCGTCATCATCATAAAGAGCTGCCTTCAGAAATTGGGAACGTCTTAGAGCTGCTTGCTCTAGGACTAATGATTCTTCCCTAGATTCACGGGCCTTTTGCTCTTCGGCTAGCAATTCTCCCATGGACTTTTCACCACTCACTTGATTCTTAAAGTTAATAATCATATCCTCAAGTGTTTTCATTGCGGTTTCAAAATCGTGGGAGATTTCTTGAAATAACGGCTCAGGTGGAGTTTGAACCGTATAATGCTGTGGAGGTTGGAAATTTTCAAATATGTGAGAGTCATGATTGTTACAAGGAACTGGGTTCCCTATTTGACAATCAGAGCTGAAATGGGGACCTCCACAGTAGTCACAACAGTAAAACTGTTGAGTCTGGAATGGTGAATCATATGGATTTTGGTCATAACCAAAACTCTGAGCATCACTGGAAAACTGTTCATAGACAAACGTGTTTCCGGATTGACACTCAAATCCTTGGTGAGGACCTCCACAAAATTCACAGCAGTAATGTTGATCATATGAATATAGGTCGGGCTGGGGTGGGTAATTGGAAAAGTTTGAGGAGTCGTTAAATGAGTTCTGATTAGGATCATAATCAAATGAATTCCTTGAACCACAAAACAAACAACTCCCGTTATGGATATCATTACCACATTGTACACACGTACACCAACGACAGGGTGAACCAAAGAGAGGCTCACCACAACCGACACAAGGAATAAACGATTGCATTTGAGAGTTATGAAGAGGAATCAGTTTATTCAAAGGATCAACAAAACCAACTTGGTGATCTGAATGACTATTAAGACTCGAAGAACATTTTGAAAATTCAAGAGGTGGGACAAGTGGTGTGCTCTGAGAGCTAGCAATTTCCACCACTTCCGTTATGGTCTCTGGTTCTGGTTCTTGAGAAACGTGAAGATTAAGCAAGTCATTCTTGCTAGTCACCGGTCTGAATTCTGCATGTTTGCTTTTAACCGTAAATCGTGAAAGTTTAGAATCAATTCTAGACGGCTTAGGAGCAATTGAGGGTTTAGAACTTTGGATAACCGTAGGTTGGACGTATTTAGAACTCCCATTATCAAAAGGAAGTATCTGGTCCTTTGTCATCCCGGTTTCCCGTTCCATATCCCTACGCAGAATGAATGGATCATCACGAACAACACGAATTCTAGACATTTGAGATACAGTCTGAAGTTTTTCAACTTCGTCCCAGAATTCGTCCTCGAGAGATTCCATGAGAATAGAAGAAGTTAGAATCAAACGGATAGAGGGTAAAGGGATAAAGAATCAAAATGGGTAGGAGGGTGAAGAGGAATATTTTTGGCATTTTTGAAAAACATTTTGTAAAAACAAAGGATGAAAATCTTTTTGGGTTTTTGATAAAGAAAATATAAACACATACAGATGGTATAGACAAAGAGTGAGGATTCAGATCACTAATCTGCTAGACGGAAGACAATCAGCACGCACAGCTCCCCGGCAGCGGCGCCAAAAATTTGATCTGTGGTGAACCGTCAAGTTTTCTCACGCAAGCAAGAAACTTAAAACAGCTAAAGCACAGATGCAATGAAGATCTGAGGAGTATAGAGTCTCCCCGGGTCGTTATGTCCCAGCGAGCTATGCAATGGATTATCAGACGTATAGTGATCGCGAGATTTGAACGGGAAAAGGATTTGGAATATGATTATAACTAAGGAAAAGCCAACAAATTAAAACAGCTTAAATGCAAATTAAAGGAAAATAAAAAGATAAAATCTATTAAATAAACGCTATCACTATATTTAAAGTGATGAACGTTTAAAACCTAAAACGTACGTTTAAATAAAAATACGTAAACGTACAAAATAAAAAGTGAAATCTGAGAAATGAAAGTCCTAAAAATGTGAAAAATACATTTTTACAATCCTAATGATAAAACAAAATATTTGGAAAAAGAAAATTATTTTTATAACTAATTAATTAATTATTATAAATTAAAAACTAATTTTAACTATTTAATAATTACCTAAAATACAAGAAATTAGGAAATAAAGCTAGAAAAATAAAATTATGAAATGGAAAAGTCTAAAATATCAAACTAGAATTTTCAAAACTATTTTTGTATTTTTATGATTATTTTTCTATTTTCTAGGAATTTAAAACTATTAAAAACTAATTAAAATATTTAAAAATACAAATTTGACTAAGAAAAATCTAGAAAAATACTTTTTTGGCTTTTTATATTTATCTTAACTTAATAAAAATGAAAAACTATTTTTTTGAACCTTTTTCTAATTTTTTATATTAAATGCTATTTAAAAATGCTTAAAAACTAAATTAAATTAAGAAAAATAGCAAAACAACTTAGAAAAATCTGAAAATTTCAGGAAAAGTCTAAAATAATATTAGGAAGCTATGAAAAATGGAAAAACAGGATCTTATGTGCAAGATATTGAAGCTGATGTGGAAGAGCTTATGAAATAAGCACTTTGAATAAGCAAATGGGATCCAAAGGCTACCAAACCAAAAGAGAAGCTCTAATAAGCTAAAGTAACAGAAATGGAACAAGTTTCAACAAGTCCTAACCTCTGAAACAACAAGCTCAACAGATTTGGCTTATTAAGAGTTTAAGCTAAAACAGTTGCTGGGGTGCTTACTTGCAGGCAGAAAATAAGCAAATGAATAAGCTAGAAACTACAAACCAAATATTAGAACCTAATCTAGACCTGGCCAAGAACCTTAAGACCAAAAATTAGACCTTGGGGAGCTAAAATAAGCCCTGTACAAGCTCAACAGACACTGCATAAAACCTGTGCAGGTTAAGTGCCCTGCACAGGACACTTGGCATGATTTTGACAGACCTTTTTGAAGCTTAAAGAAATTTCACAAAAATGTAAAAAATTAGAGATAAGCAACTAGACCAGGAGGACTTTTAAAAACAACAAGAATCACTAAATTTGACTCAGTCATGAATCCATGAAAAATATACCTATCTGACTCCAAAACAGGTTTCACATTTTGACTTTTAATGAAAAACTTGGAGAGTTGACTAAAATGGATTTTGATCATGATTTATGAACTGAAAATGACATTACTAGATGAAATAAACCTAATGCTAGCTAGCTCTAAGGTTTCTAAGCACAAAATAAGCTTTAAGCTTTTGGAACTATTAACAGATAAGCAGTTAAGATTCTTAAGGATGAATTTTGACTTTTAAGGTTCAAGTGTACACATAACCAACTCAAATGAGTTCAACTACCTATATTAAGATTGCTAATGCAATTTTTAAGTGCAAACTAAGGACCAATGACAGCTTGATAGACTGATCCAAACACACCTTTTGAAACTGATAAGCAAATTTAATGAAACAAACAACTGATTTAACTAATTCCAATGATCAAACTGGACTTTCATGACCATAATACAACTAAATAAACTCATTAAAATTAGTGGGGATCACAGTTGAACCTATAACCATAAAATGCAAAAAACTAACTAGAAACTTGAAAATGAGAAATTCAACTAACCACTGTATCCAGCTATTGCAGGCCAAAACCAGATCAAAAAGACCACTATACTAAACCATTTTTAACCCAAATCCAAGCCTGCAACATCCCAGGATCCAATTTCCATTCTTGACCAATTTCCTTTGACTTTTGTTGACTATGATTCAAAATTGTTTGAAAATGAAAGATAAGCTTACAGTAAGCTTTAATAAGCTTGCATAAGCTTGATTTAGCTTAAGAATAAAGTTCTAAAAAGCTGCTCATGAAAGTTGAAACTGAAAAATGCAACAGTAGGCATTAAACTTGAAACTTAGATTAAAGACTTGAATTAATGTTCAAAACTCATTACAAAGATGTTATAACTTAACTTTAGTACAAAAGAACTGAAATTGCAACATTTAAAGTAAACTACAACATTTATTTAAAGAAACGACATTAAGAAAAAATTAGAAAACTAGCTACTACCCTTGCTTCCTTCTTTCTTCCTCCTTTTATACCCCAAGTGATTCTCTCTCCTGTTCTGAACATATCCCACTTGAAATCTGAGCAATTGGTTGACTTTGTTGAGTTTTGGCCAAAAATTCAATTTTGGCGGGAAAGGGAGTTTGACAGCTGGTGGGTGTTGAGTGTGATGAGGGAAGTAGTTAATGATTTCTTGGATGTAGTGGAGGAGGGGGGAGACAGGGAAGAGATAAGGTGATGGGGGGTGGAGTGTAGCAGGGGTGTTGCAGGTCTAGTGGGGGAGGAGAAGTGGATTGGCGCCAAAAGGGGGTTGTTTGACCTGTGGGTTTGACCACAGGCTATTAATAACCAAGGGGTTCAAATTACATTATGACAGGGGGTCCAGAATTGGCTTAAGGTCCAAAAAGGTTTAAAAGTTTAATAATTCAAGGACTAGTTGTGCCAATTTCTGAAAATCAAGGACTAAGCTGCCATTTCATCAAAGTTACTTCAAGGGACCATTAATGACAAGTTTCAAAAGTACAGGGACCAAATCTGTCATTTTCACATTTTCCAGGGGCCATTTCTGCCATTTTTCAAACTTGAGGGACCAAAGTTGTAATTTTGCAAATTTTACATTTCAAGGGTTTGTTTTGACAACTTTTGAATCCCATGGACCTTAATTGACATTTTTCTTTATTTAGATCTACCAGGGACTGTTTTTGACAACTTTTGAAACTTGGGGGACTAAAACTGCAATTTTTGCAAATTTGATACGTTTTTCATCTGATTTTGATATTTTTGCATTTAAAACACATAAAACACTGATTTGTGATATTTTGATCATTTTGATGTGTTTCTGACTGTTTTCAGATGATTTTGCAGTTTATATTGTACAAAAATGATGAGTATTTAGACACTCATCATCCACCCATGTAAAGTAGTGAGAAACTGGACAGAACAAACCCATTCTTTGTTGCCTGACAGTTTGATAAGGGAGCATCTAGATGTCGGCTACTTGAATAAAGATGTGGTTCTATCAGATTCATTGGCACAAGCTTTAGGCATGGAAGAATGTGGACCCAAATTTCTTGTTCAAGTTATGATATCTTTATGTTGGGCTGGTTCTCTTAATGCAATGGGCCTCAGTTGGCTATCCTCTTGGCTGAATGTTTTGTTTTTGTTGTTGGTTGATGAAACCGAGTATGATGTTATAAGTTCCCTCAGCCAATTACCATTTATTCCTCTTTTAGATGGCAGTTATGCATCGATTAATGAAGGTGAAATCTGGTTGCTTACGGATGAGCCTGTTTTTGAAATGTTTGGGAAGTTTTATCCGAGTCCAAAACTCAGAATAGTTGATCGGGACCTTTTTAGTGATCATGGTGTGAACATAATGGAAATGCTTTACAAAGTTGGAGTCCAGCGGTTATCTGCTCACGAATTTTCAAAAGTTCACATCTTACGCAATATGTGATGAAAAATTTATGGCGGAACACACTGAGGTAATGATTGAGTGCCTTTCTTTTATAATGTTTCACTTAGAATCATCTTGCCGTGAGTGCCTTGTAGAAAAGGAACACATACTCTCACAGTTAAGTAATGATGCTTATATTTCCACAAACCATGGGTACAAACGACTTGTTGATGTGCCAATTCATTTCAGTAAAGAATTTGGTTGTCCAATCGATATGAGAAAGTTGGTTGGCGGGACGGACATGAATTGGCTTGAGGTTGATATCAGCTACTTGAAACACCCTGTTTGCAAATCCTCACCTAAAGGATTACAAAAATGGAGAAAATTCCTGATGAAATTGGGAGTCACTGATTTTGTAAAAATAGTTGAAGTTGAAAAAGGCCTCGACTAGGATTCTCCAGAGTTGAGGTATTTGTTGTCACATGTTTCCTCGAGTGGTGATAAGGAAAAGAGTAAGTACCTGTTAAAGGTACTTAATACACAATGGGATGATTATTTTAGTGATAAGCCTTTTACATCTTATATTATAAGAATCCTTCATGGCGCTCAATGGTTGGTTTCTAATATGGATGATCACCTTCACTATCCAAAAGATCTGTTTCATAACTGTGAAACGGTGCGTGAAGTTTTTGGTGGCAGCGCACCGTATGCTGTTCCAAAGGTTAGTACTTTAGATTTTCTTTTGTATGCAACATTATAATTCTATGGAACTAATATCCTGCTCGATTTTCTTGTTAAATAGGTTAACAATTTGAAGTTTGTAAATGATATTGGCTTGAAGAATACGATCACTCTTGATGATGCTTTATCAATTCTTGATGTTTGGATAAGATCCGAGAAATCTTTTCCGGCAAGGTATTAATTACTATTTCATGCTTGACATATGTGTTTGTGTGTGTGTATTTTTTGTATTTTTTTTATTTTCTTTTATTTTGGCTTCTTGTTAACCGATAATAAAATATACATTTACCAGCACATCACAAATGTCCAAGCTCTACACATACTTATGGAATGAAATGAGCACCTCAAAGCAAAAGATAGTGGAGAACTTGCGTTCACAAGCCTTCATATTTGTTCCTTACTCGTTTGGTTCCGAAGATGAAGTGGTATTTGGTTTATTCTTATCTCCAATGGGAGTATATTGGCACGATTCTCTCATTTCTCTAATGGAACAAACAAAGTCAACACATCCTCAGTTTGACCAATGTCTGTCTCATCGTCCTTTCAGCACGATGTTGTGCAACGTTTATCCTGCCCTTCAGTATTTCTTTGTGAATGAGTTTGGAGTAGCTGAGAATCTATCACATCTTAGCTACCTTCAGTCTTTGCTACGATTATCCAATGTGTTGCCATCACAAGCATCTAAAACAGTGAGTACAACCAAGATTATATACTTTCCTCGCGGGTTTGGGTCAAAATAGGTAAAACTTTAGGGTTGGCCTAAAATGGGTTGCGTTGAACAGGGAACACTTTTCTTGCTCAAATTATACTATATTAAATATGACTACAGAATCTATTTTTAACATCAAAATCCAAATTTCTTCTAAAAAAAGCAGTCGTAGATCATGTGATCCATTACTGCTAGCCTGAAAAATTGTACTATTTTTATCTGATAGAAATGAACAATAACTCGAATTGAACTGTTTCATACATACACGTAGCTTTAGTCATTATTCTTTTGTTTCATGTGTTAGGTTTTCCAAATTTTCCAAAAATGGAGTGACGGATTAGTCTCTGGGGTTCTAAGCTCTGATGAAATTGACTACTTGAAGAAGAGTTTACAGAAAAAGAATATGAGGATCCTTCCAACTGCGCAAAACAAATGGGTTTCCTTGCATCAATCCTTTGGTCTCATATGTTGGTGTGACGATGAACAGCTAAGAAAAGAATTCATGAACTTGAAAAATGTTGACTTTTTGTATTTTGGGGAGCTTACTGTTGAGGAAAAACAAATGCTTCGGGATAAGGTTTCTGTTCTATTTTGTAAACTCGGAACCCCTTCTCATTCTGAGGTACTTACATAATCTTTCTTTCTCTCACTTAGTCACACACACGCACTTACGACAAGTTGGGTAACACAAGACTAATGTATACTCGGGCTTCCGATGTGTTGGTGTTTAACTCCCAGAACAGGGTTAGATAATCAATTCAGCAGAAACAAGCAACAAGTCAGCAGAAACAAATACCACTAGGTGGTTACCGGATATCACTTGGAATCGTGTGATCACTTTCCAAAGTAAACTATTCGACCATAATGTCTGGGTTACACGAATATCTACTTGGGATAAGACCAAATGTACTTATAGAATTAGGCACAATTCAATAACCCTTTTGCTTAGAAGTGTTTATCGTTTTTTGTGTGTATCTCATGCATAAACAGATCTCCTATTTATAGGAGGTTACTCTTAGCTAGTCAAATGGAATTATGAGAATTAATCGGCCCATTAATTGCCTCATAATTATCCCCATTATAGCCGTTAGTGGTTACATGAACAATTAAACGTGGTCATTATGCAGTTGTAACTGCCACTTGAATAGGTCAAAGCCCGTTACAAGCAGTACTTTCATCAGTACTTTCATAGCACTATCAGTGGAAACACTGCTTCAGTGTGAAAACACTGCTTATCAGTGGAAACCACAAGCAGTACTTTCTACTAGCACTACCAATACAAACCACTATTAGAGTCACGATGTTCATGGACCTTATGGGTGTACACTCCGTACCTCCTAACCCATTACAAGGTGTGAACTAATCCCACAAGTGCACTAAATTTTCCAACAATCCTCCCCAAATTTAGTTCACTTCCTTTGCATGAAAACAAAATTTAAACAAAACATGTGCATAAACGAAAATGTCCTGAGCATTGAATTTCCATCTTAGTAAATCATACGTTCAAATATTCGAGAATCAGGGTGTTCTAAGAATTGAACCCTTCAACCCATTTGAATACTTGAAGATAAAATACACACAAATTTTCAAACACTTATCAGCTCCTGACACTATACAAGCCATGTGTCCATATCCAAATTCATAAATGTTGTAAAAGCTAAAAGTCCAAAAGCTCCCTGAAGCGGCAAAACTTCAACATTTACATAGGTGGTTCCTCTTTACCCATGCTCCTGCCAAGCACTTTTTCAAAGAAAATTAACCATTAAGAAGTAAAGACTTCATCCTCCTTTCAGTAGGTTTTGAGCACAACCTTGGGATGTAAATAAAACATGTGCTCTAGTCCACTGAATGTTCAGCTTTCCACATTGAACTCAGCTCCCAAGTTTCCTCAGGAGGGAGTTGGGTGTCCTAGCATTCAGTGACTAAGTTGGACTTAAACCCATCCCTTTAGCAGACTTTATAACCAAGTCTCTAGCCAAACCCTTCGTCAAGTGATCAGCTAAATTTTGTTGAGATCTAACAAACTCTATAGATACCACCCCATTCATGATAAGCTCACGAATCATGCTATGTCTGACACCTAAGTGTCTAGACTTACCATTGTAGATTTGGCTATAAGCCTTAGCCAATGTAGTTGCACTATCACACCGGATAGAAATAGGTGCTATAGGTTTAGGCCACAATGGAATCTCAAGAAGCAAGTTTTTCAACCATTCAGCTTCTTTACCAGCACCTGCTAAAGTCACAAATTCAGATTCCATTGTTGAACTGGTGATACAAGTTTGCTTCTTGGATGCCCAAGAAATTGCACCTCCACCAAGTAGGAATACCCAGTCACTGGTAGACGAATTGTCTTCAGTGTGACTGATCCAACTTGCATCAGTGTAACCTTCCAACACTTATGGGTAACCAGTATATGAGATACTATAATCCATAGTTCTCTTCAAATACTTCAGTACCCTGTGAACAGCTTGCCAGTGATGAGCACTAGGATTACTAGTATACCTGCTCAATTTTCCCACTGCAAAACCAATATCAGGTCTTGTACAAGTCATGGCATACATCAGGCAGCCAATTACCCTAGAATACTCAAGTTGAGATACAACCTTGCCATTATTAGGCATCAGCTTCTCACAAGTATCCATAGGTGTACTCACAGGAGTACAATCAAAGTAATTGAATTTCCTCAACACCTTCTCAATGTAATGAGACTGAGAGATAGAAATTCTTTTACTTTCATGTTTAATCCTTATACCAATGATAACATGAGCCTCCCCCATGTCCTTCATGGAGAACCTTGATGACAAAAATTCCTTTGTCAGGTCAACCTGATTTTGGTCAGTGCCAAAGATCAACATGTCATCAACATATAGACAAATGATGACTCCTTTACCAGATTCATCAAATTTGCTATATACACATTTGTCAGCTTGGTTAAGAACATAACCACTAGACAAAACCACTTCATCAAATTTTTGATGCCATTGCTTAGGTGCCTGTTTCAGTCCATATAGAGACTTAATCAGTTTACACACCTTGTTTTCATTGCCAGGCATGATGAAGCCCTGAGGTTGGTTCATATAAACCTCCTCTTTCAATTCACCATTCAAGAAAGTTGTTTTCACATCCATCTGATGAATAACCAGATTGTGAATAAATTCCAAAGCAATCAGCAATCTTATGGTACTGATACGAGCCACAGGGGCATAAGTATCAAAATAGTCTATTCCTGACTTTTGTTTAAAGCCCTGAATGACTAGTCTAGCCTTGAACTTTTCAATAGTTCCATCTACCTTCATTTTCCTTTTGAAAATCCATTTGCAACCCAAAGGTTTGCAAACAGGTGGTAGATCAACCAACAGCCAAGTGTTGTTGCCCATGATGGAATCCATCTCATCATTGATTGCTTCTTTCCAGAAAGCAATATCCTGGGACTTCATTGCTTCTTCAAATGTCTTGGGATCATCCTCAACAATGAAGCAATAGGAGTATTGGTCTGAGACCTCATTCCTTGTACCTTCAACTAGGTATAGTTGAAACTCAGGTCCAAATGACTTTGGAGTCCTGACCCTTTTGCTCTTCCTGAGCACAGGTTCAGGTTGTTGAACCACAACCTCATCAGGGACCACTGATGGTTCATCATCAGGGACCTCTGATACACCAGTGTCATGAGTTCCATTAGGAATCCTCTGACTTGGTCTAGGGACTGATGTGAATCTATTCTCATCAAAAGTTGCATCTCTTGATTCAATTATAGAGTTAATTGAAACATGTTCATTAGGTTCAATAACATAGAACCTAAAAGCCTTGGAATGCTCAGCATATCCAACAAAATGCAGTCAATGCCTCTTTTACCCAAAGTCTTTTGCTTTGGATCAGGGAGTCTTACAACAGCCCTACAACCCCAGACCCTGAGATAGTTCAGGTTGGGTTCATAAGGGGTAACCTTGTTCCTTTTGTTGGGAACCCTATTTAATAAATAACAAGCTGTTAACATAGCTTCACCCCAGAACCCTTGACTCAGTCCTGAATAGGACAACATGGAATTAACCATCTCCTTCAGCACCCTGTTTTTCCTTTCAGAAATACCATTTTGCTGAGGAGTATAAGGGGCAGTAGTTTCATGGATTATACCAACAGACTGAAAATACAAAGTATCCATGTACTCACCTCCCCTATCAGTCCTTAATCTTTTGATCAGGGACCCAAGTTGTAATTCAACTTCAGTTTTAAACACTTTGAATCCATGTGTTTCATTGCAGCAGCAGCCATTGATTATCACAAAAATAGTTTACTTTGATTGTTGGTGTTTAACTCCCAGAACACGGTTAGATAATCAATTCAGCAGAAACAAGCAACAAGTCAGCAGAAACAAATACCACTAGGTGGTTACCGGATATCACTTGGAATCGTGTGATCACTTTCCAAAGTAAACTATTCGACCTTAATGCCTGGGTTACACGAATATCTACTTAGGATAAGACCAAATGTAGTTATAGAATTAGGCACAATTCAATAACCCTTTTGCTTAGAAGTGTTTATCGTTTTCTGTGTGTATCTCATGCATACACAGATCTCCTATTTATAGGAGGTTACTCTTAGCTAGTCAAATGTAATTATGAGAATTAATCGGCCCATTAATTGCCTCATAATTATCCCCATTATAGCCGTTAGTGGTTACATGACCAATTAAACGTGGTCATTATGCAGTTGTAACTGCCACTTGAATAGGTCAGTTCATCAGTACTTTCATAGCACTGCTTCAGTGGAAACACTGCTTCAGTGGAAACACTCAGTGGAAACCACCAGCAGTACTTTCTACTAGCACTACCAATACAAACCACTATTAGAGTCAGGATGTTCATGGACCTTATGGGTGTACACTCCGTACCTCCTAACCCATTACAAGGTGTGAACTAATCCCACAAGTGCACTAAATTTTCCAACACGATGCACACAACTCTGCGAGTCTTGGGAATATTCTTTTTGATTTACTTGCTTCATAATCTATTAAATTTCTTGATGTCTAACCAAATATTTTTATATACTTCATATGAGCAAAATCAATGTTCAAAAGTTCTTGTATCAACATAGAAATTTTTATATATCGGTTTTGCTGTTTCAGTTTTCTATTTTTAATGAAAGAATGTGTAGGTCGACCCATTCTTTTTCCTATCATACTAGGACAGATACTAGAGGAAGAAATTTCTACACATTACTTATAAGGTCATGATTTATCATTAACCGGTCCAATGGGTAGAATCAGAAAATTAGCTAAAAGGAAAATATTTCAACTAGCACGAACAGTCAAACGTGTTAAAAGTTGCCCAGACTGTATTTTAATGTTTACAGCCTCGTCAAATTTTTGTATTGGATAAACCTGTTCCATTCTGGACCTGTTTTGACCTGTTGCCCAACCCACCTGACCACCCACTTTGTGACCCTTTACTAATTGGTTACAAATGATAATGTGTCATTAGTGACAGGAGGGATAATGCTATATAGAAAGTTTCAGTACTTCATATAATTCGTCTATTTTATGGCTTGTGCAGGTTGTAACTCGTGAAGCCATATACGATAACGTGAGCGATAATACTTTTCTAACTTACTTCATAAACTGGGCTCTCCCATATGCTCAACGCTACGTTTATAGCTTCCATCGAAAAGAATATTCTGAATTCAAGAACCTTAAGATTGTTGTGGTGGAAAAGCTGTTCTACAAGAACGTCATAAAGAAATTTCGTATTGAATCCAATAAACGACTTGAGTGCAGTTGTCTTCTGCAAGACAACATTCTGTATGCAACTCTCGACTTTGATTCTGATTTCCACTCACTTTTTATGGAGCTTTCTCGTTTTCTTGTTGCCGGAGTTCCTGAATTGCCTTTAGCAAATTTCCTCCTCATGATTTTAAAAACAGAATCAAGTTCCATAGAGGAGAAAATGCAGCTGTTTTCGACAGGTAAGCAAAAACTATTGAAGCTCCCAAGTGAAGAATCCGAGTGGTTTATGTTCTCCATTTCGTCGCTAGAAGAAGATGAACTTACACCAACCAAAGCTTTTTGTTATTCATTGAAGCTTATAAGTCCTCCAAAATCTACTTCTAAGAAACTCCGAAAAGGACCAAAAAGGAAAACGAAACATGATGAACCTTTGAAAGACCAATCAGGTTCCAGAATTTCTAGGGATATAGTCTCTTCGGGTATGAATGATGGATTTAATTCAAACCAGAGAGAACTTGTCACCTTAAATTCTTCAAAACCTGGTGAGAGATGGGTGAAAAAGGTTAAAGAATTCGGATTAGGGAGTGATTTAGTTGCCGAAGATCAGGGCAATGGTAATGAAGAGGAATCAGCAAAGAGGATTATTGAGTGTATTAGGCGAGAAGAATTTGGGTTGGATTCAAATATATCGGCTATTGAGGAAGATGGCGTTCTGAAGAAGCTAAATATTCGTTTAGGCAGAGAACTACATTGTCTTTCTCGAGAGTTATATTCTCACGACTCACATTTTTTACTCGAACTGGTAAGTGCATCTATCTCATGTGCTTCACTGTTGTGACTTAGCTTTTCTTTTCATATATGCTTACATGTGACCAATGGCCTCCTACTATATAGCTTGCTTATCATACACTGTGTTTTGCTCATATATAGGTTCGGAATACTGATGAGAATACGTACCCATGTGATGTTGAGCCAACTCTGTCAAGACCACAGCTGATCGATGTTCACAACAGAAACAGTAAAACACTAAAACAATAAAACTAGAACACACAATATTTCTTGGAATAAGCTCTCCAATTAATCAGAAAAGTATTGGCTTACAAAAACTGATATTGATGGTACAATGACAAACCACAGCTTGGTTTGTGTATATAGGTATTAGAGCATGCTTTCCTAATCCTACTACAATTCTAATACTCTAGTTATATTAGAACCGACATTCCCCATGGGCTTGGGTCGATGGCTACTGCCCCATAAGCTCGGGTCAGACATTAGCCCAACATTCACCTCCCTAATTTCTGACTCGAGATAGGGAGATCTTCAACTCCGAGTAACTCTTGCATTTCCTTGAACTTAATCCTTGCGAGAGCTTTCGTCAGAATATCAGCACGTTGCAAATCACCTCTTACAAACTCAACTTGTACTTGGCCTCTTTCAACACATTCTCGGATAAAATGATAACGTGTGTTTATATGCTTGCTTCTCCCGTGAAAGACTGGATTTTTCATAAGTGCAATAGCCGATTTGTTGTCAACAAATAAGACCACAACTCTTTCTTCCATTCCGGTTATTTCACTCAACAATCCACGTAACCATATCCCTTGACACGCGGCTGAGGTTGCAGCCATGAACTCGGCTTCACAAGATGATAGAGCCACCGTGTTTTGCTTTTGTGAGCACCAAGTGATAGGTGATTTTCCTAGATAAAATACATGCCCAGTTGTGCTTCGACCATCATCTTGGTCCATAGCATAACTACTATCACTAAACCCCACTAACTCCTTGGTCTTCTCTTGGTTGTATCGTATTCCAAAATTCAAACTACCTTGGATATACCTTAGTATTTGTTTCACAGCTGCCATATGTGATTCTTTTGGTTCTTGCATATAACGACTAACCAAACCAACCGAATAAGATAAATCAGGTCGAGTGTGTAGTAAATACCTTAGACAGCCAACTCGTCGTCTATACAAAGTTGCATCAACTGGTTTTCCTTCCTTGTCCATGCTTAACTTCATTCCAGGTTCTAATGGACATTGAGTAGAATTCGCTTCATGCATCCCAACATCTTTCAAGATCTTCTTTGCATAGCTTTCTTGACTTATTGAGATACTCGAATCCTCTTGCTTTACTTCAATGCCAAGATAATAGCTCAATTTTCCCAAATCACTCATATCGAACCTTTCTTGCATTTGTCTCTTAAATTCACCAATATCGCTAAGCTTCGAACCGGTTACTAAGAGATCATCTACATAGACCGCAATAATCAAGATTGACTTGTTTGTCTTTTTTACATACACCGCTTGTTCGTGTTGGCATCGTTTGAAAGACATTTGCTTGAGTTCTCTATCAAGTTTTGTATTCCACGCCCTTGGTGCTTGTTTAAGTCCATAAAGCGCCTTTTTCAACTTGTAGATCTTCCTTTCTTCTCCTTTCTTCACGAACCCCTCCGGTTGTGTAACAAACACTTGCTCTTTTAGTTCTCCATGTAAAAAAGCCGACTTTACATCCAAATGATGTAGCTCCCATGCTTCTTTTGCGGCCAATGAGATCAATAAACGCACCGTTTCAATCCGTGCTACGGGCGCAAAAACTTCGTCATAGTCAATTCCTTCTTTTTGAGCATAACCCTTTGCTACTAATCGAGCTTTGAACTTATTAATTGAACCATCCGGATTTCTCTTAATTTTGAACACCCACTTTAATCCAATGGGATTAACATTACCCGAAGCTTCAACTAATTCCCATGAATCATTCTTCTCGATAGACTCAATCTCTTGCTTCATAGCAACCATCCACTTGCTTGAGACTTTTGCTTCTTGGAACGTTCTTGGTTCATCATCTTCAATTAAAAGTAGATTTTGATCTTCATTAGCAACTGAGGTTCTTGAACTAGACCCCATAATAAAGTCTTTAAATCTAGTTGGCGTATTTGAAACCCTCGAAGAACGCCTCATAATTGGTTGAGTTTCCGTCACAAGATTAGGGTCATTATCCGCCTCGAATTGAACTACTTGTTCGGTATTGACCGGTTGATTTTCATCAACATCATGATTATTTTCATTCTCTTGATCTTCTGCCTCAACTTCATCGGTCACACCTGGGTTAACAAATCCACAACCCGTATCAATAGAACCGTGCCATTCTATAATAAACATACCTGGGTTTAGCTCGTGTGTTTCGCTTCCAGCAACATACTTCCAGCCAAGTTCCTCATTAAACTCCGCATCACGACATACCACTATCTTCTTTAGTTTTGGATTGAACAGTCGAAAACCTTTTGTACCTGGCTCGTTTCCGATGTAAATGAGTCGTGTTGACCTGTCGTCTAACTTATGTAAATATGGCCTTGTTCCCGTTGCATAAGCCACACATCCAAATACCCTTAAACCCTCCAAGTTAGGCTTTTTTCCTTTGAAAGCCTCATATGGAGTTTGATTAACTAGAGCTCGAGTTGAAACTCTATTAATCAAGAATGTAGCGTGTCTAACTCCTTCAGCCCACATGTAGTTTGGTACGTCTCGTGCTTTCAAGATACTTCTAGTCATTCCCATTAGAGTGCGGTTTCGCCTTTCCACGACTCCATTTTGTTGTGGTGTGTAGGGAGTGGTTAGATGTCTTGTTATACCCTCGTTTTCACAAAAGTTGGTAAATTCTTTTGAAGTGAACTCACCTCCTCTATCGGTCCTTAGGGTTATAATCTTCTTTCCCGACTTCTTCTCCGCTAAAGCTTTGAACTTTTTGAAGTATTCAAATGCCTCACCTTTTTCCTTCAAGGTAAAAGTCCACATAAACCGTGAGAAGTCATCAATAAGAACAAATATGTACCTGTTTCGTGCTATGGATGGTGGAGAAATTGGTCCACATAGGTCGGCATGTATAAGTTGAAGAGGATGTGTTGCCTTAAATTTTGCAGCTTTAGGAAACGCCTTCTTGGTTTGTTTTCCTACCAAACAAGATTCACACAACTTGTTCTCTTGATGAATTATTGGCAACTTTTCAACCATGCCCTTCCTTGCCATTAATTCCATTGTCTCGAAATTAATGTGACCCATCCTAGCATGCCATAACCAAGCATCATCTTCCATCTTTGCTTTGAGACACACCGGACTTCCAACTTGAAGCTTAATCTTGTAAAGTCTATTACTTGTTCTAGGAACCTTCATCAAAAGCTTACCATCTAAGTCACGCATAGTTAGAAGGTTACCTTTCATACGAATGTCACATCCGCCTTCGGTAGCTTGCCCAAGACTAATTATGTTGCTTTTTAGCTCGGGTAGGTAATAGACTCCAGTGATTAACCGTTGCTCTCCCGTTTTCCCTTCAATGATTATCGAACCCTTCCCTTTTATCTCGATGTAGGAGTTATCACCAAACTTCACTCTGCCGGAGATATTCTCATTCAACTCCGAAAAGTATTCTCGGATCCCCGTCATGTGATTACTTGCTCCATTATCCAAATACCAAGTGTCTTCCTCGTTTGACTTAGTATTCAGTTGGTTTGGGATAATCTTTTCTTCATTCAAGAAAACT
The DNA here is from genome assembly GCA_019973895.1 of Chrysanthemum seticuspe. Taxonomy (NCBI): domain Eukaryota; kingdom Viridiplantae; phylum Streptophyta; class Magnoliopsida; order Asterales; family Asteraceae; genus Chrysanthemum; species Chrysanthemum seticuspe. Next base: position 1,823,128 of record BPTQ01000008.1, on the reverse strand, counting down.
ACTTCTTGAACGCTTTTCATCATGAAAAGTGTTGGGTCATCATCATCCTCCGTTTTCAAAAGGTTTGATTCATGCTTTTGCTTTTGTTCACGTCGTTCAGGGCAGTTAGAAGCAAAGTGACCATATTCATCACACCTAAAGCATTGAATCTTTGAAAGGTCTCGACTTTTGTTCTTCTTTTGATCCGTCTTGCTCCCGGAGTTGTTTTGGTTTCCACGGTTGTGGTTATTAGCTTGACCACTACCACGAGATTTGTTTTGAGAAGAAAAGTTTTGACCTTTACCGTTGCCATTAGAGGAATTCCTTCCTCGACCTTTCTTATCATACTTTTCAGCCCTTCCGAACATCAACTTGCCTTGATCTTCAGAAGTGGTGTCAACACCCTTCATTCTTCCTTCAAAAGCTTTCAACCTTCCAATTGCTTCTTGAAAAGACATAGTATTCAAGTCAGCAAATTGTTCTATTGAGGCAACAATTGCAACATACCTATCCGGAACGGATGCAAGTAGCTTCTTAACAAGTTTCTTGTCTTCATAAATTGTTCCCAAGCTATTGACTTCAGTTACAATTTTGCCTAACCTAGCCGCAAAGTCATCGATTGATTCGTTGACTTTCATCTTTAAAGATTCGAATTCCGTCTCCAAGGTTTGCAACCTCGCGTCTCGAACCCGATCAACACCCACATACCTGGTCTTCAAAGCTCCCCAGATTTCTTTGGCTGTGTTGAATTGTGAAACTTGAAAAACAAGTTCTTCTGGAATCGCCTGGAAGAGTAACGCCACTGCCATGTGATCTTGCTTATCAACAACTTGTGTTCCTTCCCCTGGTTCCAATGCATCTAGTATTCCATGGACTCGGAATACCGCTTTAACTCTTATTGCCCATATGTTATAATTCGTGCTTGTTAACATTGGACATTGAAGAGCCGTTTTAGAATGTTCAATTGGTGGTTGACTCGACTCGCCTTGCACCATCCTTCTTGAACGTCTTTTGTAAGTTACCGGTGTAGTTGGATTATCTTCCAGCCCTAGGTTCTAAAGGTCGAATGATTTACTTCCTGCCCAAGTAAACCAAATCGAAAGTTTAAAACTTTGATCAACTTCTTGCTTAAGTCGAACCCTAGTAAAACCCTTGTGATCAACTTCAGTGATCGACTTCTGGAACCCTTTCAGTGATCGACTTCTGGAACCCTTGCTGTGATCGACCTCTGGAACCCTTGCTGTGATCGACCTCTGGAACCCTTGCTGTGATCGACCTCTGGAACCCCCTGTGATCGACCTCTGGAACCCTTGCTGTGATCGACCTCTGGAACCCCCTGTGATCGACCTCTCTTGAAACCTTGCTGTGATCGACCTCTGTTGAAACCTTGCTCTTGATACCAATTCAAGACCACAGCTGATCGATGTTCACAACAGAAACAGTAAAACACTAAAACAATAAAACTAGAACACACAATATTTCTTGGAATAAGCTCTCCAATTAATCAGAAAAGTATTGGCTTACAAAAACTGATATTGATGGTACAATGACAAACCACAGCTTGGTTTGTGTATATAGGTATTAGAGCATGCTTTCCTAATCCTACTACAATTCTAATACTCTAGTTATATTAGAACCGACATTCCCCATGGGCTTGGGTCGATGGCTACTGCCCCATAAGCTCGGGTCAGACATTAGCCCAACACTCTGACCTTCATTCTACAAAAAACAGGAGTTATAGTCTTGACCAATGATCAAGGACTTTCTCTTGAAACCATAAAAGCACTTTGTAAAGAAAGCAGTTTATCAGGAAAAGAATCCAGTGCTGGATATATAGGCAAAAAGGGTGTTGGCTTCAAATCGGTATTCCAGGTATGGTAGACTCTTTAATATCTCCAAGTGTAGGTTAGGTTGTTTATTTTAGTTTCTAATCTTGATTATACTTCCAGGTGACTAATGCTCCGGAAATACATTCTAATGGCTTTCATGTCAAGTTTGACATTAGTGACGGTCCAATTGGTTTTGTTTTGCCAAAAATCGTTCCACCTTGTGACGTTGATTTTTTTAGCAAGTTGGTTTCTGGGGATAATGATCCAACACATGAAACATGTTGGAAAACGTGCATTGTGCTTCCCTTCAGATCAAAGGAAGGTGAAGCTTTTCCAGTCGAGAACCTTGTTTCCATGTTTTCTAGCTTTCATCCTTCTTTCACCATCTCAAATGTATCAAGTTCAGAAATATTCTAAATGATTCACTCATCGTCATGAGGAAGCAAGTTGTTAAAGACGGTATTGTACATGTTTTTCTTGGAAAAGAAAAATTCACTTGGTTTGTCAAATCTCATACACTACAAGCGGTTCATATCCGCCATGATGTCCAAACAACTAAAATAACGGTGGCACTTATGTTGGAGGATTTAGGTAATGGAAACAACATCCCGAAGCTCGACCAACAGCCTGTTTTTGCTTTATTTCCCTCTAGAAGTTACGGTTTAAAGTTTATCATCCAAGCGGATTTTGTTGTTTCCTCTTCAAGAGAAGAAGTTGATGAGCATTGTTCATGGAACCAATGGTTGTTATTGGAGTTTTCAAATTTGTTCGTTAATTCTCAGCTGTCATTCTGCAGCCTTCCTTGTTTTAAAAAGAACCCAGCGAAGGGCGTTTCAGTCTTTATGAGCTTTGTTCCTCTTGAAGGGCAAGTGCATGGTTTTTTTTCACAGCTTCCACATATGATTATTTCTAAGCTATGTAATTCTAGCTGTCTGCTTCTACAAGGGGAAGATAACGAGTGGGTCCCGCCATGTAAAGTACTGCGTAACTGGACAGAACAAACTCGTTCTTTGTTGCCCGATATTTTGATAAGGAAACATCTTGATGTTGGGTACTTGAATGAAGATACGCTCCTGACGGATTCCTTGGCACGGGCTTTAGGCATTGACGAATGTGGACCTAAAGTTCTTATTCAAATTATGGCATCTTTATGTCGGGGTGATTGTCTTAAATCAATGGGATTCAGTTGGCTATCCTCTTGGCTAAATGTTTTGTTTATGATGTTGGTTAATGCAACCAACTCTGATTTCATTAGTTCCGTAAGACAGTTACCAATTATACCTCTTTTAGATGGTAACTATGCATCATTTAATGAAGGTGCAATTTGGTTGCATACTGATCCCAAGCATGATCTTGAAACTTTTAGGAAGTTGTATTTGAAACTTCGAATTGTTAATCCTGAACTTCTCGATGATCATGTTGAAAATATAACTCAAATGCTTTACAAAATTGGTGCCCAACGGCTATCTGCACACAATGCTTTGAAAGTGCACATCTTACCTGCTATTTGTGATGAAGAAGTTATAGCGGAAAGTAAAGAGTTGATGATTGAGTACCTCTCTTTTATTATGTTTCACTTAGAATCGTCTTGTTGTTCTGAGTGTCTTGTAGAAAAGGAGCATATTCTCTCACAACTACGTAACAAAGCTTTTATTTCCACAAATCATGGGTTCAAGCGACTTGTTGATGTGCCAATTCATTTTAGTAAAGAATTTGGAAATCCTATTGATATGAGTAGGTTGGTTAGTGGCTCTGATATGAAGTGGTTTGAGATCGATATCAGCTATCCGAAACACCCAATTTACAATGCATCACCTAGAGGAACGTCGAAATTGAGAAAATTCTTGCTGGAATTAGGAGTCACCGATGATACATCCTGCATTCTATAGTTTATAGTTTATTATTATTATTATTAATTAATTAATTAGTTTATTTAGTTTCCTTTATTATATTTTCTTAGTGAACAAGTTAAGTCTAGGGACTTTTATTATAAATAGGTATTAGGGTTGTAATGGAGATTATGCAGAAGATTATTAATGGTTTAGTTATTTGACTTCATTATTGGGAGAGAGATCGGCCTCTCGAAAGTTGATCATCTATCTTTATTGTTCTTTTACCTCATTATCGACTCGGTTCATATCAATTGGTATCAGAGCTGTTCGATTCTAGGGTTTCAAAAAAAAAAACAACGTACTGTTCACTGGTTACTGTTCACCGGAATTTACTGTTCATCCCGGAGTTACTGCTTAGCATCATATTAGTCATGAGTAACAATGAATATCATACACAAACGGAAGATCGAATTTATAACTTCGAGAAAAGAATGGAGGCTATGAGAGCTGAATCAGCCTGTAGACATGAAGAAATTATAGATTTATTGAAGAAATTGGCGATTTCAATGGGCCGCACTAAGGAGGTTGAAGAATGGGAGAAGTGGCGTGATCCTAAAAGAGATCAGCAAGCAGAAAGCCACATCATCACCTTGGTTCCAGCCAAATTGATTGCAGCAGAAAAAAGTAGTAAAGATAGTAGTATTGTGGAGGAGGATTGGTTGCAAAAAAATTCACGGAGCCAAAATTATGATGAACAACCCATTCCTTTAGTAACAATGACTGGAGTCAACAATCAGATAGGTAAGGAGGTGGTAAATGAGTTACAGATTGACGATGTTGAGGAAACACATGTTGTTTTCAATGAATATGGAAGCAAAACAGATTGTAAACAACCGGGCTTGTCAAATTCCGTAACATGGGCGACAATAGGTAGCCGACATCAGTCGCATGAAGCTGGTTGGGGGCTGAAAGCAGACCAGTTTCAAGAAGATCCTAGGCCTTTTATTGAAGGGTTTCGTCTGTCATTACAATGTTGTCTTCCAAGAAGAATATGGGATCCCGGAATCACTCAATGTGACGTTTTGAAGCAACACCTTGAGGACAAGGTGTTTTTGGGGGCGGGAGTATTGATACATCCTGCATTCTATAGTTTATAGTTTATTATTATTATTATTATTATTATTATTATTATTAATTAATTAATTAGTTTATTTAGTTTCCTTTATTATATTTTCTTAGTGAACAAGTTAAGTCTATGGACTTTTATTATAAATAGGTATTAGGGTTGTAATGGAGATTATGCAGAAGATTATTAATGGTTTAGTTATTTGACTTCATTATTGGGAGAGAGATCGGCCTCTCGAAAGTTGATCATCTATCTTTATTGTTCTTTTACCTCACTATCGACTCGGTTCATATCAACCGATTTGTACAAATAGTCAAGAATGAGAAGAGTGTTGAGGACATATGTCATACTGCTCGTAAACATATGATATTAGATGATGGCTGGGATTCCGAAGAGTTAATGCATTTGTTGTCACATGTTTCCGAGAACGGTAATAAGGAAAAAGGTGTGTACCTTTTAAAGGTACTTGATACACTATGGGACGATTCTTTTAGTGACAAACCTTTCAAATCTTATGTTATAAGTATCCTTCATAGTTTTCACTGGTTGGCTTCTAGTATCGATGATCAACTTCACTTTCCTATAGATTTGTTCCATAACTGTGAAACGCTGCGTGATATTCTTGGTCACAGGGCACCATACACCGTTCCAAAGGTTAGTTATTTTCGAATTTTTCGTACGATCAAGTATAATTCTATGAAACTCAAAACCTCGATTCTTTGGTGTTAAATAGGTCAAAAACGTGAAGTTTTTAAATGATATTGGCTTGAAGAAAACAATCACTCTTGATGTTGCTTTATCAATTCTCGATGTTTGGAGAGGATCTAAGAAACCTTTTAGGGCCGGGTATAACTAGTTCAAAACTACAGTACTATTTTTCGTGTTATTTCGTTATATATACTATAGTTTGTTTTGATCTCTTGAACAATTTATAAATTTTACATTTACTAGGACATCTCAAATGACCAAGTTCTACACATACTTATGGAATGAGATGAACGTTTCAAAGCATAAGATAGTGGCCACTTTGCATTCTCAAGCTTTTATATTTGTTCCACACTGGATTGATTCTACGGATGAAGTGGTATCTGGATTATTATTAGCTCCCAGTGAAGTATATTGGCATGATTCTACCGGTTCAATGGAACATAACACGTTAACTCAGGCTCAGTTGTATGAATACAAGACTGATCATCGTGTTTTCAGCATGATGTTGTCCAGTGTTTATCCCGAACTCCGTAGTTTCTTTGTAAATGAATTTGGAGTAGCTGAGAGTCCTCCTCTTCTTAGCTACCTTCAGTCTTTGCTACAGTTATCTACTGAAAACTTGCCATCGCAAGCAGCTAAAACAGTGGTACTATTATATACGTACAGTAGTTAATAGTTGAAATTTTAAATCATCCAACTTGTTTCCATTTTCCGTTTTAACAACTTACCCATTAACTAACCATAATCTGATGACCCGTTTTCATATACATAAAGTATGTACATAATTCTTTTGTTTCACGTGTTAGGTTTTCCAAGTTTTTAAAAAATGGAGTGATGGATTAGACTCGGGGGTTTTGACTTTTGATGATATCGACCACTTGAAGAAGAATATGAAGGAAAAGGAAACGAGGATCCTTCCAACTGTGCAAGATAAATGGGTTTCGTTGTATCCATCCTTTGGTCACATATGTTGGTGCGATAATGAGAAGCTAAAGAATGAATTTATGAACTTGAACAATATCGATTTTCTATGTTTGGGGGATCTTACTAAGGAAGAAAAACAGATGCTTCAGGATAAGTTTTCTGTTCTATTTCGGAGACTAGGAATCCCGTGTCTTTCTGAGGTACTCTCTTTTATTCTCACACAAACAAAAACCTCACACTAAAAGTTTCAAGATAAGATGGGTACATTCCTAATATTATGTCACTGCGCAGGTTGTGACTCGTGAAGTGATACACTATGGCTCGACAGATAGTAGTTATATGATTTCATTGGTGAGATGGGCTCTCCCATATGCTCAGCGTTACATTTATCACAGGCATCCGAATGAATATTTCCAACTCAAGCAGTCTAGGTTCAAAAACCTAAACTCTTTGAAAATTGTTGTGGTTGATAAGTTGTTCTACAAGTACGTCATAAAGAGATTTGGGATTAAATCTAATAACGTATCTGAGTGCACTTGTCTATTACACGACAACATCTTGTATGCAACTCCTGAAGTTGATTACCATTTGCTTTTCACGGAGCTTTCTCGCTTTCTACTTTCTGGAATTCCTAAATCTCATTTAGCAAATTTCCTTTACATGATTACAAATAAGGCACAGACAGGTTTCACAGAGGAGAATATGGAGTTATTCATTACAAATAGTCAAGAGCTACCAAATCTCCCACGTGAAGAATTACGGTGGTCGTTAGCATCCACATCATCACCTGAAGTGGAATCTACTACCACTAAGAAGTTGGGGAAAAACTCAAGTTGGCCACCGAAAATCGTCATAACTGGGAGGAACGGAGAACTTGAAGCTTTCAAATACTTTTCTGTGGCGCTTGGTGACAAAAAATTGAAATGGGTCAATGAGGTTAAAGAATCCGGACTGCCGTATGATATTGTTGTTGAAGGTAAGGATAATAGCATGGAGTATATAGAAGTTAAATCAACTTCAAAGGCAAAGAAAGACTGGTTTGATATAAGTGTAAACGAGTGGAAATTTGCTGCTGAAAAAGGTGAATCTTATAGCATTGCACGCGTTGTCTTATCAGATTGGAAATCGCCTGAGATTACTATTTATAGAAATCCGGAAAAAATATGTCAGAAAAGGCAGCTTCAGCTGGCTATTCATGTGCCGAAGTAGTAAAACTGCATCATTACTACACTCCTTGAAGTGCCAACCCGATTATCAAGGTGTTTGTAAAGCATTTTAATGGCGGTTTGGATACCTTACTGTAAACAACTTCAGGAGTCATTGCAGAGTGGTCTGTTATTCAACTGTCTTTTGTTACGCATTCAACTGTCTATAATTCAACTGTGTTTTTGTTTTGGGTTTCTGTTGCTTAACATATAGTTATGCAAATAGTTATTCGTTGCCACGTTGGAATATGAAAACCATCGTTTGTTTAAACATAATGTAATATTGTTTGTCATGTATAATGTCATATACGCATATGTTATATAATCATACATGGTTCTATTATTCTACATGAGGAATGTAAGATGCATACTTCGAATTTATGATGCTAAAATTTGGTTATATAACCAAGCTACCCTACTTGTAAGACACGTGCAACCGCCGTGCCCTTTAATTTACAAAAAAGAAAAAAATTACAGTAAGATCAAGTAAAAGACAGTACAAAAGAAAGTTCACCCACATAATTTGAAGTTACTAAGAAAATGCCACTATCATCTGTTTTTCGCAAATCAGTCGATGAGATTAGAATTAAAAGTTGCTTGCGCGCAAATTAGACAAAAATAAAACAAAAGTGAATGGAGTACAAACCTATGTATTATGTCAATACAATAAATGTGCCCACTATTTTGCTATAGAGACCAGCAGTTCGTCTAGTAATAAAAATGTCAAAACATATATCGTCAAAAATGCAACTCCTATTGGTACAGTTTGTATGCCTAAACAATAGACCGTAACATATATCACTACATATACAACAGCCGAAGCGTTTGCAGCATCATGAGGTTAAAATTTCACGGATGCATCAAACACTTTGTTGGCAAATAGCCAGCTGAAGGTGCCGTGACTGGCATAATTTAACTGGATTTCTATAAGTAGTTATCCGAGCCAAATTCCCATTTGACACGAGAACACGTGCTATAGTGAAAGATTCGCCTTGTTCCACAGCAAATTGCCACTCTTTTACGGTAATAACAAACCAGTCTTTATTTGCATTCGAAGTTGCTTTAACTTCTATGTACTCTTTGCTATTATTCTCACCTTCAATAATAATATCAAATGGTAATCCCGACTCTTTAACCTCATTCACCCATCTCACAGATTTAACACCATGTTTTTCTGCAAAGTACTGAAATGCTACAAGTTCACCGGTTCTGCCTGTTATCACCTGTTGTGGAGTCACTGTGCCCCAATTTAACTGATCTGTGTTGATCAAGTTAGATGAACTCATGTTCGGCCTATTATGTCCGGTTACTGCAGCAGATACCATACTCTTTCCGTTATCCAATTTATCTTTCGAAGAATCCTCAACGATTCCAGAATCTGATTGGTCTTTTATGTCTTGTTCTTCTTCCAAGATCACTGAAGGAAACGTTAAGTCTGGATTTTCTTCAATAATCTGGTCAGCATCACTCTCGATTAATCCCTCTGTCACATCTGATTTGTCTTTTAATCCCTCTGTCACATCTCGTCTCTTTTGAGGATTAGGATTACCGTGTGCTTTTGTATTGACTGCATGTTCAAACCCTGGCGCAGATTGCCAGTTTACAGGTGGCCAACTTGAGTTACTAAACTTCTTTGCAGCTTTTGGCCGATTTAAATCCTCCAATGACAGACAAGAGCTCGTGGTTGGAATATCGTTATCTTCTTCTGGTGATGAAATCGATATCGTCCAATGTGATTCATCACTTGGAAGCTTTGATAAATTCTGATTATTTGTAAGAAAGGATTCCATTTGCTCCTCTGTGGAACCAGATTCTGCCATTGTTGTTATCATATGAAGGAAATTTGCTAAGTGCAATTCGGGGATTTTAGCAACCAGAAAACGAGAAAGTTCCATGAAAAGCGAGTGTGTATCAGATTCCCGAGTGGTGTACAAGATGTTGTCTTGTAGAAGACAGCTGCACTCACGTCGTTTAGTAGACTGAATACTAAACTTCTTAATGACATTTTTGTAGAACAGCTTCTCAACCACAACAATTTTCAGAGTGTTTAGATTCTTGAATCCAGACAGCTTGAACTCGGCATATTCATTTGGATGGATGCTATAGATGTACCGTTGAGCAAAAGGCAGAGCCCAACTCACCAATGAAGTTTTGAAACTACTGTCTGTTGGGCCATAGTATATTGCTTCACGAGTCACAACCTGCATCGAGGAATAAATTACTAAATATAAAAGTGTGCAAGTATGTGCGCATATGTTTGTGTGCGAGAGAGAAAGAGAGAGCACCTCGGAAAGTGAAGGGATTCCCAACTTCCTAAATAAAACAGAAACCTTATCCTGGAGCATCTGCTTCTCTTCTGTAGTAAGATCCCCCAAAAACAGAAAATCCACATTTTTCAAGTTTTTGAATTCCTTTTTTAGCTTCTCATCATCACACCAACATATCAGACCAAAGGATTGATGCAGAGAAACCCACAGATCTTGCACTGTTGGAAGTATCCGCATATCCTTTTCCTCCATTCTTTTCTTCAAGAAATCGATATCATCACAGCTCAGAACCCCCGAATCTAATCCATCACTCCATTTTTGGAAAACTTGGAAAACCTAACACACAAAACAAAACAAAATTATGGATAAAGCTACTGATATATATTAGTGGACATAACTTCAACCCATTTATATGAAAACTGGTCAATTTAAGTTATAGTTTACTTCTAAAAAGGAAAAAAGAACTAATAAATTGTTTACAGCCTTCTCAGCTGTTTTCTAAAATAGACGAATCTTATTAAAAAACTTTATAGTAATTACACTTAATATATACGCAAGTGAAAAGAATCTTATGGCTGTACTCACTGTTTTAGCTACTTGTGAGGGCAAACTCTCAGATGATAATTGTTGCAAAGTCTGAAGGTAGCTAAGAAGAGGAGGATTCTCAGCTACTCCAAACTCGTTCACAAAAAAATAATGGAGGCCAGGATAGACATTGCATAACATCTTGCCAAACGGATGATGAGTCATATCTTGGTCAAACTTAGGATGTGTTGACTTTGTTTGTTCCATTGAACCAGTAGAGTCATGCCAATATACTTCACTGGGAGATAAGAACAAACCAGAAACCACTTCGATGGTGGAACTAAACGAGTAAGGAACAAATATGAAAGCTTCTGAAAGCAAACTCTCCACTATCTTCTGCTTTGAGGTGCTCATTTCATTCCATATATATGTGTAGAACTTGGACATTTGAGATATGCTAGTAAATGGAAAAATAAAAACGGTTAACAAACATGTCAAAAAGGGAAGGCATATAACAAAACAACTTACAGTAATAATCTAATATGGTAAAAAAAAAAAAAAAAAAAAAAAAAAAAAAAACTTGGGGAAAAGGATAACTACAATGTTGCCTGGCTTGCACTAAGGAATAATCAGATGGGAATGGGTCTCGCTTTCTAAACCTAGCTCTTAAGGTGGGTATCAAGTATGATTACTTTTGCAGATACGAAACTTATTCCTTCAAACTCAACCCTTAAAACAATCATATATTCAAACACTATCAACCCCATAACATCAGCCCAAAAACCCAGTAAAGATAATCTATTTATGAATAAAACCTTAATTATCACCAAAAAAAAAAAAAAAAAAAAAAAAAAAAAAAAGCCTTTAATACTAAAATAATTTAAGTTCGCAATCATACATGGCACTAATTATTATTTAATGAGTTAATTGCATTTTTGGTCCCTGTGGTATGGCCAAATTGCAGTTTTGGTCCCTAAACCTTTGAAAGTGCAATGATAGTCCCCATTTTGAAGTTTGGATTGCATTTTTGGTCCCTAATCGGTGTGAAATGACCAAATTACCCTTGTCTTCTCTGAATAAGACAAAGGGTATTTTAGTCATTTCACTTTATCCAGGGATCAAAATTGCAATCCAAACTTCAAAATGGGGACTATTATTGCACTTTCAAAGTTTTAGGGACCAAACCTGCAATTTGGCCATACCACAGGGACCAAAAATGCAATTAACTCTTATTTAATTTGTTTTAAGCTGCTTTATAACTTTAATAATTTAAAAAGATTGAAGAAGTGTGTTGGGTTAAGCAAACAGAAAATAATTTCATCCCAACCAAAGAGTTACCCATTTTGACCCGTCTTGGCTAGCAGCAAATCATTACCTGGCCCTAAAAGGTTTCTCTGATCTTCTCCAAACTTCGAGAACTGATAAAGCATCATCAAGGCTAACTGTATTCTTCAATCCGATATCATTAATTAGCTTTACACTGGTACCCTATTTGACAGTAAAAGAATTATGTAAATTAGTACTACAGTTCATCCATCCAGAATAATTGTTCCACAGAATAAGATATTAGCCAACAAAAATATAAAAACTAAAATTTAAGCACTCAAAAGGTAAACTAACCTTCGGAACAGCATACGGTGCGTTGTCACCAAGAACCGAGCACACCACTTCACAGTCATGGAATAATTCATTAGGAGAGTGCAGTTGGTCATCGATACTAGAAGCCATCCACCGAATACTACAAAGGATTCTTAGAATAGAAGATTTAAAGGGCTTGTTTTGTCCATTAACGCTGCAGAGACCTGTAATCTTATCACTAAAGTAATCATCCCATAATTTATCAAGTACCTCCATGAGGTACTCACCCTTTTCTACGTCACCATTCGACGAAATAATTGACAACAAATGCATTAACTCTTCAGAGTCATAGTCTTTGACAACGGAACCAGAAGATATACAATCATCATCTAGCATCATGTTCTTGATAGCGGTATGAGGTATATCTGAAATAAGCTTTTCAACTTCAACTATTTGCACAAAATCAGTGACTCCTATTTCCTGCAAGAATTTTCTCCATTTCGATTTTCCTCCAGGCGATGATTTGTAAACTGGGTGGTTTAGATAGCTGGTATCAATCTCGAACCATTTCATATCGGTCCCACCAATCAATTTGCTCATATCAACTGGATTACCAAACTTTTTACTAAAATGAATTGGCACATCGACAAGTCGTTTGCACCCGTGATTTGTGGAAATAAACGCATTGTTACGTAACTGAGAAAGTATGTGTTCCTTTTCGACAAGACACTCGGGGCAAGAAGATTCTAAATGAAACATAATAAAAGAAAGATACTCAATCATCAACTCAGTACTTTCCGACATAACTTTTGCATCGCAAATAGCAGGTAAAATGTGCACTTTCAAAACTTCATGTGCAGATAACCGCTGGACCCCAACTCTGTAAAGCATTTGGGTTATGTTTTCAGCATGAGAATCATTAAAAAGTGCAGGATTTACTATACGAAGTTTGGAATACAAGTTCCCAAAAGCTTCGAGACCATGATCGGGATCGGTATGCAACCATATTGCACCTTCATCAATGGACCCATAATTACCATCTAAAAGAGGAATGAATGGTAACACCTTTAGGGAACTTATGATATCAGACTGACATTCACTAACCGACATAGAAAACAAAACACTAAGCCAAGAGGATAGCCAACTGAGGCCCATTGACTTTAAAGAGCCAGCCCGACATAACGATTGCATGATTTGAATAAGAACTTTGGGTCCACACTCTTCAATACCTAAAGCCCGTGCCAAAGAATCCGTTAGAGCTGTATCTTTATTTAAGTACCCAATACCCAGATGTTCCTTCATTAAATTATCGGGGAGAATAGAGCGGGTTTGCTCTGTCCAGTTTCTAAGTACTTTACATGGCGGGACCCACTCATTGCCGTCCCCTTCTAGAAGTAGACAGTTAGACATACGCAACTTAGAAATAATCATACGTGGAAGGCAAGAAAAGAACCCATGCACTTCCCCTCCAAGAGGAACAAAGCTCATAAAGACTGAAATACCCTTTGCCGGGTTTTTACTGAAACAAGGAAGGCTACAGAATGACAGCTCAGCACTTACAAACAAATTAGGAAACTCAGATAACAACCATTGGTTCCATGGACTATCTCCATCAACTTCCTCCCGTGATGAAGGAAGAATAAAATCAGCTTGGATGATAAACTTTAGACCATAATTCCGTAAAGGAAGAAAAGCAAAAACGGGTTGGTGTTCGAGCTTTGGGTTGTAGTATCCATTATCCGAATCCTCTAACATAAGTGCCATTGATATTTCAGTTGTTTGGACATCATGACGGATATGATCTGATTGTAGCTTGTGGGATTTGACAAACCATGTCATTTTATCTTTCCCAACAGTAACATTTACGATACCATCTCCAAGAACTTCTTTCCTCATTACAAGAAGTGAATCATTAAGAAGATTTCTGAACTTTATGCATTCAAGGCGATGAAGGAACAGCAACAAAGATGGATGGAGATCAGAAAACATGGAAACGAGATTCTCGACTGAAAAACCTTCCTTTTTCTTTGATCTGAAAGGAAGGACAATGCATGTATTCCAACGTTTATCATTTGTTGTATCGCTGTCCACAGAAACCAACTGGCTAAACATATCAATGTTACAAGGTTGAACAACTGTTGGCAATACAAAACCAATTTGACCATTACTTATGTCAAATTTGATATGGAACCCATTAGAATGAATTTCTGGAGCATCAGTAACCTGGAATTACAACATGTTCCATTAGTTAATTTCAGCTTATTATAATTCAAAATATAATTTAATATTGTCCAACACATCTTTTCTAAAAATGTATATAATTCCAAATACAAACAAGCAAGTTCTAGTAAACATAAAATCTAGGTTCCAACCCCTGTTTCTGGTCCATGTTTGGTGGACAAAATGGAATCGCAACTTATCATAGGCAATGTCCAGAACTAATGCAGATTTTGTTTGTTTACCTAATAGAATGTACAATGAAATGTAAAAATCAAGTACTTAAAGAAGAGTCTACCATACCCGAAATACTGATTTGAATCCAATGCCCTTTTTACCAATGTATCCAGCACTAGGTTCCTTCTTTGTCGAATTGCCCACATCACAAAGTGCTTTAATGTTTTCAACAGAAAACCCTCGTTCATTGTTCAGAACTATAACACTTGCTTCTTGAAGTATGAAGGTCAAGGTAGGCTCAACATCACATGGGTACACATTATCATCCGCATTTTGAACCTAAACATGAAAGAGTGTTACTTAACACAAGATAAAAACATAAAGTAAGGTGAGCCACAGTAGCAAACATGAAAATGATGCCTTACAAGTTCAAGTAGAAAATGTGAGTCCTGAGAATATAACTCTTGAGAAAGACAATGTAATGCTCTGCCTAATCGAGCATGTTGCTTCTTCAGTATACTATCCTCTTTAGCCGAGATACTTGGATCCAGCCCAAACTCTTCTCTCCTGATAGATTCAATTATCTTCTTTGCTGAATCCTCTTCATTATTACTGGTAGATGAATGTTTTTTCAAACCCATAGTTCGACCAATAACACTGCCAACTTTACCTTCCCCCCTATGCACATCAACCTTGGTAGATGTTATCCCTTTCCTGTCGGCAGGTGGATAACTGGCCGACATATCCTTTTCTTGATCAAATCCAGATGACTTCTTGGATTTGTAATCGTTAATCCATTCCATTATACCAAGAGACAATCCTATTTCATGAAGCATTAGCTGATCTTCTGTATGTCTGCATTGGCTTAAAATGGCTGAAGGAGCATCTTTGGCAATAGAACGAAATCCTGAAAGCAACAAATTTGTAGCAAAGCAACGAAATTCTGATGGTAGATATGCCAAACATTCTAGAACAAACTTTGATGCACGCACTATCCCCATATGAAGTTCACTTCTGTCTTCTGATTGATCTTTGCTGTTCACTATGACTTTAAAAGCTTTTTCTGTGTGGCACTTTAAAAGAGATGAGGGAACGTTTTTTTCACCACCATACAGCACAAAAAGGGATAGCAGATTTAGTGCTGTTCGAAAAGGACACCCGCGAATTGAAGCTTCTAGAAATGAATCCACAGTGGCGGTATGATCAATACGTATTACATTCCCGCTTCTAGTTACCAAACAAAGTAGCTCTTTTGTGTTTGTTTCGTTTAATAACCATATGGTAAGAGGGCCAAGAGATGGGGCAAATAAAACATCCCAATGTGACCATTTGTTTAAATCTTTCAACATTGGAGCCCTTAGCAAAACTTCAATTGCATCTTTAGAAGAGATATGTGTTTCAGAGGAACTGTTTACATTATGAGGCGATAAAAGAGCAGATGAAAACAGTACACTTTTAGAAACTGGATTGCTTTTGTTGGACTTGACAATATCTTCAAGAGCTTCCAGAGAACCTTCTTTATCTATACTGAAAGGTATCAAAGGAAACTGCATTGTGAGCAGTTCCAAAACGTTCTGAATACTTAGGCTTTCCTTTTCTGACAAGCTATGTGAAGCTTGTGCTACAAGCAAGTCTAATAGCTGATGGGACATGGAAGCCTTTAGAGAAGGTTTGTCGTGTGTTCCACTAGAACCAAGGTACTTTTGGACAAAAGAAGGTAATGCGGAAACTTTTCTTTCTAGAAGCGTGAGAAAATCACCATACCCAAAGGACTCAAAATTTTCGACAGCAAACTGCTGAGTAATCCATACCTCACACTTGAAAAGACTTCTATGAAAAAATGCGTTTTTCCCAAAAACTGAATTGGAATCACTTGAAACATCATGATTATCTTTAAGATATTCGGAAACTTTCTTCAAGATATCTTCAAGACTTACTTCTGCATAGAGCAAATAAAAAAGTTAATAAAAATTGAAACACGAAGTTGCAATTTTGACTCGTTGCCAAAAAAGAGATCGATTTCCATTATTTTTATCTCCAACGAGTCAAATAGGTAAAACATCACCTTAGCAAAAAAAAATGGATAAGGTCAACTGTTGACCAAAGTTTAATCAAATGCTTACTACCTCGTAGCCAAATTTTAAATAAAAACTTTAAATCATTATTTATATTTAAAAGTGTGGCATGTATCCGGCTAGCTATAAACAACCGCTGCTATTTTAAAAGACCTTATCATACGAGACCTTACAATAAGAAGACACAACAACAATACCCAATCCCGCCGGAGCAGGGTATGGGAAAACAAATCTCTTTAAAAATATTTTAAGAATTTGATCCAGAAAAAAGAAAATATAGTCTTAGCAAAACCCCTATGAACTACCACTAATGCTATTCCATACGATGGTTGAATCAGAATAATCACATTATCCAACAAACAAATAGGGTCAATCAAACATGAGTAGAAACAGAAACACTCACCACAATGTTGTTTAGAGGAATGCTTATTGACAAGCCGTGCATCAGTTTGTTCTGTCTCTATAGTTACATTACCAGTATGATCCATTGGATCCTTTACTGCTTCTTCTTGCTCAAGTGGTTGGAGAGTATCGTACATGCTATCTTGGAGAGTATCATACATGCTATCCCACATTCCACGTTTTATAGACCTTATCTGAAAGAAAATTCGTTGATTTGAGCCGAGTTTCAATAACTCAACATAGAGTGATAATAAATTATGTAGCATCTCCCGATAAGAGTACACTGACTGATCAACTTCTTTCTACATATTTTGGAGTTTCATCACTTTCCAAAAAGGAAAAAAATAGATAAACGAAATATGACATAAATGTGGTGATGATTGACTAACCGCAACATTTATCAATCCAACTAAGGGGTATGACTTGTACAATTCTCGGGATAATTTTTTGGGAATCTTGGGCATGTCAGGTTTGTAGAACCTGGTCATCTGCTTCATGACCTACCATGGGCAAGAAAGATTTGTTAGGTTTGTTAATAGCAGAAAATGAAATAAAAGAGAAACCAACGATCAAAGTAACTCGTAAAGGACAAATACACAAAAAGTTAATAATTTTTTTAAAAGAAATTAGGCAACTCATAAGGGACAAAGACACGAAACCACAAACCTTGAACACATCTTTGCCTTTGCATCTATCCTTCCACAGCGTGATGAATGTCATCATAGAATCATTGTCTAGTGACATATCAGCCGGATGTTTACGTTTACAGCGAACCTTCTTACTAAGATTAATACCCACAAAACCCTGTTTGTCGCTGCCTCCTTTAGGGATTTTGCGGCTGGCATTAGATGTGCTGTCTATTGCATCTGCTTTTCTCTTTTTATTTGAACTTTTTTTGCCTTCATTGCTATCATGCGAAGGGCTCTCTTCCTTTTCACCTAACATTCCAAGTCTTGTTTTTTCCTCATTTGCAGAGGGATACGGACAACTACTAACTCGATCACAACTTTTCATCTCTTGAGATGAGTTTTTGCTTTGACTAGTCAAACAAGCTTCATCCTCGTTGTCATCAGTTTCAATATCATCGTCGTTGTCTTCGTCACCATCATCGTCTTCGTCTTCTGAACTTGATTTAAACCGTATGTGCTTATTGCCATGCTCGGTAGAAAATGACTTGATGCGCTGGGATATCACACTAAAATTATCATCCAGCTGTTTTTTCTGTGACGTGAAAAGAGGACGTTTTTTGGTTTTTTTACCAGAACTCGGCAGATGTTTCTTTATTGTGGCAACTTCCAACGGCCTTGCTTGCCGGATAAATGAAATGTGCAACCTGCACAACAACAAAAAAAAATAAGTTTAATTTACTATAGAGCATTAGGTACACTATATCACTCTAATGCTAACCCATATTTTCAACTAGAGTATCTGCTACTGCAAAATTTTCAACACGGTTATGCATGATCAAAACAAGTTTTTTCTTCAAAGATGCCCCTGCGATAGCAATTTAATTTAATTTTACCTTACTAAGAAAATTTTAACTAGATCAAGCATGATGAAAAAAGTCTAAGATGGATATTGCAACGGCTGAAGCTATAGCAATTCAAATTTGAGAAGAAAAAGAACGAAAACATTATCTTTCGACTGAAGCACTGAGCTTCCTACTTTGAAAACAAGTACACCAGAAAAGCTGTTGTAAAATAGTTAACTGAAATGAACTTTATAATAAGAGGAATACAGTTTAGAAAATGGAGTTAACAAACTAGTCAGCAAATTAATAATTTCTATATATATAAAATATTACGCTTGAAATAAACAGGTCTGTCGATATGTGTAATGCTGGCGACTAAAATACTACAAAAGGAATCTAAAAAACATACCCCAAGCTTTGGATGCGTACATGAAGCTTTTCCTTGCTATCAACTGATCGTTCTTTGGCAATGAAATCCAATAATTCATCAGCCTTGATCTCTGCACCTTTATTAGCGTCCATGAACTCAACAAGATAGTTAAGTACCTCCTGGCTGGATATTTCGAACGCTCTGGTTGAATCAGGGCTTACACAAAAATAATCATTTATTAATGGATGTCGAATGAGAGGTCCCAACTCAAGCTCTTCAAACTGCTGAACTCCCTCATTCTTGCAGATTGCTGCCTCTAAATCAGCTAAGGTGGTGACCTTCCAGACTCGAATAAAGCAATTAATGAATGCGTTTATCTGAATGCAAAAATAATGGATATATCAATTTTAAAATACACAAAGTCATCGACAGTTATGACATGCGTACAGAAAATGGGGATATGGATCTTTTGATGTCTACAAACACATAAAAATGGAGCATTGAAACAAAGACCAACATAGCTTAAAAAATCTTATAAATAGTTCCAGAGACTTGTTTTAAATGCACACATATACGTTAAATGTATTAGCCCACTTTGAACTAGGCTATACACAAGGGGGTGCTTAACTTTACATTGCTAATGTACTTATGCGACTTATCATGATCAGCAATCAGTTGCTTAAAAGCAAGCACGGTTAGCTAAATTTATATGCCAAAATACTCAGTTTTCTTAAGCAACTCCTTCGCTGCCAA
Source organism: Chrysanthemum seticuspe (assembly GCA_019973895.1). NCBI lineage: Eukaryota > Viridiplantae > Streptophyta > Magnoliopsida > Asterales > Asteraceae > Chrysanthemum > Chrysanthemum seticuspe. The sequence goes on along the minus strand of BPTQ01000008.1, from coordinate 1,803,690 downwards.
TCTACAACCAACTATATTTCCCTAACAACAAAAATTATAATAAGTAGACACTCCCCTGAGCCAGGGTCCAAACTAGGCATGTAAGCGAGATGGAGACGACATAGTGAGCTTATAAATATTGACTGGCATAATATTGAAAATCGACTCTACTTTAATCAAGTCAAGCTTGAGCTTGAGCTACTCGAGTATGATTAAGTCGAGCTCGGGTTTCAGAATACTAGGCCTGTGAGGCTAGAGAGTCCTATCGAGCTTTGATTAAATTACACGTTTAGCCATTTATTCACATATAATTACTTAACTATCATTATTACTATACAATGTGATATGTACACGGTGCAAGTCAAGTCAAGCTAAATATCTCACTTATTTATCGAGCTCGAGCTTGACCTGTACTTTTTGATCGAGCTCGGGAGACTTGATTAGATTCGGCTCGATTACAACCCAATTCCAGAAGCTTGGCTCATACACTATCAGTATCATATTACCAGGTACCCCAAACATATCCAACTATTGTAATCCTACAGTGTTGTAGAACTCGGTTTACAAGGCCGAGTAATCGGCGATTACTCGCTACAAGGTCAATGAACGAAACAAGTTGAGCCGAATTGGCCACAAACATCACTTTAGTAAAATTTCGTTCAAAACTCGGTTTGAAGTACTTAACCAATTGTATTAATGTTTTTAAAAACACTTCTAGGGTCCTATCAACAATTCTATGGTCCTATGAGCAGGTCATACATATAACTTCGAAATTTATATCTAAAAAATTTGAATCCGAGTACTCCCCACCAAAGCCAATTACTAGCTACATGGTAGCCGGCCGCTCGAGTCATGATCCTACATACTCAAAAACATCACAATCATAATCAGTTTATCCAAACCCTCAAAACTAACTATCACAATAATCTATATTCGCTAACTATCAACACTATAAACACTCAATTAAATGACTATTCTTTATATCGACACTATAAATGCTCGTTTGGCAATGAGCATTAAGTGCTACTCAAATAACAGCTACGTTACCAAATGCTTTTATAAAACAAAGAGCTATTCCTAACTAACTAACTAACTAACCACCACTCCTAATTTAATGCTAACATCAAAACATCGACACGATAAACAATATATTACAGCTACATTACCAAATGCTTTTCTAAACACTACTTTTCAAAAGCTACTCGGAAAACAGCTACGTTACCAAACGCTTTTATAAAACAAACAACTATTCCTAACTAACTACCTACCACTCTTAATTTAATGCTAACATCAAAACATCAACACGATAAACAATATATTACATCTACGCTACCAAACGCTTTTATAAAACAAAACGCTATTCCTAACTAACTAACTACTCCTAATTTAGCGCTAACATCAAAACATCGATAAACAATATATTACAGCTACGCTACCAAACGCTTTTATAAAAAAAAACAGCAACTCCTAACTAACTAACTAACTACTACTAATTTAATGCTAACATCAATATATTGAAATGACAGCTACGCTACCAACCGCTTTTATCTATTCCTAACTAACTAACTACTACTCCTAATTTAACGCTAACATCAAATATCGACAATTAAATAATTTTATACAACCTTTCCTTCAATCATCATAAGACTATACAACGCAGGCACATGATTCATCTGAACACCCAACGCGTCCCACGAGCAGCTTTCAAGCGCCAAAAGCACATTCTGCGAAACTTTCACAACCGAAACGTATTCGCTCTTCGCAACTAACTCCCTCCGCGCCTTCAAAGCCGCTTTATCAATTTTCTCAATAACTTCATACCTGTTATAGGATGATACCTGATTGTACGGATTGAATGATTGGGATTGGGATTGGAATGATTCGATTGGTGGTGGATTGAAGTATTGTGTGGTAATGTTAGGGTTAGGGATTGGGAATGTAGCTAGCATTTATGTTTTCTAAACACTAATTTTTGAATGCTACTCGAATAACAGCTACATTACCAAACGCTTTTATAAAACAAACCGCTATTCCTAATTATATGCTAACTAACTAACTAACTACCGCTCCTAATTTAATGCTAACACCAAAATATCGACACGCTAATTTAATACAATCATACAAACAACAATTTATACTACCTTTCCTTCAATCATCATAAGACTATACAAAGCATGCACATGGTTCATCTGAACACCTAACGCGTCCCACGAGCAGCTCTCGAGCGCCAAAAGCACATTCTGCGAAACTTTTATAACCGAAACGTATTCGCTTTTCGCAACCAGCTCTCGCCGTGCCTTCGCAGCCGCTTTATCAATCTTCTCAATAACTTGATACCTATGATTAGACACATTCTGATTGTACGGATTGAAGGATTGGGATTGGGATGATTCGATTGGTGGTGGATTGAAGTATTGTGTGGAAATGTTAGGGTTACGGATTGGGAATGTAGTTAGCATTTATGTTTTCTAAACACTAACTTTTGAATGCTACTCGAATATCAGCTACGTTACCAAACGCTTTTATAAAACAAACCGCTATTCCTAATTATATGCTAACTAACTAACTAACTAACTACCGCTCCTAATTTAACGCTAACACCAAAATATCAACACGCTAAACAACATATCAAACAAACAACTAACAATACAATCATATAAACAACAATTTATACTACCTTTCCTTCAATCATCACAAGACTATACAACGCAGGCACATGATTCATCTGAACACCCAACGCGTCCCACGAGCAGCTCTCGAGCGCCAAAAGCACATTCTGCGACACTTTCACAACCGAAACGTATTCGCTCTTCGCAACTAACTCCCTGCGCGCCTTCGCGGCCGCTTTATCAATCTTCTCAATAACTTCATACCTGTTATTGGATGACACATTCTGATTGTACGGATTGAATGATTGGGATTGGGATTGAGATGGTTCAATTGGTGGTGGATTGAAGTATTGTGTGGTAATGTTAGGGTTAGGGATTGGGAATGTAGTTAGCATTTATGTTTTCTAAACACTAATTTTTGAATGCTACTCGAATATCAGCTACGTTACCAAACGCTTTTATAAAACAAACCGCTATTCCTAATTATATGCTAACTAACTAACTAACTAACTACCGCTCCTAATTTAACGCTAACACCAAAATATCAACACGCTAAACAACATATCAAATAAATAACTAACAATACAATCATACAAACAACAATTTATACTACCTTTCCTTCAATCATCATAAGACTATACAACGCAGGCACGTGATTCATCTGAACACCCAACGCGTCCCACGAGCAGCTCTCGAGCGCCAAAAGCACATTCTGCGACACTTTCATAACCGAAACGTATTCGCTCTTCGCAACTAACTCCCTGCGCGCCTTCGCAGCCGCTTTATCAATTTTCTCAATAACTTCATACCTGTTATTGGATGACACATTCTGATTGTACGGATTGAATGATTGGGATTGGGATTGAGATGGTTCAATTGGTGGTGGATTGAAGTATTGTGTGGTAATGTTAGGGTTAGGGATTGGGAATGTAGTTAGCATTTATGTTTTCTAAACACTAATTTTTGAATGCTACTCGAATATCAGCTACGTTACCAAACGCTTTTATAAAACAAACCGCTATTCCTAATTATATGCTAACTAACTAACTAACTAACTACCGCTCCTAATTTAACGCTAACACCAAAATATCAACACGCTAAACAACATATCAAATAAATAACTAACAATACAATCATACAAACAACAATTTATACTACCTTTCCTTCAATCATCATAAGACTATACAACGCAGGCACGTGATTCATCTGAACACCCAACGCGTCCCACGAGCAGCTCTCGAGCGCCAAAAGCACATTCTGCGACACTTTCATAACCGAAACGTATTCGCTCTTCGCAACTAACTCCCTGCGCGCCTTCGCAGCCGCTTTATCAATTTTCTCAATAACTTCATACCTGTTATTGGATGACACATTCTGATTGTACGGATTGAATGATTGGGATTGGGATTGAGATGGTTCAATTGGTGGTGGATTGAAGTATTGTGTGGTAATGTTAGGGTTAGGGATTGGGAATGTAGTTAGCATTTATGTTTTCTAAACACTAATTTTTGAATGCTACTCGAATATCAGCTACGTTACCAAACGCTTTTATAAAACAAACCGCTATTCCTAATTATATGCTAACTAACTAACTAACTAACTACCGCTCCTAATTTAACGCTAACACCAAAATATCAACACGCTAAACAACATATCAAATAAATAACTAACAATACAATCATACAAACAACAATTTATACTACCTTTCCTTCAATCATCATAAGACTATACAACGCAGGCACATGATTCATCTGAACACCCAACGCGTCCCACGAGCAGCTCTCGAGCGCCAAAAGCACATTCTGCGACACTTTCACAACCGAAACGTATTCGCTCTTCGCAACTAACTCCCTCCGCGCCTTCGCAGCCGCTTTATCAATTTTCTCAATAACTTCATACCTGTTATTGGATGACACATTCTGATTGTACGGATTGAAGTATTGTGTGGTGATGTTAGGGTTAGGGTTTGGGATTGGGAAGTTATTGGGAGGTGTTTGTTGTTGTTGTTGTTGGTGGTGGTGGTAATAGAGGTTGTGGAGGTAGTTAGGGTGGTTGAGATACGGTGGTTGTTGTGGTGGTTGTTGGTGGTTGTTACGGCGGTTGAAGGGTGGTCGGTTGTTGTACATGGTGGCTGCTGCGGAGAAGAAGAAAAAAAAAACCCGGGAATAGGGTTTTGGTTTATGACCTAAAAATGTACTTTAAATGAAACGGAAGTGAGATTACTTTTTTAGTTGAAGATTAGATAAGTTTGCACTGTTTTTTCTAGTATTAGGGTGTGTTTGTTTGGGTTTATATAGCAGGCTTATGACTTATTTAGTTTTTGGCTTAGAGCACCCTGTGTCTCCTCGTCGTCCCCCTTCGCCGTTTACCCTGGCACTCCGTCGTGCCTCGTTTTGACACCTGGGTCCCTCGCCGTTGTTGAACTCATCGTGGTGACGATGAGAGAAAAAGACTAACACAAAGCATATTAAACGTATATATATCCGTTAATAAACGGATATATATATATATATATATATATATATATATATATATATATATAAGAAGAATAATAAAAATAAGGAGGATAGGAAGTAACCACAACCACTCATTTTAGATGCACCTACAAAAATGGATGCATCTTCATTCAAATTTTCCCTCCCATATTAAAATGTGTGGCTAGAATTACTTCTTACCCTTCTCATTTTAATTATTCTTCTTATTGGATCCCTTCCCTATATATATATATATATATATATATATATATATATATATATATATATATATGTATATATATATATATGGAAGTGATCCGGTAAGAAGAAAAACTAAAATAAGAAGAATAAGAAGAATTTCTAGCCACACATTTCAAATAGGAGGAGAAATTTAAGGGGAGATGCATCTGTTTTTGTAGGTGCATCTGAAATGAGTGGTTGTGGTTTCTTCTTATCATTCTTATTTTAATTTTTATTCTTATTTGATCCTAACTCTATATATATATATATATATATATATATATATATATATATATATATATATATATATATATATATATATATATATATATATATATATATATATATAGGGAAGGGATCCGGTAAGAAGAAAAACTAAAATAAGAAGAATAAGAAGAATTTCTAGCCACACATTTCAAATAAGGGAGAGATTTTTAAGGGGAGATGCATCTATTTTAATAGGTGCATCTGAAATGTGTGGTTGTGGTTTCTTCTTATCATTCTCATTTTAATTTTTCTTCTTATTTGATCCTAACTCTATATATATATATATATATATATATATATATATATTTTAAAAACCCACCACCCTATATAAATCATCTTCATCTTCGCCATTTACACACATCTTCAAACCCAAAATCTTCCATTCTTACTTAACCATTTACACACAAAGCGTTTGGTTTGTCGCTATGAATCACAATGTTTATGGGTGTTGGTATAAAGTGGAATGATAATGGAGGGTATGAAGAAACCACCTACACACATAATTTATGAGAAAATCTTCACATTTTGGTATCCTCATTCCATTGTGGTGGCCCCATAACCAACCAAACAACATTAACGACTTTCAAATTTATAGACCCATACTCATACATCCCAACCAAACGGGCCTAAATAAGCTTATATAAGTAAGAAAATTTTAAAACAAGTCACAAAAAGTGAGCTTATGAAACATAAACCCAAAATCAAATAGACCATAAGCCGGTTATATAAGTTTAAATAAACGCCCTCTTAATTAACGAAGTAAAGTAAAGAAAAGTATAAAGTTGTGTTCTGGAGTCACTTAAGAAAAAGAAAAGGAGAAAAAGTGGAAAAAAGTTATTTAACTCTTGAAAATATTTATTTTCTATTTTGTTATTTTTCTTTTCTCAAAAAGTTTAAAGAACTAAAAGAGTGAAAATATCTAACGGTGATTATTAGTTAAAAACAAAATTTTCATATCGTCTTTCTATTTATTTGACAAAATTTACAACAATGTAAAAAATCTACAATATCATTTTTGCAGGAGGAAAGGTACACTTGAAGTCTTCAAAAATTTTGAAATGGTAATTTAAGAAGAAAAATAAGCTGCAAAAATGAAATTAAAACAAAAATATTGCCTCTTAAATCTTAAAATAAGCGAACATGCTTATTTTATTTTCTCTTCTCACCAACAAACATAAACATACTTTTTCATTCTATTATCTTCTCACCTGCAAACATAAGAGGAAAAACAAACACACGTTTTTCGTTTCCTCTTCCCACCTGTAGACAAAAGTGAAAACAATTCCTATATTGAAAAAAAAAAAAAAAAAAAAAAAAAAAAAAAACTCACGTATTTCGAGTAACCACAAAGTCATTGAAAAAAAGTTTTTATTTCAACAACGAAAAGCTTTTCAATAACTTTAACATGAAAAAAGTCATTATACCTCTCATTGAAGTTTTCATAAACAGATGCTTGTGATCGCTTATTTCTTGCGATTCTCTATTTAAAAGACACAAAATAGTTGTTTTATTGTTCAAACCATTTATGTTTAGCTATTTATTTTAAAATAAGAAGACTTTTTTTTCAAGCATATATAATGTTAATAGTTTAAAGTCATGATTCGTTTGATAAAAGTAGTTGAAAGCACAATCTCCGATATAATTTGCTAAAATGTTCACGTGACACTACAAAAATAGTTTAATTTACACACTTTTATTTTCACACTTCTAAAAAGTGTGTTAAGTTTTATTAGTATATTAACACTTAATAATATGTAAAAATTGGTTATATTAATAAATGTGAAAAAAATATTGTAAAACATTATATTTTTCACACTTATAATTGCGTAAAAAAATCACGCTTTTAAGTGTGACGAATTCTAATATTTTTCCACACTCCTAAGTGTGGAGGTTATTTGTAACACCTAAATTATCCACACGTGAGAAAGTGCGGGAAAATTAGGTGATACAAATAACAACCATACCAATAAGTGTGGACATTTCTTAGATACACTTAAAAGCGATTATAAATGTGAAAAATCTATTGTTTTACAATTTTTTTTCAAATTTATTAAGTAACCAATTTTTACACATTATTAAGTCTTAATGTGACACCCGTCAACTTTCGGATCAGTCAACTTTGACATTTAACCAAACCTTTGTTTAACTAATTGTTTATGTGTTATGTGCTTGTGTGTTTTGATGATTCATTTCAAGGTTGATCTTTTATATAGCTATCATATGTATATATGATATTATGTGTTATATGTGTTCATTAGTACCCAACGTTTATTTAAAATGTGGATGACATTTCACTTTAGTGCATTTGAGGACTTTACGTCAATTGTCGAATTCACGGTATTGGTTTAAGCCCATTAAACAGCTTTATAAATAATGTGAATGATATTTATTTATGACGATAAAAATAATATAATGATATATAAGTGTATTTCTATTTTTTGAAATTCATTTCCTTGTTTTAAGTTATTTTACGACAAAATGAGTAGTAATGGGTTATACTTAGCAACTAGGGATTTTTGTAAAATATATAATGTATAAAATAAATAAATGAAGAAAAATATATATAATTTATGTAAATTATAGGGGGTGCCTATTTGTATAAAAATAATAATAATAATAATAAAATGGGGGTTTTGTTTTAGGAAATTACCATATAGTTTGTCCCTAAGTTACCTTAACACCTCCTTAACCTTTATAAATACAAACCAAACGAAAATCCTACCCTTTTTTGTTAAAAATCAGTCAACCAAGGGAGGGAAGAAAAAAAGAAATCGGCTAGGAATCAGTTGGTTTTCGTTTTCTGATGCAGGTTTTACTGACCAGGTTTAATATTTATAAAGTCTCGTTATACCTATGGTCTACCCTAATGCACTAACGGGCAGTGTACCCGGTCGTGTGTAGTGTAGTATTCGGTAAAACCGAGGTCGTCCCAAGAGCTATATGTGTTTGATTATTACTAAGTCTAGGTGTCACGATAAGGAATTAATTATTTAACTACTAAGGCAGATAAAAGCAAATAAAAGGTAAAGGATAAATCAATAGAGGAGAGTGGTGCTAACCTAGTTAATCCTCCTAGCTAGTTATGTCTACGTCTACTTACTTCCAATTACTTCAGGTTTGGTCAAAGTCGAGAGGAGAACATTTGGTCAATTCGCCCTAACTTATCAGCAAAGATGCCACCACAGGAGAAGTCAGGTGTCCCCTCATAAGTCCTGTTGTTCCTGGTCCCCTAAGCCAAATCATTAAGTACCGCTACATGCTAGATTTATAATAGTGAGTGCCCGGGCGTTAACAACTTAAACACTCACCCCCTAATTCTTAAGTTCATCCAAACGGTAGGTGATCAGCTGGTCAAATCGCACAAGTAGAAAGGGTCGTCAGTTGGTCATATCTTACCCTTCCCGTCTCAGTCCGCTCACCTAGGGTCAGTTGGTCATATCTCTTAGGCAATTGGCCTCTACCGCCATTCAAAACTACCGAACCAAGGGTAGCTACCAATAAACTATGCATGCATACACTTAGAAATAATTGTACGGAAGTAATGTAAACGCAAACAAAACAATTAAGGAATCATAACAAGGCCAGCACCAAGAGGTGCTTAGCCGCTCATATTAACCATACAAATCAATTCAATATTCAAAGTTACGAAATACATGAATCGAAAGTAAAGAAAAGATAAAATGCTAATGCTTATCATAGGGGAGTGATTTCTCCCTGGAGACAGCTTCGTATGCTTCTCTAGACCTTCCTTTGGCTTTTTCCCACTTTCTTTGGTTGTTATTTGTGGAATGAGATGAATAGAAATGCTGGAAATTGTGGGGTATTTATAGGCCAGATCTGGGTTACGGCGTAACTATTATAAGAGTTACGCCGTAACCTTCAATTCCTTCGTATTTTGCACTAGATCTGCTAGTTACGGTGTAACCTTATGAGTGGTTACGCCGTAATCTTCAATATTTCTTGGTTACGTCGTAGTTGGTGGAATAGTTACGGCGTAGTTATCAGCGGCGTGGAATCTCATTTGACCTAATATAGTTACGTCGTAGTCCTTGGGAAGAGTTACGCCGTAACCTTCTAATGAGTTGGTTTTCTGAGTCACGCTTTAGTTACGGCATAATGTGAGAGATGAGTTACGCCGTAACTTCTTCAAAGTTAGCATACTATGATAAATCTTTGATATGTCTTCCAATCCGCGTCTCTTTAGCTCCAATGCTCGTAATTTACCTGAAAGTGGAAAACAATGGAAAACAAGCGTAAATCCATATAAATTATATAAATTACAAGCATTATCGGGGGAAATTGACACTTAATATTCCGGACTATTTGATGTTATCAAATATCCCCCCCACTTGAACTCTACTTACCCTCAAGTAGACCTTATTAGAAAGATTCCTAAAAAGATATCTCTCAATACCTAGAAAATATAAGTTTACAAATCCCTTATGCTAGAATAAAACAAAGCCGAACACCTCACGAAATGGGAACGAAACACGCAAATCTCTCAACTATTCTAAGTGTCAATTTCGGGGTATCACTCAATCGCACAGTCATAGCATGTATTCTATTATAAGCTTGGCGGTTACACAAATCTCCACCACTAGAGTTAAGGGCTAAACAATTCTCGAATGCAATATGGGTAGACACGACTAAGGTTAAGGGGTGAATCGTCATTACTAACATGTCACGGCGAAGTGGACAAAATCAATTATACATGACCAAATCCATGACCAAGACACCAAAGATTGCTCGTTGCATCACCTAGACACGCTTCATGACTAAAAGGGTAGGATAAGACATGGGAAGTATAAATGGTGTAAAATAAAAATCAAGCAGGTAGTCTAAATTTACAACCAAGTCATCACCACTTACCGTCCGCCCAAACTTCAAGCTTTGAAGTCAAGAAACCGGATTATGAAATACTAGGTAGATGTGTCATTAGAGGACGTCGTGATGGGCACACTACCTTTTCTTCAACTGTTGGCAAATTCACCAACTCCAATCTTCGAATGTGACCGAGGTAGCCTCCTCGATACTAAATCTATATAGCTCATAACATAGTGCTTATAACATCGCACTTTACAATAACTAAATAACATAACAACTTTTTTTTTTCAACATAACAATAATAACTAAACATAATATCCCCCCACTTGAGATGAACAATGGGAATTTGGGGGGTCTTCAATGATCTTCAAGAATATGTCGTCGACGAAAGCGTAATTTATGAACCTTTCCACTTGAACCTTGAACTTAGGCAAATGATGACTTCCCAATCACAAATAAAGACTACATGGTAGGATAAGGTGTATAGGTGTATCTAAACAATATATTGGGTTAACAAAATGAAAGGAATGGCTCAGATAGGTGTATCTAGGGGTATCTTGCACTAAAGGTGAGTGCAACAAAAGGGTTTCACATGGGGGTCGAGAAATCGAGGTGACTAATCGATAGACACACAATGGTAGGCTATTTTGGTGATAATCCTATAATATTTCCTTCTAAAACTGAAAAGTCCAAATACATCGAGCAAACTCAACATACCTCGTCTATGGTCTCGAAATGATGCAAAGGCCAAGTTCTAAAGTTTACAAGCTACCGGCACATTCATAATTTGGTGGATTTGGGGTAAAATATTGGAAACGGATAAGGCTTATCTCACCATATAATATCAAGGTTTGTATGTGCTCGGCTAAGGTCTAATCTAGTTAGGTTAAGAAAAACATGTCAAAATTTTAAAAATGGCATAATTTTTTAAAATAAACTAGAAAAACGAGGGCAAAATAATGTTCAAGAGATAATTCTACTCCCGTCCCCCCCCCCCCCCCCCCCAACTTGAATTGTACAAAGTTCCTTTTGTACTAAGCATTAAATAAAGGTGAAGAGAAAAGTAGAATTAGAGCGAGAACTTCCCTGAAATTTGCTCCACAAAGAAAGAAGGCCTACGAAAAAGAGACGTGCCTTCGTATAAGCATCATGAACAAACTTCAATCCCTGAAATCACACTACCGACAAGCATAATTCTAAAAAGAAAAAATGAAAAATGAAAAACCTAACTCACTTTCGTAGGAATCACGGTTGCATTTAGCATATGCAACAAGCCTTTTAAACCACTTGGTGTCCCAAGTGGACGAGTGAAGTCTCGTGAGGGTTTACAGGGAACACACCCACAAAGTTCATTTAAAATACTAATACAAGGTTATTGTGTTTTTAAAATGAAAGAAGTAAAGCAGAGGAAGGTTACGTCGTAACTCTTTGAGGGAGTTACGCCGTAACTGGCAAAACCTGACATAAGTTGCAAAGCGAGTGGTTACGGCGTAACCACGGAGATGGTCTTACGCCGTAATTAGTAATGCGTCTAGAATTCTGCTGCAAAAGGTTGGTTACAGCGTAATCACATTGATGAGTTACGCCGTAACTATTGTTAGATCAGTAAACTGCAGCAGCAATTACTTCCTCGTTTCCTGCAAAAATGGTTAGAAAACACAAAACCCTACAGGAATGAAAATAAAACAAAAGAAAGGGATAATTCGGGTTGTCTCCCGAAAGAGCACTTTTTCTTTATTTACGAGTCTTTAAGTTAGACTCAGAGCCGCTGGGCTTTATGGGGGTCTTTGGACTTCCCCGACTTCTTCAATGTCTTTCATCAAGTTATGCCTCACCCAGGCGACATTCGTGGCAGTTCAGAGGTATTCATTAGTTTCGATCTTCCGGATTTTGCAAATTTTTTTTCCCGGTCCCAAGTGGTAGCGAGTGAACTCGTATTTTTCGACAATAGTTGGTGGTGGCCTCTTATAGGGAATCCCAAGGAGTTTGCACCTCCTTTGCTCATATGCTTCATCATCGGGGTCAGTAAACTCCTCATTTCCTTGCAACTCAAGGTAATCTAAAATCCCCTCAATGTCATCGTCATCAAAAATGGTACCTTTAAACCATTCTTCATCGGGCAGATTCTCCACTAGTATACGCTTGCATTCTTCTTTTTCATCTCTTACCAACTCCTTGTCATCCTCAACTGTTATTTCACTCATGTTGTTAGGACTCTCGTTGTTTGAATTTTCTTTACTCATGTACTCCTTCCAAATCTTTTCTTTTGTTAACGTATCTACATGTCCATACTTAATTTTTACTCAACTATCAAATCCCAGGTTGTCCAACCAAGGAAAACTTATTCTTTCCTCATCGTTGGTTGAGGTCCAAAAGAATTAATCTTCTCCCATTCTCCTTAAGCTGCTTCCCATGTTACATTTATCGTCACACGGGTTGCATGATGCCCAGAAAACATCCCCAGGAGATTTTATTATTTCGCACCAGTGACTACGTAATTCCTTGTTGTCAGTTTCACTTAAATGCTCATCCATGTAGTAGATGTCGTTATTAGCCACTTCCTTTTTCTGATTATGATCCTCGTAGTCAATCTTTAGCTTTTTAAGAAGATTCGGGTTAATCTTAGCATTCCCGAATTGTATTGCGTACCAATCATCAAATGTCAAATCACCGAACTTTATACTATGTCTTTCAAGCTCGTGAGGGCATGTCCGCTCTTCCTCTTTTTCACTATCCTCGCGGAAGGGGTTGTACGTAGGCCATGTTCGTGTGGATTCATCGTCGGTTATGAATATCGGAGTACACCAGTGAGTAATAGGCGGCTCCTCTTCATCTTCGAGGGAGAGTTTCTCCAGTCTTTCATCATCAGTATATGCAGGCCACATGAATTTGTTATTCTTGACCCTATCCTTATTGCTACCTCCATCGTAAATTTCATTTCCCGGGTCACACGAGGCCTATAGATCATACCAATCTCCCTTAGCTACGGGTATCTTTTTGCACCAGTGATACTTCCTCTTTGATCAGGGCAGAGGGCACAAGTTAATGTCGTGGGACCATTCGTTAATCTCAGATGTTCCTGATTCGTCCACTTATAGGAATTTATCTGCCCACGTATCCCAGATACGCCGTAACTCAGATTTTTGGTTACGGCGTAACTCGTTAGAATCGTCCTCATCAATATTCTTCATAACCCCGTTATCGTTGTCAAAAACATAGTTACGCCGTAACTCATTAGACAGGTTACGGCGTAACTTAGATCTGTCGATGGGATCTTCCTCTGAATCCGTATCTTTGGCCTAAATCTTCGAGTTATTATCAGCAAAAATCACTTTACATGCCATAGTGGGTTTTGATCCTTCAGGTTTATTGTTATTCATTCTTACTTTTTCACTGAGCTTTTCCACCATAGATTCAAGGTTTTTTAGGGTTGTGTCGTGATTGAAAAGGCTTCTGTCAGTGTTTCCCTGGAATTCTTTTAACCACTCATCTTGCTCTTTTTGTCTTTGGGCTGAACTTTCTAGGAATTTGTTAATTGTTTCTTCAAGACTGGGCTTTCTTTCTCCATAAGGCCCACGGTTGTAATTTTCACGGTACCCGTTACTATTTCGATTTTCTCCGTAAAACGGTCGATTTTCTCCCTATTTTGCTTCTTCAATTATATTTTCTTCGTCAACATGAGGACAATTTTTCGTGAGATGTCCTCCCCCACAACTTTCACAACCTACTTGGATGGCATGAATGGTTTCTCTGACTTTCAGCATATCTCGACTTAGATTCTCAATTTTACTAGCGATTGCTGCAATTCCATCAAAACTTCCGCTTTGGTTTCTCTTGCTTCCTCCATCGTGCCATTTTTGAGAATGATCAGCCATTTTTTTAATGGCTTCAATAGCAAGAGTACGCGTCATGTTCGGAATAGGTCCTTGATAGTCCAACATCTGTCTCGTAGTTACATTGATTCCTTTGTAGAAGATGTTGACCTTTTGCTGGTTGTTCAGATCATGTGTAGGACATTTTTAAAGAAGATCGTTGTATCTATCCCAAGCTTGATACAACGTTTCATCGTATTCTTGCTTGAAATTATGGATTTCTAAAAGCTGGTTAAAAATCTTCGATGGCGGACAATATCTCTGAATAAAGTGCTTTTTAAGTAGAGCCCAAGTATTAATTGCCCCGGCGGGCAATCTTTTGATCCATCTTCTGGAAGCTCCAGTAAGAGTCATGGGGAATACCCTTAGCATAACAGCATCATGAGACACGCCCGGAATGTTGAAAAGGCTTGCGATGTATAGGACATTTTCAACGTGCTCATATGCATCTTCGTCTCTGTTTCCTGAAAAAGGGTTATCACGAAGCTCCCTCATAAATTGGTCATTAATTTCGAAACGAACATCCGCTCCAATTGTCGGTCTTAAGAGACTTGGCCCTTGTTCAACTCTTGTCAAATCCAAATATTCCTAAAGAGTGAGGTCATCAATGTTAACAACTTCCATGGTACCTGAAAACTCGAATAATGATCGTGAGAATAGAAAATTTTAAAACAAAACGAAAACGAAAGACTTAATAACAATCCTAATATAACTCCCCGGCAGCGGCGCCAAAAACTTGATGCATGTTTTACTGACCAGGTTTTAATATTTATAAAGTCTCGTTATACCTATGGTCTACCCTAATGCACTAACGGGCAGTGTACCCGGTCGTGTGTAGTGTAGTATTCGGTAAAACCGAGGTCGTCCCAAGAGCTATCTGTGTTGGATTATTACTAAGTCTAGGTGTCACGATAAGGAATTAATTATTTAACTACTAAGGCAGATAAAAGCAATAAAAAGGTAAAGGATAAATCAATAGAGGAGAGTGGTGCTAACCTAGTTAATCCTCCTAGCTAGTTATGTCTACGTCTACTTACTTCCAATTACTTCAGGTTTGGTCAAAGTCGAGAGGAGAACATTTGGTCAATTCGCCCTAACCTATCAGCAAAGATGCCACCACAGGAGAAGTCAGGTGTCCCCTCACAAGTCATGTTGTTCCTGGTCCCCTAAGCCAAGTCATTAAGTACCGCTACATGCTAGATTTATAATAGTGAGTGCCCGGGCGTTAGCAACTTAAACACTCACCCCCTAATTATTAAGTTCATCCAAACGGTAGGTGATCAGTTGGTCTAATCGTACAAGTAGAAAGGGTCTTCAGTTGGTCATATCTTACCCTTCCCGTCTCAGTCCACTCACCTAGGGTCAGTTGGTCATATCTCCTAGGCAATTGGCCTCTACCGCCATTCAAAACTACCGAACCAAGTGTAGCTACCAATAAACTATGCATGCATACACTTAGAAATAATTATACGGAAGTAATGTAAACGCAAACAAAACAATTAAGGAATCATAACAAGGCCAACACCTAGAGGTGCTTAGCCACTCATATTAACCATACAAATCAATTCAATATTCAAAGTTACGAAATACATGAATCGAAAGTAAAGAAAAGATAAAATGCTAATGCTTATCGTAGGGGAGTGATTTCTCCCTTGGAGACAGCTCCGTATGCTCCTGTAGACCTTCCTTTGGCTTTTTTCCACTTTCTTTGGTTGTTGTTTGTGGAATGAGATGAATAGAAATGCTGAAAATCGTGGGGTATTTATAGGACAGATTTGGGTTACGGCGTAACTATTATAAGAGTTATACCATAACCTTCAATTCCTTCGTACTTTGCACTAGATCTGCTGGTTACGGCGTAACCTTATGAGTGGTTACGCCATGGTCTTCAATATTTCTTGGTTACGCCGTAGTTGGTGGAATAGTTACGGCGTAGATATCAGCGGCGTGGAATCTCATTTGACTTAATATAGTTACATCATAGTCCTTGGGAAGAGTTACACCGTAACCTTCTGATGAGTTGGTTTTCTGAGTCACGCTTTAGTTACGGCGTAATGTGAGAGAGGAGTTACGCCGTAACTTCTTTAAAGTCAGCATACTATGATAAATCTTTGATATTTCTCCAATTCCGCGTCTCTTTAGCTCCAATGCTTGTAATTTACTTGAAAGTGGAAAACAAGCGTAAATCTATATAAATGATATAAATTATAAGCATTATCAGGGGAAATTGACACTTAATATTCAGGACTATTTGCTTTTATCATATTAATTAATTACTTTTAATCTTTAAATTCTTATAATTAATTAGTAGCTTACATGGATGGATTAGGGTTCTAAAATATCATTAGTCTACTGTAATTATGACTTTAGGATTGTTAGAACACTTGCCTAAAACGTTTATATGGTTATATGAAGGATCGAACACGTTAGGGTTTGTAGAAAGTCGTTATTGAATCTGGCATATCTGTAACCTCAAGTATAATAAGTTAGAACTCGAGTTTTATGAAAGATTTTAGGGTGTTTATTGATTCTAAAATTAAGTTCAAGGTTTCTACTTTCTCAATTGAGTATAGGACAATCAAAACTAATTTGGTCATTCAAAAATTTTAAAAGAAATCAGATGTCAAAGCTGAGTTCTTGGGACACATTTGAGTTGAATCGTAGAATTTTTATCTCACAAACTATCGCAAGTTAGGACCTATAATTTTTACAGGGGCATATTCCATATATCTAATAACTGGTGTAATTGTTTTAGATTTTTCTGGAAGGTTTAAGTAATTTTAAAGAAATGCAAACATTTTGCGTGTTAAATCATATCACTTTCTGGACAGTTTTGCTTAACGGAATTTTATAAAATACTTACACTAGGAAATAAAATCTAGTAAAATTGTAGGAAGTACTTAACACATATAAGTACCACCGGTAAAATTTGGGAATCTCAGGAGCTCGTTTGGTATTGTTCTAGAATTAGAGAAAGTTAATCGGTATTTGATAAAACAAGGTTTAAACTGTTTTAATATGGGCTTATAACTAGCACCAATACCTAATGAATTTGCACGTGTATTCTTGGATTTCAAGTGGGAAGTGATGAGAGACTGACTTGATCCTAATTGTTGCTAGGATCTCATACCATCTACCGCAAACCAAAGAAACCAAGTTTCGATCACTAGGATCATGTATGTAAGGTATAACTCGCCGGGAAAACGTATCTCGTTGGAAAAATTATCTCAAAACCAAACTGTTATGTTTTCCAAGAGTTATAAGAGAGCAAAACATGACCCTAAAGAAGCTAAAAAATATGAACATTTGAGTACGAGCCTGCCTTATCGTAATCACAACCCGTCGGAAAAGCGTCTCACCGGGAAAACGAACTTAACCAAAACGAAAGAAAAATACTGGACTGATGCTAGGATCTTTGTTGGAAATGGGGTTTGATATTTGTTTGAGTGGTGAAAAAGTAGCTAATTGTGGGGTCTTATTAATAATTGCAATCCTAAGTAGTTGAATTGTATAATCTCTAGTCACAAGATTGTGTAGAGACTAATATGGAAAATGTATCACATGGATACATAAGGCGTGGAGTTTGATGGGCTCAAGGAAATGAGTGCTTCAAATTTTGGGATTAGCAAATTTATGGTATGGTTGCAGATTTTTAAGAAAAAAAAATGAATTGCTTATATATCTATATAGGGAAGGCTGAATTTTTGAATAAGAATGGAGATTTTTTATTATTATCCCTAGTGGAATGGTAATGTTCGCAGCCGCTTTAACAATTTTCTCAATAACTTGATACTTGTTTTATTGGATGACACATTCTGATTGTACGGACTGAATGATTGGGATTGGGATTGAGATGGTTCAATTGGTGGTGGATTGAAGTATTGTGTGGTGATTTTAGGGTTAGGGTTTTGGAAGTTGGGAGGTTGTTGGTTGTAGAAGTTGTTGAGGAGGTAGTTGAGTTGGTTGAGATACGGTGGTTGGGGTTGTGGTGGTTGGTGGTTGTTACAGCGGTTGAATGGTGGCCGGTTGTTGTACATGGTGGCTGCGGAGAAAACAAAACTCGGGAATATGCTTTTGGGTTTTGGTTTATGACCTAAAAATGTGTTGGTTTAAGATAAATGAAACGGAAGTTAGATTACTATTTTAGTTGAAGATAAGTTATAACCTAAAGTTGTTTTAAGGAGTATTACTTGACGAAAAATCATTGTTCGACCTACTAATCATGCCAACAAATGAACCTAATGATTTGATTGGTTGATTTAAAAAATTGATTGGTAGAAATTTAAAAAGAGAAAGTACTTAATGCAATTATACAAGTGATTTTTGCATTAGGTATATATTTAGATTTGTGTTGTAGGTCTAAATAGCATAACTCATTCTTGACTAAGAGCATCCACAATGGTTAAACACACAAATGACTTTTTGCATTTAATGCCATTAATGCATACCACATTTAACACATACTCCCCCGTCCCACAATAATTGTCCTCATTTGACTTTTTAAAATCTTAATTTCTCAATTTTGATTCTTAATATTTTTGTACGTGTTATATAATACTTGATGAAAATTACACCAATGAAAAAACATTATATAGTCAATCCATTCATATGTTTTGCATCAGTTATTATATAATACAAACAAACATATTTAAGATCAAAGTTGAGAAATTAAGACTTTAAAAAGTCAAATGAGGACAATTAATTTGGGACGGAGGGAGTATCCTTTTGAAAAAAAAACTTATGGTCCGTTTGGTTTGTAGATGGATTTAAGATTAGGATTTGGATTTGGATTTAAATATGGGATTTGGATTTGGATTTTGATTTGATGTAAGACAGAGAAAATAATTTTATATGTTAAATGTATAAAAGTAAAATGATTTAAATTGAATTAATTATTAGACATAAAATTAATATATTATTTTTAAACTTTATAAAAGTAAAATAAATAAATAAATGATAACCAATGTGTGGCTGAGATATATTTGTAGATGACAAAGTCAAAAAAAAACAAAAGAGATGTCAGAAAAGTCGGATGGCCTGGTGACTTTTGTCTAACCCCATCAATGAGGGTATAAGATACTGATGGATAACCCATGGATTCAAACCAAACGGTTAGTATTTCTTTGAAACCATCACTCAAATCCAAATACCCTATACCAAACGGGCTCTTAAAGTATACTAAGTTTTTTTATAAAAAGCTTTTCAAAAAACTTTTCTAGCAATGAAAAAAAAAGCCTTTCAAATAACTTATTCTAATAGTGAAAAGCTATTCTTGTTTTTGTCATTGCAGATGCTCTAAGTAAAGTAAGAAAAATAGCTAAAAAGAAAAGTTGTGTTCTCGAGTCACTTAAAAATAGAAAAGAAAAAGAGAAAAGTGAAGAAAAAAAATTTTGTTTGATTTTGAGGTAAAATATTTTTTCTTTAAAATTAAGTTGAAAATATTTATTTTCTATTGTATTATTTTCCTTTACTAAAAAACTTAAAGAACTAAAAGAGTGAAAGTATCTAACGGTAATTATTAATTAAAAGAAAAAATTCATATTGTCTTTCTGTTTATTATGACAAAATTTACAGCAATGTAAAAAATAGTTTTGTCTAATCTACAATATTATTTTTTGCAGGAGAAAAGGTACACTTGAGTCTCCAAAAATTTCTAAGTGGTGATTTAAGAAGAAGAAAAAAAAAACCTGCAAAAATGAAATTAAAAAATTATTATCATTATTTTTTATGAAACATCACTTCATCAGAAAATCATAGGATTTACAAGAAATTAATGGGGAGCCGAGAAACTAACTGGACCCCCACTCCTCTAGCTATAGCAAAACTAATCATACTAAAAATATGATCAACAACACGTGCGTCAATTTCCTGAGTCAACGAGAAACATCGGATGCGTTTTAGTAAGGTTACTGCCTCCTTCTCAAGTTCTCCAAAGGAAGAGAATGAGAAGGGGAGAAACCTATATCCAATGTCCGCACATTTAGCCTCGTACTTGACACACTTACGTTGCGCTGTTTCGACCACCGCACGGCCCCGTGGGAAATCAACCATATTAGTTTGTGTCAAGGGAGACGATCCAGTCAAATTGACACATGTATCCTACCCACCATCCCA
The DNA here is from genome assembly GCA_019973895.1 of Chrysanthemum seticuspe. Classification (NCBI taxonomy): domain Eukaryota; kingdom Viridiplantae; phylum Streptophyta; class Magnoliopsida; order Asterales; family Asteraceae; genus Chrysanthemum; species Chrysanthemum seticuspe. The sequence goes on along the minus strand of BPTQ01000008.1, from coordinate 1,783,311 downwards.
AGAATAGAGTAATATATCAGCTGGACATAAGGATTTGTCCCTATCACCACAAAGCCCAATGTCATCCTCTTTTCGAGCCGAAATCCCAAACCGAGAGCATATGTCAACAAGGGTATCACGCACCACATTGTACCGATGTTTAATGTCAATGATACCACCACATTGTGCCGATGTTTATTATTATTGTTGTTGTTGCTGTTGCTGATGCTGATGCTGATGTTGTTGCTGTTGTTGTTGTCGTCGTCGTCGTCTTTTAAATCTAAAAATTAGCAAACACGTCTTTTATTTTCTCTTTTCACTAACAAACATAAACATACTTTTTCATTCCATTATCTTCCCACCTGCAGATATAAGAGGAAAAACAAACACATTTTTTTCGTTTCCTCTTCCCACTTGTAGACAAAAGTAACTCGAGTAACCTCAAAGTCATTAAAAGAGCTTTTATTACAACAACAAAAAGCTATTTAATGACTTTCATAGAAAAAAGAGTCAGGGTGCGTTTGGTATACCATTATGGGAATGAAACTATTACTATAAAAGTGATTAAAGGTGTTTGTTTAAGATGAGGGGGCCTACCACTATGGTAATTAATGATATATATAATCTATACTCCATATACATCAAGAGAGGTAGGAATAGATCTTTCATAGGTGAGGGACCCACCACTACTATGAAACTTATACCCATTGCCATTCATAATAGCATACCAAACACACCCTCATCATACCTCTCATTGAAGTTTTCATAAACGGATGCTTGTGATCGCTTATTTCTTGCGATTCTCTATTTAAAAGACACAAAATAGTTGTTTTAATGTTCAAACCATTTATGTTTAGCTATTTATTTTAAAATAAGAATACTTTTTTTTTTCAAGCATATACAAGGTTAATAATTTAAAGTCATGATTAACTCGTTAAAAGTAGTTGAAAGCACAATCTCTAATATAATTTGCTAAAATGTTCACGTAACACTAAAAAAAATAGCTTAATCTACACACTTCTATTTTCACACTTCTAAAAAGTGTGTAAAATTTTTATTAGTATATTAATATTTAATAATGTGTAAAAGTTGGTTATATTATTAAATGTGAAAAAAAAAATGTAAAACATTATGTGCGGAGGTTATAGATTTTTCACACTTATAATTGCATAAAAAGAATCACACTTTTGAGTGTGAAGAATTATAAGATTTTTCACACTCTTATGTGTGGAGGTTATTTGTAATACCTAAAAATTAGGTGCTACAAATAACCTCCACACCTATAAGTGTGAACATTTCTTAGATTTCTTCACACTTAAAAGTGTGAACTTTCTTTTGACACAATTATAAGTGTGAAAAATCTATTGTTTTACAATTTTTTTCATACTTATTAATGTCACCAATTTTTACACATTATTTAGTGTTAGTGTGACAACCGTCAGCTTTCGGATCAGTCAACTTTGACATTTAACCAAACCTTTGTTTAACTAGTTGTTTATGTGTTATGTGCTTGTGTGTTTTGATGATTCATTTCAAGGTTGATATTTTATATAGCTATCATATGTCTATATGATAATGTGTTCATTAGTACCCACGTTTATTTAAAACGTGGATGACATTTTACTTTAGTGCATTTGAGGACTTTACGTCAATTGTTGAATTCACGGTATTGGTTTAAGCCCATTAAACAACTTTATAAATGATGTAAATGATATTTATTTATGACGATAACAATAATATAATGATATATAAGTGTACTTCTATTTTTGAAATTCATTTACTTGTTTTAAGTTATTTTACTACAACACGAGTAGTAATGGGTTATACTTAGCTACTAGGGATTTTTGCAAATTATCTAATGTATATAATAAATAAAATAAAGAAAAAAAATATATAATTTATGTAAATTATAGGGGGTGTCGATTTGTATCAAAAAAGGAAAAGAAAAAAATAGAGGTTTTGTTTAAGGAAATTACCATATAGCTTGTTCCCTAAGTTACTCTAACACTTCCTTAACTTCTATAAATACAAACCAAACGAAAATCCTATGCTTTTTTGTTAAAAATCAGTCGACCAAGGGAGGGACGAAAAAAATCGACTAGGGTTTAAGGTTTTCAAGAATCGGTTAGTTTTCGTATTCTAATTAATTGCTTTTAATCTTTAAATTCTTATAATTAGTTAGTAGCTTACATGGATGGATTAGGGTTCTACAATATCATTAGTCTACTGTAATTATGACGTCAGGATTTTTAGACCACTTTCCTAAAAGGTTTATATGATTATATGAAGGATTGAACACGTTAGGGTTTGTAGAAAGTCGTTATTGAATCTGGCAGATTTGTAACCTCAACTATAATAAGTTAGAACTTGAGTTTTATAAAAGCTTTTAGGGTGTTTATTGATTCTAAAATTGAGTTCAAGGTGTCTACTTTTTGTTCCAATTGAGTATAGGAAAATCCAAGCTAATTTGGTCATTCAAAAAATTTAAATGAAATCAGATGTCAAAGTTGAGTTCTTGGGACACATTTGGGTTGAATTGTAGAATTTTTATCTCACAAACTATTGCAAGTAAGGACGTCTAATTTTTACAGGGACATATTCCATATATCTAATAACTAGTGTAATTTTTTTAGATTTTTCTGGAAGGTTTAAGTAATTTTAAAGAAATGCAAACTTTCAGTGTGTCAAATCAGATCACTTTCTAGATAGTTTTGATTAACGGATTTTTATAAAATACTTACAATAGGAAATAAAATCTAGGAAAACTATAGGAAGTACTTAATACATATACGTACCACTGGTAAAAATTTGGGAACCTTAAGAGCTCGTTCGGTATTGTTCTAAAATTAGAGAAAGTTAAACAGTATTTGATAAAACAAGGTTTAAACTGTTTTAATATGGGCTTATAACTAGACACCAATACCTTATGAATTTGCACGTGTATACTTGGATTTCAAGTGGTATGACATAGGAAATGAATAGTTAAATGTTCCCAAATCCATCTCATGTGAGTTACAGTGATAGGGGTATAAGCCTTGATCACTTGTAACTTATACAGTTTCGGTTTGTTATAGATTGCTAGTTCGAGTTTTGTGCATCATGATTGTTGAGTTGCGAATCAAGGTGAGTTGTCGTGGCCTCTTTTTCTACATTTTCTCGGGCTAAATGATACGCAAACTTATGTTTTAAATGTTTTTCATGCTGTGCAAGTTACTTGTTTTGTTTTTGGACAACTGTGTGATTTTAATTTGTAATAGTTGTGTATGTGGTAAATTTTGGTGAACATTTATGTACATTGGCAAACATTTTGTGGTTCTTATGGTGTGGCACAATCCCCCATAAGTACTCACGTTATAGCTCAGCCGATAGTGTATTTGTATATTTCATGTGTTTACATGATGGTTATTTGTGGTATGGCTTACACGATATTGCCTACACTTTGCTTATTTGATCGTACATTGTCCCACTGTATACGGCAAAATGGATTTCATATGTTCTAAATCCATGAGTTCACTAATGTAACGTTGACATTTTCGAGTATCGTTTTCAGGTATTAGCTATGATTTGCCTAAGGATGGGAAGTGACGAGAGACTGACTTGATCCTAACTGTTGCTAGGATCTCATACCATCCATCGCAAACCAAAGAAACCGAGTTTTGATCACTAGGATCATGTATGTAAGGTATAACTCGCCGGAAAAACGTAACTCGTTGGAAAAATTCTCTCATAACCCGACTGTTATGTTTTCCAAGAGTTATAAGAGAGCAAAACACGACCTTAAAGAAGCTAAAAAAATATGAACATTTGAGTACGGGCCTACCTTATCGTAATCACAACCCGTCAGAAAAGCGTCTCATCGGGAAAACGAACTTAACCAAACCGAAAGAAAAAGACTGGACTGATGCTAGGATCTTTGTTGGAAACGGGTTTTGATATTTGTTTGAGTGGTGAAGAAGTAGCTAACTGTGAGGTCTTATTAATAGTTGCAATCCTAAGTAGTTGAATGGTATAATCTCTAGTCACCAGATTGTGTAGAGATTAATATGGAAAATGTATCACATGGATACATAAGGTGTGGAGTTTGATGGGCTCAAGGAAATGAGTGCTTCAAAGTTTGTGATTAGCAAATTTATGGTATGGTTGCAACTTTTTAAGAAAAAAAAGGAATTGTTTATATATCTATACAGGGAAGGCCGAATTTTTGAATAAGAATGGGGATTTATTATTATTATTATTAGTATATTGTGTGTACTCCGTGTCCTGTTGAGTTAAAGTGAAATCGTGGCATCTCGGTTTGGCAAACATGTGAAAAATTTATTTTCGCGGACATTTTTATAAAACTAATATAAAAATGAAATTATGGACTCCGAGAAATAATTATAGAATTTAAGCCATTACTAATTGCAGTGTCAGTACGCGTGCGACTCGTTTTTCCTTAACTTGTGCAGTTTCGTTAAAAGTTATACGTAAAAGTAGACATGTAACTTCGAAATATAAAGATTTTGAGCTTTAAGGTTTATTAAGGACCTGGAAAATTATTGGTTGTTATAATATAGATCTGGATAGAGTGGAGGGGTGCGTATAATGGTTAATAAAATTAAGAGTTAATTGCATTTTTGGTCCTTGTGGTATGGTCCCTAAAACTTTGAAAGTGCAATGATAGTCCTCATTTTGAAGTTTGGATTGCATTTTTGGTCCCTAATCGGTGTGAAATAACCAAATTACCCTTGTCTTCTATGAATAAGACAAAGGGTATTTTAGTCATTTCACTTTATTCAGGGACCAAAATTGCAATCCAAACTTCAAAATGGGGAGTATCATTGCACTTTCAAAGTTTTAGGGACCAAACCTGCAATTTGATCATACCACAAGGACCAAAAATACAATTAGCTCTAAAATTAAATTGTGAAGAGTGAGAAAAAACCACAACTGCATATTTTAGATACATCTGAAAACATAAATGCATCTCTCCGTAAATTCCTTCTTGTTGGATTTGTTATTTTGTGAAGCTGACGTCTTACACGTGAATTGGACTAGATATGTTATATAGTTGCACCCGCAGGGACTAATATTGTACACGCGGAAAACTAGAGTTGTGAAAGGCCTATAATTCCCTTCATGAATCTCCATGAAGGGTATGGGAAAATAGTGTAACATTTCATTCATTCTTATCTAATAAATCGTTTTTTCTTTCACTTTTCTCTCTCTAGAACTATGATGTATTTCAATCAACCTCAACCTCCGAAGGTGTTTTTTTTATGATAACAAGTGGTATCAGAGCTAACCGGGGTAGATCGTGGTGTTAAGTGGTGGAAAAATGTCACTTTTGGCCTTTTTTCGGAAAAAAGTGCGGTTTTTAATGAGTTTCTCCAAATTTGCATGAATTTTTCCGTGTTTCATATGCATTTCTCCGAGTTTCTAATGCATAATCCGAGTTTGGTGTTTCTCCGAGTTTCCATGGAATAGTCTTTCGAGTTTGGATTCTCAAAGTTCTCTGACTTTGGATTTTCAAAGTTCTCCGACTTTGGATTTTAAAGTTCCTCGACTTTGGATTTTCAAAGTTCTTCGACTTTGGATTTTCAAAGTTCTCTGACTTTGATTTTTAAAGTTCTCTGACTTTTGATCTTAAAGTTCTCAAACTTTGGATTTTCAAAGTTTTCCGACTTTGGACTTTAAACTTCTATGTCTTTGGAGTTTTCAAGATTCTCCCTAGTTTCTTAAAGGTTTCACCAAATATCTAACATACAAAACCCTAATTTTTCAAACCCTAAAGCACAAAAAATATTCGACCGGAATAGGGGGTATCTACAGAATTAAGGCATATACCAAAAACAACAAACACACCAAAAACACATCGGATATTATTGGTCTACACTTATCAAACATGATTCGTTTCATCGTTTCATTAGCTTAACACTAATTTATCCCATTTCAAAACAAACCATGTATAGCTTAAACGATCCTGATCAAGAATCACATCAAATGACAACGGCTAGTATCGAATTTTTGTGACTACAGAGTTTTTGTATGATATTCCTTATTTGGGATTGAAGTGACATTTCACGAGGGTACTTATTTATCCAGAATAATTGTTCCGCAAAATAAAATATTTGCCAACAAGAGATAGTAATAGAAAACGACCTCTAAATGAGACGTTTTTAAAAGTTATCATTCAATAAATAAATCAAAGTTACAATAAGAGGTCCCGAGTACAAATCACAATAATGTTTTTAAAATTATTATTGAATGGTTGAGTCTTCAAAATATGCCAAAAGACTCTATGCTCCAAATACAAGCTATCGTCTTACGGACCTGAGAAATACATGCTAAAATGTCAACAAAAAGGTTAATGAGTTCACAGGTTTATTGGAAATAAGATGAAAATCTTTTATAAGTGAATTACATTGCATAATTCCATGTAGTTAAAATATTTCCAAAAGTAGAAAGTCAAAAGATCATAGTTAAAGTCGAAACCTCGGCTGTAATAGTTTGTCAGCAAAGTCATTTCAAATAAAGTTCATGATGTAAATCATAATATAGAAGAAAAACTGTTGAAAGCAAGTCCTTATGACAAGTAAATGTCAAGTGCGAAACACAAATATTTAGTGTTATGGTGATAATTGCAACGAATACAATAATCGATAAAATAGTCAATATTGCCCTACGCTCATGACACACAATGCTTAACTAGGGTATTATAAAAATGATAATAGTAACATGACCCTCTTGTAGATAATTGCCACTTACCTTTAAAAACTCAAATATAGTGTGTTTGGTTGAACTATCTAAACAACACTAATGGGATTCGTCAATCCCGATAGGCACATCCACAATATTCGCGCTCACACACAAGTGAATAATAGTTCATGATGGAGAGACTTTCTGGCAATAGGGTACTTAGGCACTAGCAATAATAGATTCTAGTTCAAACATACAATTTCAAATACTTGTGTCCATAGTAAATACCAACCATGTATTTATGTAAAACAAGTAAAGTGTTTCAATAAACATTTCAAAAGTTTCAGTAAATAGTTCAAGTGATTCAATAAATAATTCAAGTGTTTCACATAAACAAGTATAGTATTTTAGTAAACGAGTGAAATGTTTCAGTAAAAGAAGCAAGTGAAAAAAGCATGTATTCTTACCCCAAAATAGATCAAAAGGGTAAAAGTGGGGCTATGAACTCACCATAAAGTAACAAGGTAAATGAAATGAGACAGAGCAACGAGAAGACGAGAAAGACATGAACTGTGACTCCAATACTCCGTATCCAAACATATGGATACGCCGTATTGACAACAGAAGCAAATACGTCGTATTGTCCCCAATGAATACGCCATATCAAAATATGAAGTCTAATACGCCGTATTGCACCTAATTAATACGCCATATCACCCAAAAGTCCAATACGCCGTATCCAATACTTGGATATGCCGTATTGTTCACCAAAGTTGATACACCGTATTACATAAAAAGTGCAATACGCTGTATCCAATATATAGATACGCCGTATCGATCGTCTATGACAGATGCACAACAGAAAACTAAACACTTTCTACACCCAAATCTTGCAAAATCCTTGGATCTATCGAATAAAAAACTTTGTAACCCTTTTCAAACCCATTTAAAAACCTTCCATAAGCACTCTATATAAACCCTCAATAAAACCCAAGATTTGATGAAGTTTGATGATGATGTTTGATAGAGTTTATGGTGAAATAACCCCAATAACACAACATGAACAACAAGACTAAAATCTTGAATCAAAGAACTAGTAAAATAAAAGATGGATTTAGTGTTATGATGATGATGATGATGTATGATGTATATAGAGGAAGCAAAAGAGATGGATAAGTTTTGAGAGTGTTTGTGTGTTTATTTGTGTAAAGAAAATAAGAGAAAATGAAATATATAGCTTAGATATTTTGTAGATATTTAGTGTTTAGGTATTTAGTTATGGTAAAAGTAAAAAAGGTAAATGTAATTTTTGATTTGTTTTTAGAAGTGTTTAAATGTATTAGTAAAAGTGGTGCGGGTATCGGGTAAGTTACAAATTAAAACATTCAAAATGCTTAAACGCAAATTGAAACACGTAAAATGCAAGTTATAGGAAATTAACGATTATGAATAAAAAATTACCATGCATTTGTTTAAAGTAGACTAAAACTAGTCTAGAGTCGAGTTCAAGTTAAATGTACGTGCGACGATGCACGCGAGTGAACCTACCCTTACTCGTAAAATTTAATTTACGCGAAATAAGAATAAATTGTGAAAGTAATGGGTCAATAATGACCTGAAAGGTACGGGTTGTTACAATATACGTTTTTATAAACATTTGTATATAAATTTTTATATGTTTTTATATACATTTTTGTATACTTTATTATATACGTTTTGGTATACGTTTTTATATATGGTTTTATATAATTTTTAAAGGGTTAATTCCATATATGTCTAATTTAAACCATAAAATGTCATATTTACTCAACTAAGTTTCATCACTTTATGGATGGCTATGAAAAGAAAACTGTCACTCAAGATAAGCTGGCCATGGTATCCTGGTTCTACTTGGAGATGTTCATGTGTAATCAAGTTGAAGACTCTCATAAACATTTGTTTTTTAACTATGTGTTCTCAAGTGGTGTTTGGGAGAAGGTACAAGCCATGATTAATCTCAGAGGTATGACATATATTTGGATACTAGTATGAGTATTTTATCTAATCTACTTTGCAAAATAACATTTGGAGCATTGTGAGGAGGTTGTGCATTGCTGATACAATTTATCACATTTGGCTTGAAAGAAATTTAAGATTATTTCAAAAGAAGGACAGGAGTGCTGATGTGATTCTTCAAGTCATCATTGATAGTGTTTGTAATAACCCCAAAAAAACAATAGATTTGTATAGTCATCATAATATATATACAAATAAACTTCAAAAAGAAAATGCCATACGATATTTAGATGGAAAATGATTGTTGATATATGGAGTGTTTCATAACTTAGTACTTTAAGTTGGTTTATTAGATCACGATTCTTTATGCTAGTTAGTATTTTTATTTAAATAAATTAAATGGGTAAAAGGCTAAATCATATGAAATATTAGAAATTTAAAAGAATTGGAAACACAAAGTCATCTTGTTTTATATTGAAAAAAAAAACGAGGAATAAGTCTTTATCATAAGTAGTATGTTAAATAAATTGTTGTATCTAAATATTGTTCTATTTATTTGGGATACACCAAGCAGTGTATATGCCATCAATAATTAATAGAAGGATAATAACTCATGGATTTATATTAAGCTAAACAATATTGACGGTTTTATTGGGATATACTTTGAAGTGCTGTAACAGTTTAGCTATACATGTTCGTGTATATATATTTTATATTCCTCAACTGACAACAAGAGCTAAAATAAACAAATAAAAAAAGCAGACGAAGAACAATTTGTGATTGAGCCGAGATATAAAGAGGGAAGAAAAACTACATGAAAGTTTAGCATTTGTTTTAATAAGGAATGGTGTCATGGTCGAAGGAAATAATAGAAGTAACCGTACGTAAAGGAAACCTAGTAGCGGCATTTTGTATATGAGGTGAGTTTTCACGTGCTTTTAAATTGGGTTGCACTTTTAATTTGATATGATATCATGCAAAGTTGTTTAAATGATCGTTAATTGCTACGTGTTTTGATTCTTTGATAATATGTGAAAGCTGTGAAATATGCTATATTTACATGATGAGATATATAAATGTTGAATCGTGAACCGTTAATTGTGATTTGTAAATCATGAATAATGAATAAGTTGGAACCGTTGAACCGAACGGGTAAATATTTGAATTGTTGGAACCGTTGAACCGAACGAGTAAAAATGTGACTTGTTGGAACCGTTGAACCGAACGGGTAAAAATGTGAATCGTTGGAACCGTTGAACCGAACAGAATTATATGAAAAATTGGTATATGTTGTATATGAAAAGAGTTGAATTGTTGGTTTATTATATGCGTTGTTGGTATTGAATTGAATAAGACTAAGTTATAATTGAATAGCACCTTATATGATATTTGAAAAATTGCATGATCGTTTTACACTTCCGTTATTATTGAAAAGTGTTTGGATTATATAATTTGTTTTGTACATGAAAACTGTGAATTCTCACTAGGCCTTTGGCTGACCCAAAACTCTTTTTAAAAATTTTGCAACCCAGATAAGCCGCTTTAGGAATCAAGAGATTGTTTGAGACCGAGGGACGCTTCCGCTGATATAAGGTAAATAAGAGGGTTTAACGCTCTGAAAAGACGGGGTGTTACAGTGTTAGAATTAGACTATTGACTCTCAAAGTCAAAGAGTCTTATGGTATTCATAAAGTGGAGAGTCTTTGGAAGATTCAATTGCAGAGGAAAAGCTAGGCTCTTTTGTGGAGTTTTTAGCCTGTTTACATAAAAGGGTGTTTGGTATTGCAATTGAGGTTCAAGAAAATGCTATAGTATGGCTATTAACCAATTCAGCTCTTCTCTTAACCTTGAGAAGTATCTATGTATCTTAGTTCCTCACATTGGATGGCCCTGTATCTTGGATCATTGGAGGCTTGGATCTATGAGTTTATTCTAATCTGGCTTTAGGCCTTGGTGGAGGTAATTGAGGGTTAGTATATTTCTCATATTTTCTCAGCTAATAGTGGTCCATAAAGTGGGTTTCCTATATGTGAAGGGTAGTATGAACTAGTAGGGTGGTACATGGCTGTTTGGAATAGTAAGAAATGCAAGATGATCCTACTTAGTCCTTACAGTGTACTACAACAGGAGATTTGGAGATTCTTCCTCAAGGTGCGTGTTCCAAGGATCTTGAAGCCTTTCTTAAAGAGGGAAATGTAGAAATCCTTGGTATAGCCCTTGACTGGAATGGTTTGGGTGGCTATAACCTTCTCAATGATGCCTTTCCATTATTCCACTTGGCTGTTGTGGGTGTTGGTTGAATGGCCAAGGTTTTGGAAAATGGTTATGGAAATGTAGTTGGGAGGGGGGGGGGGGGGGGTTATGGTCTTGGTGCAATAAAGGGGGAATTCATTGCAGCTGTTGTATGGCTTGTTGCCTATCTATTTTAGTCATATCTGATATATGACATAGTATTGTCAGAGATCCTAGTTTAGTTGTTTATTGGATAGTTCTTGTATTTCTCTGTTTCTGGATTGGTTTGCTCATATCCAGCGTTTGTAACTCAAGATGTTATTTGTTGGTATTAATAATATATGTTTACCCTTTGCACACAAAAAAAAAAAGTTTTATAATGTCATATATACCCAATCAAGACAACATATTTGTCAAATTATTTTAATTATGAAATTCTTTTTAAATTAAGATTTTTAATCAAATGGATAAATATGACAAATATCTTGTTTTAATTGGGTATATATTTAGTTGGGTAAATATGACATTGTTTAAATTAGACATATATGGAATTAACCCTATATAGATATAGAGTTGTGATATTAGGACCTAACAATGAGACTTACTAATAGACTTACATAATTCATTTTTTGACAATTGTCATGCACATTTTCTCTTTTAATCATTTTTCACCAATTAATTTTTCAAATGCACCAATCACCTATTTAGGTTTTAAGTCTAGGTTTTAGACATACAAATCATTTTTCATAAATATATACCCAAATTCTAGCATCATAAATCTGTTATGAAATATCTAATACACGTACGGCAGGCCTACTGGGCTTAACTCGTGCTATACGTATTCCATGCCTAGGCCCATGCCCAACAACGAAACAACCACAAGTTCCGGATAAACAATAAGCCCAATAACAAAATTGGCCACAATCCATACTCAAAGACGCACGCAGAATGCCTAGCGGACCAAACCTCTGGCCGCGGAAAGTATTCTGTGTCCGCATCCGCGATTATTACGGAACCTTGCCCGACAAGGGTCCCACTCCGGCCACTAACTTTTATATGCGAGTTGTTAAAAAAAACCTAGCAGTGAGCCTCGCCTATAAAAGGGGTTCTAACCCTCTCACAAGGTAGAGCTTTCTCTCATAATAACACACACACTCTTATTATTTCTGACAAAAATGTATACTTACTCTCACACCGGAGCTTAATTGTGGGGTCCGTCCCCACGGTAAGGCTAACGGTTTACTCTCACTTGTGCAGGGATTCAATCCATCACTTGGATTAGTACAAGATTATCCCATCAACAACTTGTCGGCCGAGTCCAACAAGCATCATACACACTCATTATAATCCGTCACACTTTTTGTACTAATATCTAACTTGTCCATTTTTGTTGTTCTATCTTGTCTTTTTTATGACCATTCTACCCTTACGTTTTCTAACCACCCTGTTAATATCAAAGGGTAAAATGATCATTGTACATAAACAAAATACACACAAATGCCGAAATTTGAGGTTTGTGCTTTGATAGCGCAAGAAAAAAAGAAGGCTACAAGATCAACAAATATGAACAAGTCAGATACATTTGTTTTTGTTATTATCATACGATTAGATGACACAGGCACAAATATTCTATATCACAAACAATATTATGTCAACAAACGATAGTATTTAAAATTCCAACGTCTTGCAATAGAGTTGGAGGACTGCACAATCTCTAAGTAGTTGTTTTTAGAAAGGTATCCAAACCACCATTAGCATCCATGCCTTGCAAACACTTTCGTAAACAATTGTTGGCGTGTATACATGATGCAATTTTACTACTTCGACGGATGAAAAGCCACCTGAAGCTTCTTTTTCTGACATAATTTTGCCGGATTTCTATAAATAGTAATCACAGGCGATTTCCCATCAGACAAGACAACGTGTGCAATGCTAAAAGATTTACCTTTTTCAGAAGCAAATTTCCACTCGTTCATACTTAAATAAAACCAGTCCTTGTTTGCCACTGAAGTTGATTTAACTTCTATATATTCCTTGGTTTTATCCTTACCTTCAACAAGAATATCATACGGTAGTCCAGACTCTTTAACCTTGTTGACCCATTTCACCTTTTTGTCACTAAGGGTGGAAGAAAAGTATCTGAAAGCCTCACGTTCTCCTACCTTCCCAGTTATGACACGTTGCGGTGGAACTGAAACTACATTCTTTCCTCTATCAATAACAGAATCTGATTGGTCCTTAAAAGCTTTATCATCTTCCAAGATTAATAAGGGCATCGTTGAGTCTGGATTTTCATCGATGATCCAGTTTCCTTCTTTTGTCTTCGATGCAGATTCTAAACATGATGCAGGTTTCCTTCTTGATGTTCTTTGGAGCTGCTTAGATGTAGACTTTGTGGGACTTAAAACATCCAATGACCACTTGGATTCTTTTCTTGGGAGCTTCAATAGTTTTTGCTTATTTGTCGAAAACAGCTCCATTTGCTCCTCTATGTTACCTGATTCTGTTGTAAAAATCCTGTGGAGGAAATTTGCTAAGGGCCATTCAGGAACTCCGGCAACAAGAAAACGAGAAAGCTCCATAAAAAGCGAGCGGGAACCTGAATCAGATTCGGGAGTTGCATACAGGATGTTGTCCTGCAGAAGACAACTGCACTCAAGTCGCTTACTGGATTCAATACCATATTTCTTTATGACGTTCTTATAGAACAACTTTTCCACCACGACAATCTTTAGGTTCTTGAATTCAGAATATTCTTTTCGATGGAAGCTATAAATGTAGCGTTGAGCATAGGGGAGAGCCCGGTTTATGTAGTTTGTTATAAAGCTATTATCCATTATGCCAGAGTATCTTGCTTCACGAGTCACAACCTACAGAAACCATAAAATAGACGAATGATACAAAGTACTTCAACTTTATATATACAATTATCCCTACAGTCACCGGCAGCACAAAACCATCTGTGACTTATTCGTTATGTTTGAAAAAAAATGGATGGGGCGGGTGCGTTGCAAAATGGGTCAAACAAGTCGAGCTTGAAACAGGTTGTTTCAGCAATCAGCTTTTTGGAAAGGTAATGCGTTAATAACGATTACAAAAACAATCTAATATATTTTAAAGTAAAACCATGTAAGAGGCTGTAAGCATTGAAAATACACTTTAGGCGACTTTCAACTCATTTGACTATTCACCCATTTGACCCGTTAGGCAGATAATGTAACACAAATCAACCCATTTATAAGTAAATGGTTTGAAATCGCTACCTTTAGTTTCGTTCTAGTATTATAGGCAAACGAAAGATCACACAATGTCTTCATAAGATATAAGTTGAACCAAGAAAAACCAATAAAGAAATTTTATGTTGATACAAAAGTCCTTTTAAATTCGTTCTCTTAAATTTTATATTTGAATATTTGGCAATTGTTAGTATGTGTGTGAGGGAGAGCGAATGTGAATACCTCAGGAAGAGAAGGGATTCCCAGTCTCCGTAATAAAACAGAAACCTTATCCCGAAGCATTTTCTTTTCTTTAGAACTAAGCCGCCCAAAACTCAAAAAGTGAACATTTTTCAAGTTCATGAATTCTTTTCTTAGCTTCTTATTGTCACACCAACATACGAGACCAAATGATTGATGCAGGGATACCCATTTATTTTGCACAGTCGGAAAGATCCTCGTTTTCCATTTCTCCATACTCTTCTTCATGTATTCAATATCTTTAGAACTCAGAAGCCTCAAGTCTAATCCATCACTCCATTTTTTTAAAACATGGAAAAACTGACACATGAAACAAAATAACGATGAGAAAAAGCTACTTGAATATATGAAATTGTTCATTAGTATATGAAACGGGTCACGTGGTTTGACAGTCACCCAAAGTATATTTAAGAATAAAAGTATAAAACTACGTTTTTTTGCTGAAGTGGAAATGGATCACATGGTTTGAAAGTCGTATATTGACAGCAACTGGTCAACCCATTTAGACACGCCTACTTTGCCGCCAAGAGTATATGCATAAACAAATGACTATATTATTGTACTCACTGTTTTAGCTGCCTGAGATGGCAAACTCTCGCTTGATAACTCTAGCAGAGACTGTAGATAGCTAACGAGAGGAGGATTTTCGGCTACTCCAAACTCATTCACAAAGAAATTATGGAGGTCGGGATAAACATTGCATAACATCTTATTGAAAAGAGGATGAATTGACTTTGTTTGTTCTATTGAACCGAAAGAATCATGCCAATATACTTCACTAGGAGATAAAAATGAACCAGACACGACTTCATTGGTGGAGCTAAATGAGTGAGGAACAAATATGAAAGCTTGTGATTGCAATTTCTTGACTATCTTTCGCTTCGAGATGCCCATCTCACTCGATAAGTATGTGTAGAACTTGGACATCTGAGATATGCTGGTAAAGGTAAATTTATAAACGGTTAACAAGCAAGCCAAAGGAAAAGAAAAGACAAGGAAAAAATATAGAAAAAAAGAAATTGAAATAGTGATACCTGGCCCTGAGAGGTATCTTAGATTCTCTCCAAACTTTGAGAATTGATAACGCATCATCAAGAGTGACTGTTTTCTTCAAGCCAATATCATTCGAAAACTTCACAGAGCTCACCTATTTAGCAACAAAAGTATAGGATATTATAGACTTGTATAGTTCCATAGAGTTACAACTTTTCATACGAAATAAAATTTTAGTACTAACCTTTGGAACAGTGTATGGTGCCCTTTGACCAAGAACCTTACGCACCACTTCACAGTTATGAAACAAATCTTTAGGGAAGTGAAGTCGATCATCCATACTAGAAGCCATCCATGGATAATCATGAAGCATTCTTATAACATAAGATTTAAAAGGTTTGTCACTAAAAGAATCATCCCATAGTGTATCAAGTACCTTTAAAAGGTACACACCTTTTTCCTTATTACCGTTCGCGGAAACATGTGACAACAAATGCCTTAACTCCGGAGAAGTATATTTTATGACCTCAGCACGCTTTTCAACTTCAACTATTTGCACAAAATCAGTGACTCCCAATTTCTGCAGAAACTTTCTCCATTTCAATGTTCCATTAGGCGTGGATCTGTAAACCGGGTGTTTCAGATAGCCGATATCAATCTCACACCATTTCATATTGGTCCCACCAACCAACTTATTCATATCAATTGGATTCCCAAATTCTTCACTGAAATGAATTGGCACATCAACAGGCCGTTTGCACCCGTAATTTGTGGAAATATAAGCATTGCTACTTAACTGTGAGAATATGTGCTGCTTTTCCGCACGGCATTTGGAGCAACTTGATTCTAGATGATACATTATAAATGACAGGTACTCAATCATCAACTCAGTACTTTCTGTCGACACTTTTTCATCACATATCGATGGTAAGATGTGCAGTTTAAGAACTTCATGAGCAGATAACCTCTGGATGCCAAATTTGTAAAGCATTTCGGTTATGTTTTCAGGATGATCACTAAAAAGGGCTGGATTAACTATTCTGAGTTTTGGACTTGGATATAACTTCCCAAACATTTCAAAACCAGGCTCGTCCCTAAGAAACCAGATTCCACTTTCGCTAGTTGATGCATAATTACCATCTAAAAGAGGAATAAATGGTAATTGGCTGAGGGAACTTATAACATCATACTCGGTTTCATCAACCAACATCAAAAACAAAACATTCAGCCAAGAGGATAGCCAACTAAGGCCCAATGATTTAAGAGAATCAGCCCGACATAAAGATATCATAATTTGAACAAGAAATTTGAGTCCACATTCTTCAATGCCCAAAGCTTGTGCCAATGCATCTGATAGAACCACATCTTTATTCAAGTAGCCGACACCGAGATGCTCCCTTACCAAACTATCAGGCAACAAAGCACGGATTTGTTGTGTCCATTTTCTCACTACTTTACATGGGCGGACCCACTCATTGCAGCCCCCTTCTAGAAGCAGACAGTTAGACTCACGCAACTTGGAGATAATCATATGTGGAAGGGAAGAAAAAACCCCGCAAACTTCCTCTCCAAGAGGAACAAAGCTCAAAAAGACGGAAACACCCCTTGCTGGATTCTCTTTAAAACATGGAAGGCTACAGAATGACAGTTCAGCTCTCACGAACACATTTGGAAACTCAGATAGTAACCATTGGTTCCATGGACTATCTACATCAACTACTTCCATTGACGAGCAAACAATAAAAT
This sequence comes from Chrysanthemum seticuspe, assembly GCA_019973895.1. Lineage (NCBI taxonomy): Eukaryota > Viridiplantae > Streptophyta > Magnoliopsida > Asterales > Asteraceae > Chrysanthemum > Chrysanthemum seticuspe. The sequence goes on along the minus strand of BPTQ01000008.1, from coordinate 1,766,212 downwards.
CTGCTTGGATGATAAAACTAAAACCGTAATACCCTATTGGACGAAGAGAAGCAAAAACAGGTTGTGGGTATAGATCTGGGGTGTAGTTTCCATCATTTGAATCTTCTAACTTAAGTGCCATTGATATTTCAGTTGTTTGGACATCCTGCCTGACATGATCCGCTTGTAGTCTAAACTTTTTGATAAACCAGGTTGTTTTTTCATTATTAGAAAATATATTAACCATGCCGTCGCCAACAACTTCTTTTCTCGTGACAATGGAAGAACCAAGTACCAAATCTAAGTACTTGATACATTTAAGCCGGTGAAGGAATAGCATTACGTGCGGATGGAGTTTACGAAATATGGAAATTATATCCTCGACTGCAAGAGCTTCATTTTTCTTTGGAAGTACTATGCACGTGTTCCAACGTTTTTCATCCTCTGGATCACAATCCGAAGTGGCCATCTTGCAAAATTGAATGACATCACGAGGTGGAACAGCTGTTGCCAAACCGTCACTTATGTTAAACTTGATATTGAACTCATTAGAGTGTATTTCCGGAGCATCACTAACGCGAAATACAGATTTGAAACCAACGCCTTTGTTATCAATATACCTATCACCACTAGGTTCCTTCTTTTTGATATTGCAAACATCATCACGAAGTGCTTTAATGCTTTCAACAGAAAATCCTTTATCATTATTCAACACTATAACACTTTTTTCTTGAAAAATGAAGGCCAGAGTCGCCTCCACGTCACATGGGTACACATTTTCGTCAGCATTTTGAACCTAAACATTACATAACACACATAGATTAGAATTACTGAAAGAAACAAGAAAAATGTAAAAAAAAAACTCACACATTTTTTGTCACATGTAACAAAATTTTGTTTTGTTATCATCTGATGCAAGAACTCAAGTTATGTCCTGGGATATTTTACTGTCTGATATGACAAACTTTTGTTATTTAACCGATTAACATATTTTTGTCTTTTTACCATTTGAAGTAATATACTTCTGCCAATATATAAGAATGAACTGGTAACTAGTTACAAACTTATAACGTACAAGGTACGTACTAAGATAAAAATCCGTAAATTACATCAAATGCGAACAAAGTTAAATATTGTTATAAACAATAAAATATGTTACTTCTTCGTGCAATTTTCCCTATAACAGATGCACTATCAAAGCATCCGCAGTGGTCACTTGACCACTACTCAACGACACGTTGACTTCCTTTCACACCCACTAACCTACCACTTTTACCCAGCGACACATTCCTTTCTCTAACACTTTCATCATCAATTCATCACCACTAACCACTTACTCCACTATAATATACCTAGCACACACACACGTACCGTTAAAAAAAATAATACAAACAGTTTGGCTCAGCATAGCAATTAGCAACCAAGAGCACCATTTTCCGCTCAGACGTCGACCAAGGTGCAACCGTGAGCCCGGTTCCCACTTCCCACCCGTAGCCCATCTCACACCATTAATTGTGGAAGCTCTTAGTGGTTGCTTAAAAAACACTAGGGTATGTTTGGCGAGGAGCATTTAGCATTTTGTGCATTTTGTATCACTACTTTTGAGACACGTTTAACCTTTACATCATTTTACACTTTATAATCACATACAAAACTAATCTACCAAACCTCTAACTAACTTTTACATCATTTTACAATTTATGCTCACTTCTGGAGTTTTTTTAGTAAGGAAAAGTAAAGAAACATTTTCAACACAAAACATTTTACATCAAAATCAACCAAATCACCTTCTTTTTGGGTCATTTTCCTTTTCTTTTCTTTTTATGCTTAAGTGATACTCGATAACACAATTTTTTTATTTCACTTCATTTTCTTTACTTTTCCTTTAGTGATACTCTAGAACACAGTGTTACATTAAGCTAGAAGTACTAACCAATAAAAAGTTGTACAATATATATGTTGTTTATTAATGCTTCTTGACACATATATACTAGTAGTAAGCATGAAGATGCAATTATATACTGTAAATAAACAAATAGAAATAAATACTAAAAGAGTATACTCACAAGTTCAAGAACAAAATTTGATCTCTGAATTATAGGATAATAATTATTGGTTGATGAAGACTTGCTGACTTTTTGACCCATTATATAAAAATGGTCAACGTTAAATATATAGTAAAAACTGTAAGTCAACTACTGACATATGAAAAGTCGTCGGAACTAAGAATGTGGTGCAATTTGAGGAAGATCAACTGTGTTTTTTTGAGGAAGAAGAGAAAGATACATAAACGTGTATCATGGGTTTGTTCCAAAGAATAAGTGGGACCTAGTTTTTGGGTTAATTATTGTCCTTTTTATTCTTTTCTTTGTTTACTTTTTATTTCTTTAATATTTTCATCTCTTTTTAAATAAAGGTAAATTAATTTGTTGCGAGTGATTTGCTTAGGCCTGAAGTACTCGGACTAAGATATTTGTACATAAAGTGCCAAAATGAAAAAATATAGAGTAAATTACACGGATGGTCCTTAAGGTTTATCCAAAGTTTCACTCACGGTCTCTGAAAGTTTAAAGTTGCATGCATAGTCCTTATCTCTGAAAAGAATAACACTTATAGTCCCTTATTTTGTTAACTAAGTTCCGTTATAATTTACACTTTTAGCCCTTTTGGTTAACAATTGTTGCCTCGTCAGTCCTTTATCATAACGGACGTTTATAATTTAAAGATTTTCGAATTTAGGCACGTTATTATACGTTTTCATCGGTTTTCGTCCGTTTTTATACGTTTTCGTCGGTTTTTATCCTTTTTCGTCCGCTTTTACACGTTTTCATCCGTTTTTCTTATGTTTCCATACGTTTTCATCCGTTTTAATACATTTTCGCTCGTTTGCTTATATTTTTTTTACATTTTGGTCATTTTTTATAAGTATTCATCCGTTTTTCTTCCGTTTTTATATATTTTCATACGTTTTTATCCGTTTTCATATAATTTCATTCGCGTAATACGTTTTTTTATCCATTTTCGTCCGTTTTTATATGTTTTTCTACGTTCTCATAAGTTTTCATCCATTTTTATCCGTTTTCTTATGTTTTAATACGTTTTCATCCATTTTTATACGTTTTCGTCCGTTTCTATACATTTTTCGTACGTTTTAATCCGCCTTTATACATTTTCTTACGTTTTTATATGTTTCATACTTTTTTATACGTGAGAAAAACAAAAGAAAATGAATAAAAACGGATAAAAGCAAATTAAAACATATCGAAAGGACGAAAACGTATAATATTTAAAAAAAACGTATAAAAACGGATGAAAACGTATGAGAACATAAAAAAAAAGTACAAAAACGGATAAAAGCAGACGAAAACGAATAAAAATGAACGAAAATGGATAAATACGGATGAAAATGTATAAAAACAGAAAAAAGCGAATTAAAACAGACAAAAACGAATAAAAATGGACGAAAACAGATAAAAACGTATAAATACAGATGAAAACGTATTAAAATGGACGAAAACGAATAAAAACATATGAAAACGAATAAAAATGGACAAACACGGATAAAAAGATATTAATACGGATGAAAATGTATAAAAACGAAAAAAAAACAAATAAAAATGGATGAAAACGTATCAAAATATTTGAAAACGTATAAAAACAGACGAAAACGGATAAAACGTGAGAAAAATGTATAAAATCAGAAAAAAACGTACAAAAACGGACCAAAATATAAAAAAATGTAAGCAACGGGCGAAAACGTAGTAAAACGGATGAACACGTAATAAAAACGGATGAGAACGTATAAAAACGGACGAAAACGTATAAAAACGGATGAAAACATATAAAAGCGGACGAAAACGTATAAAAACGGAAGAAAACGTATAAAAACAGATGAAATCGTAAGAAAACGTATAAAAACGTGCCTAAATTCAAAAATCTTTAAATTATAAACTTCCGTTATGATAAAGGATTGACGAGGCAACGATTGTTAACCAAAAGGGCTAAAAGTGTAAATTATAACGGAACTTAGTTAACAGCAGTTAAATAAGGGACTATAGGTGTTATTCTTTTCAGAGATAGGGACTATCCATGCAACTTTAAACTTTCAGGGACTGTGAGTGAAACTTTTGACAAACCTTAGGGACCATCCGTGTAATTTACTCAGAAATATATGTACGAGATACCTTAGGCCGAGATACCTTAGGCCGGGCGCAATAATGAAGGTAGACCACTAGGTCGCCCATGGTTGTGTGGGTCGCCCTTGTTGTGCAAAGTAGGTCGTCCATAGTCGAAGGGCAGTTTTCTTTTGGTTTAGGTCGTCTGCATGATCATTTAGCATTACATCCGTAATTGTCTCAGGTATATACGTGCTTCAAGTATCTCTGCGAGTAACTTCAACTATCATCCGTCACCTATTTGTTTCACATTTGTTGAATCCGATTTATTATGAATTGTATTATGTGAAAAGCCTGCGGCTATCCTAGCTGTCGGAATCGAGTCATGAGAGATAAAACTATTCCCATTTCTTTCGCAGTCTGGTATGTCTCTGTTTGTCTTCATCCGTTTTCATTTCAATTTTCGAGGACGGAAATTTTCTTTTAGAGAGGAAGAGTTGTAAAACCCTAAAAATCTAAAACGTGTGAAAAGACCATTTTACCCCTCAATTTAATATTTATAAAATACGTAATATACGTCAAGCTCATTAAATACGTTTATAACCTAACTCGTAAATATATAATATGTACAAAATAAATGAAATCGTTACGCTTACGTTTAAAATACATTGTACACATTAATATTTTGCATGGGCCGAAAATTTCATAACATTACAATTAAATTATAAAGCCCATTGTGTTGAGTTTGGAAAGTCAATATTCTTGTTGTGATTTCCCTTAATGCTCGGCCAAAACCCTAGCTAAAAAGTGACGGCAACACAACTTGTTCTCTCCTTTAATCCCACTTTAATCTCATTTATTCATTTACCAATTCACATATGCAAAACACACACCAAAACCCTAGCTAAAAAGTGACGGCAACACAACTTGTTCTCTTCTTTCATTCGATCAAAACCAAGGGTGCAAGGCGAATTGAAGTGTGATTCAAGGAGGCTGTGATAGTGGTACGTTGGTCGTGGGTACTTGGCTCGAGGGCTTGGCTTTTGGTCGTGAATCCCTAGGCTTGAAGGTGACTGCTTTGTTCAGCTTTGTCGTGGGGTTTGATCCTAGGTTTTTCGTTACTCTCTTGGTCACGCAACAAGGGTTTGTATCGTTCATCTCGTTTCATTTTCTTCCTTATTATTCCTTTTTGGTTTGTGTCGTGATGTCTCCTCGAATGCATGATAACTCGAATATAACTTTCACATAAATGATAAGATTCATCACTTAATGATAAGGTTCATTCACATAAATGATAAGATTCATCATAAAATGTTAATATTCATCACATGAAATGATAAAATGATCACATAAAATCATGAGTAGTTCACATGAACTATCAAATGAAAGGCCCATGTTATTCGACCCATGTATGATTTCTATTTGAACCTTGTTCGACCCCAACATCACACGACCATACACATTTTTTATTTATTTATGTCGAGTAAAAATGGACTAAGTATATTCGAATACATCTTGACTTTGTGGTGTCGTTATTAACATCTAAAATGGGATCTAGGGTTTACCTTGTTTGTGTCGTGTAAATGGAAATGGATTTGATATATGTCTCGACCTAGGGTATCACATGAAAGGAGTCGTGTAGTTTATGTTTGGTTTAGAGTTCGACATGTTTATAATGTAAATGGAAATCGAATAGGTCTAAAGTTTCATGATAAGGTAATTCGAGTTACTAAAAAGGTAAAGGACTCCTTTTGTAAATTGTAAAACGTGAGGGACCCTAGGCATTAAAATGATATAATAAGGAGCTAAAGTCATAAAATGAGTAAACTTGCAATATTTACATTTTCGACCCTATACTTTTTAATAATGATAGTTTAGACCCTCAACTATTATAACTTGTCATAAATGACCCCTAAACTATAATAATAATCATTTTCATCATTTTAACCTAATTTAGCATTAATTGCATCATAAATGACTAAACCTGCTAGATATGGAAAATTGCTATTTTTGAAAAGTTACTTAATATGAAAACTTACTAAATCAGGGAAACCTGCCTAAAATAGAAAGTTACCTAAAATGGAAAGTTACTTAAAATGGTTAAGCTACTTAAATTGGAAACTTACTAAATAAGGAAAGTTATTATATTTGGAAACTTACTAAAAATGGAAAGATTCTCATAAACCCTAAAAGACTTAATCGGAGTAAAACACTTTAACTACATCTAATAAATGCATATCCTTTCACTTCTGTAGATCCCTCGGGGAAGGAGTAATCTTCCGTGTCTTGTGTTTCATCTACTTGTGTATGTCTTTGTTGTTGAATCAGGTACAGATATTCTGACCTTATCTCTTAAGGTTTCTCATGATTCTTACACATCTTTTGATATTAGCTTGATTATATTGCCTTTGATCTGAGCCTTATTATTAGGGTTCCCTTATATGACCTTTGCTATGCTCCCTCAAAATAGCGAACCTTTTGATATTGAACCTTGTTTTGAACCTTTAACATGAACCTTTATATTATGACTTTCATTTGACCCTTCAGTTAGTACCCGAGCCATTTCCTAGCCATGAAGGTAACATGGCCATGTCTTTGATGCACCATTGACATGACTCTAGTGTGGTCGAGTGATGTTCCACGCCGTCCCTTTTGTTATATATATTATGAGCTCAATAATTATTATATATGTTTGGCCATTATGATTTGTTCAGGGGCGTATGGATGCATCCTAGATTTGTTATGATATGCTATGATACACTACAACAAAAGGGGGTTTTTAGGACCTTTTTCCTGTGACGCTTTTCAAGCAGCGTCCTAATAGACTATCTAATATGACGGGTTAGTATATGGGTCCTATCATATATATGATATATTATGATTTATCTGGCGACTGATATTGTGTGCAATACACGTCTTTCACATTCTGGGAGCTAGCTACTCCATGGTTACTTATGATATGATATGATTTGATTTATTTGGGCTCATGGTAGATTACTGATATTTTCCCTTTCTTGTCCTTTCATCTTTATTGCGCCTCATAATATTTCACAATGCACTATATTCTGTATTTCTCGTTCTTAGTTTTCTTGATTACTCATTCATTTAGTATCCTTATGTGATTCGTCCGACTACCATGTTATACTCCATGCCACTTGATTTGTCATACTCTTATTCCATTTTAGTTGTTTACCAATCGTATACTTCAGATTCCCTCTTCATTCGTTTACTCTGCTATTATATGATTTATGTGACTACCTGCTGTCCTTGCTATTATATGATTTATATGTGACTATCTGTTTACCATGCTGGTATATGATTGCATAGTTACTCTGTTATTATGTTAATATGTAATTATCTGATTCACCTGTTATCCTGCTAATATCATATTATTAACCTGCCATGCTAGTATGTAATCATTTGATTTATCCGTTTAACATGTATACCTTCGTTCAATTACTTTCGTGGGCTATGATTATCCATTGGTATTCTTATCTGCTAATTGTGACTACCATGCTTGCACTTCTGTTTGGTATTTTCTGATGCTTATGTTGTTAGATCGACATAGTAATTGATGTTTACCTGACTTGTTGATCTGCCATGTTTATACTTCTGTTTAATGATGGTAATGGTTCAACTTATGTTGTCTGTCTAGTTGACTTGTTTAGTTTCCATGCCATGTCCTTGTTTTAGTTAATTCATTCAATTATGATGTTCATTCTGTATTCCTACCTGATATATGTGGCTACCATGTTTATACTGCTGTTAGTATTTTCGCTGTTTATGATACTTGTTAACTGTGAGTTATCTGACTTGTGTGATTGCTATGCTTACATTCAATTTAATTGTTTCCGCCTGCTTTTAGATTTTCATTTGGCTTATATGTATTCTGATTACCTGATTTATTTGGGTGTCATGTTTATGTTTATTGATACGCTATCTGCTATGCTTGACTATGGTTTGGTTACTTGTCTTGATTATGATACTGTTCATCAACTCCTATTGGTTTATGTTTCGATACTTGGATGTTTGGTTGTACTTATATATGTCATCGATGCGCTACTTTGCTTTGATATCCTTTGATTTCTACTTTCTTCTGGATATCTATTGTTATTGGGTTCTGCAGGTTCCTCATTGACTCATCGTGCTCATTTCGTTGCGACCTTGTTATCAGTTTTCCTTAGTTTCATTTTGTATTTCTGATTTTGTTTAGCTTTTATTTTGATATATCTGTTCACTGGGGTTTTTAAGCTCAGCCGCATTTTCTTTTCCAAGCGGCAGGTACCAAGTGAGATGTTGGACTTTTTTGCGCTGAGAGTAGAAGAAGTTGAGTGATCCGACCCTAGTTTCCCTTATCATTTTGGACTTATTTTGAAGAGCAATTGTTTTGATTTTTCATTTCATTTTTGGACGTATTGGATTTTGTATTTTCCTTGTAAGTCATCCGTTTATATGACTTGGTATTTTATTTTATAAGACTTCCGCTTACAAAATTTTATTAGTATGTTCTGATATGACACCATACTGTGATACTTCTACCCTTGCCGGGTTGGGGTGTTACATTCTCAACCAAACATGTCTGGTGAACAACCTCCTCAAATTTCGGACAAAACCAACTACCACCTCGGACCTTTCCGAGTGGATGACCTTGCTCGCACAAAGAAGAGTCAACAAACACCCAAAAAGAGACTCTCTAGTCATTTAGAAACCACACAAGGAAATATTTAATGGAAGTGCATGCATTAATCGACCATGTCAACCTGCACATGGCCCCTTCCCAAACAGAACCTACACGGTCTCATGGCGAACATCACGTTCTCAGGCCATCTCCACATACATCAGCAACTCAATCATTCAGATTTCATACAGAAGTTGAGGGCGCTAGAGTGTGTCAGGGAAAGGAAGGTGGTTGGCTAGTTCTCAGGTAAACGCATTCCAACCCACTTACATTTTCTGCATTACCTTACACATAACAATCAGGCCAAAGAATCACTTAGTAATAACCATTAGTATAGCATAACTACAAGCCTGACTCAGAAAGACACCCTGACACCGTTACCTTGCCCTTCCCTTGGAAGCAGCATACACCATACTCTACACTTAACTCAGACTTCGACTACAAATACAAACCTAGTCAAATCATACGCTAGGGCACTCACAGAGGGTAGGATAAAGTATTTTCCTAGTCTACCTAAACCTGAAAACTCCAAAACAAAAATTTTTAGGGCTAATGATAAGGATTTAAAACGTACATTTTTAAGGGGCCATTTAAGCCATTAATTTCCCACTTTTATACGTGTTACAGCTTAATTTCGTTCCTTTTCACTTTATAGGTCTCTTGGAAGCAAAATTCTGGAATGATGCATATTCGGATGAAAATGAGTGAATATATGAAGAAAATGGCTAAGTCAAGATCGAAGACTCTCAAGCTGCTGGAATTGAAGTTGACGGCGTTACAATCCAAGGGCGACGCCGTCCCTTTATATGTAATTAAATCTGTGACGGTTCAGTAGACTTTTTGCTAAATTACACCTGACGGCGTCAGGCTTTGAAGAGAAAGGGCGTCACTAAGACTTTTATCTCCGACGGCCTAGATCCAGAATCAGACAACGTCCCAACTGAAGCTCGACTGCGTCACAACTACAACGTGACGCCGTCACAACGATTACTTGGCCAAGACGAAAACCCTAATGACGGCGATCTGACGGTGTCCCAACTATAAGGTGACACCGTCGCAAGTGTAAAATTATATATAGAAATCGAATTTTCAGAAGGAGGTAGACTTGTGGAGTAAAAACCTAAAATGATTTTAGTCCGGTTTGGACAGTAACTTAGGGTTCTCATACCCTATTTTACATCAAGATAAGTGTTTTACTTCATTGATTTCATTATGTCTTCGATTGATTGTGTGTATGCTTGCATGTTTAACATGTCCGGCTAAATTTCTTGTGTTTTACTTCATTGATTTCATTATGTCTTCGATTGATTGTGTGTATGCTTGCATGTTTAACATGTCCGGCTAAATTTCTTGTGTGTTTTCTTAGATCTATGAAACCTAGTTATTAATTATTGATTGGTTGTCTCTTATCTTAATTGTAATTGGCTTAGGAGTGCACTAGGCCATAGTTTTGTTTGATTGATTGAGTAATCTTTGTGAACCTTAGTTTATAGATCACTTTGCGGAATTGTAGGCTAAACATCCAAAGATAAATTTAGAGTTAGTTTATGAAACTTAGAGATTTTGTAAGCAATAACCTTAAGGTAGTCTCAAGGAGTTAGGGATAAAAGCATACCCTACCACTTTAGAAAACACAACGCGTTAAGAATAAGGACGTGACAATTCAACCACCAATAAAAGATGACTAGGGAGTAATAGTATCTAGGTAAACACATTTTTAATCATCATACGAGTACACATCAATAGACATAAGACTACCCATAGTTTAGATAATTAGATAGTAGAGTAATCGGTATAAGTACCACCCCCCAAATCCAAACCCGGATATTTTACCCTTAGCTTTCTAAAAAAAATATATAAAACGATAAAAAAAGAATCTTCGTCAACCTTAACCTTAGCGTAATATACTTCTCACTAGCATTCCTATTCCCCTAGAGAATGATATCAGTACCGGAGGCTTACCCAATACTACACTACAACGATTAGGTTCACTGCCTAGGGTGTTGAAAAACTTGCTCGACGAAAATGAAGTTTCCTTTGACCCCGAACTCGTTGTACGCGCATCAAGTTTTTGGCGCCGCTGCCGGGGAATAGAATTGCTAGTTATATTTTTATCTCGTTTAGGTTCCCTTGCTTGATTTCTATCAACTAAGATTTTTTCTCATTTTTAGCTTCCTTTTAGTCTATCCCCCTTCTTCGTGAATTTGTTCGTAGCCCCATCACTTTTCATCATGAAAGGTGATAACCCACTAAACAACAATTCCCTATCAAACAAATACCCACCACTTGATCTGACTTTTGCCAACCAACTCCGAGCTCGTATTGTTAGTGAAATTGGAGAACTTAAAAAATTGTATAGGATAATTGAAAGTGAACTTGAGAAAGCCCTTAAGGAATCCACTAGTACTTTAGATAGTAATTCAACCTCAAGTGATGATTCAGAGGATGAAATAGAAGAAGGGGATTATAAGGTATTGGAAATTATGGAGGGTAGTAAGAAGGAGGAGGAACTTAGGGAGTATTTTGATTCATACCCTAATGGGAAGGAAACCGCCAATCACTATAACGTAGTTAACTACCTGCGACCACCTTTCGAGCCATGCATAAAAAGAGGTGACCCTAAAAACATTAAGATACCATGCATGATTGGGTACTCATATAGGGATCACACTTACATAGACTATAAGGCACCCGTGAACATAATGTCTAGGCTCTATTACAATTAGATCATGAGCGAAAAGTTAGGACCTATGAGGGACCCCTTCTACCCTAGGAAAGTGAGTAACTATGTTGGGAGGGTTAGAGGATTGCATGTCTTCGTAGGTAATTTCATATATAGGTGTGATTTCATGATCTTGGAAAATGTTAAGGGCATCATCGATGGATTTTTAGGAGATGTGATACTTGGGAGACCATTTATAGAGGAATCTATGATGGTTTATGATCAAAAGGAAGGAATAGGCAAGTTCTCAAATGGGACCGAATGTGTTAAATATATAAGGCCCTACAAAAATAAAAAAGTTTGAGGGTATTGATGATTTAGATGTAGACAACATTCCGGCTTTTGAAGTAGATTGGGAGAACAAGGTTTACTACACCGCTTGTCTAGAGTTAGGCCCTGAATATATTCGTGATAAGAGGAAAGTAGGAGCACGACTTCGAGTCTAGCTACAAGACTCATAAAAAAAGAAAAGCGCTTTGTGGGAGGCAACCCATGCTTAATTGTTTGCTTGTTTGTGTGTCATGTATCTTTTCATTATTGTATGTTCTCATGTTTGAATTTGTGAAAATTCTTTATTTTGTCTTTAACCTCGTCTTAATTACATATAAAGGTATTTTACAAAAATGATAAGTGTAGATAAGATTACACACATTTTTAAAAAAACGTGAACATGAGAACTACGATTGATGAAATTGATATATATGTGTGTTTGTTAGAGTCAAATGCTTGTATCGAGTCATAGTGGATGTTTTGCAAGAATTTTTTCAGATTTTAAAGGTATAATATTTCCAAAATTTTTCTAGAAAAACGCAGCAGACCAGTATTTGTCAGGATAACCTGACGGCGTCAAGAGGAGCAGAAACAGCTTATAAAATTCTTCTCGTTTTCTGTGATAATTATAATTTTTTGGAAATTCCCAGGTCTTAATTTTCCAGAAAATCTGCAAACATCCATTCCACAAGCATTTATATCCTAGTGTAGTTGAGTCATATATAATTTTACATCTGATTTTACGCGAAGGTTTCGTCTACTTTCTTAAAGTGTGCAAGTTTTATTTATCAAGAAGAAGAAATATAATATTGGATGAAGCTTATCACGCATACATTCTTCTTGAAAAATAATTTAACCACTACTTCACGAATGGATCCTACCGAGCTAATCAGGGGAGTACTAGTTTCTTTCTCTTTTAATTACTTTCCATTATCATAACTTTGATACTTTCGGGGAACATTGGGGACAATGTTCAGTTTAAGTGTAAGGAGGGAGAATAAAACGAGAACTTTGAAACTATGCTTATCCTTGATTATTTGTCTTGTCCTATTTCATTTATGTAATAAGCTATGAGAAATATTTGTTAGAGCAATTTTAGCGCCAAATTTAAATTTTTTTATGACATGTACGGGCGGGACTTTAGTCTTAATAAAGCGTCTCATGAATATGAGTTATATGACTAGCACAAAAACTGTTTATCACTCAAATTCCACCCAAAAAATGTGAGGTTCTCCCTTACATCTTTAGGAATTAAAGCATTCACTTTTAATGCTTAGAGAGTGTACCGGTAGTATAATAGATTTTAGAACTTGTTTTGTGATGCATCCCGAGATCGCTAGTGAGAATACACTTGTGTAGTTAGGAATAACTAAATGATAAGAGGCATTAGGATAACCCTTGTTTGATACCTGTATTATAATTACTTCTTCCACATCGGTTGAATAATTACCCAACACCCTTGCGATGTACTCATCTTTAGTACACGATACCCCTAATTAACCCCTCAGAGCCTATCCTTTTCGCGGTTCTCGTGATGTTTCGATTTTCCGGAATATCAATGAAAAGCATTGTTTACAATCCACCCCCAAATGTAACCCCAAATCGCCTTAGCCTACCTTGTATGCACTCACCTTTAGTGCATTATTGTTATCATACTAAACCCTTAGTTCAATTATCTAGTTACTTGCATGATTGCTAAGTCGAGTCATATCTTTTGTACACAGTTTTGGGATGATTGGGACTCATGGGAAAAGTAAAATTTTATGGAGTGACGGGAAAGAACGTTAAATTCAAATTCCCTTTATTTACGTAATAAAGTACTCCAAGTGTTTTGATCTTTTCAATTCGGGTCAAATTAGTGTTAGAGTAATAAAAACTCAAGTTTAGGGATGCTCCTATAAATCTCTTCTATTTTGATGTTATCATAGAGGATGGTAGAGTAAAAGTGTATGTGAAAAAAAAAAATTGAAAAAAAGAGAAAAAAAGAAAAAGAAAAAGAACCATCCTTCATCTATTTTTATATTTATGTATCTTTTTTTCAAGTTATCTAGAGTTTAGTGAGTCGAGTCTTGGCTTAGCAACGCCATTCTTTTCATGCTTGTAACATAAGATTTTTGACTTGCCACCACTAAATCAACTATCCAACCAAACCCTTTGTTTCCCTACCGTAAGCCTAACGTTATAACCCTTTTAAAGACCTCTTAGATAGTTGTTCCTAGATGCTTACGCCAAAGCAGTGGAGGTTTGATCTAGTCTCAAGCCTATGGTAATCTATGTACTATGACCGGTTAATGAGTGTTTATCTTCCATTTCCATTTACTATATGTCATATACACCCGAGAGATGAGAGAATCCAAACACCCCTTTTGAGGTGCTAGTATAGAATTTCCGTGCTTGTTATGACTATTGCGGTGCTTTTACCTGTTATTAATTATGTTAAACTAATGCTTCATGCCCTCTAACTTATAAATTGATTTGCCAAAAGCACATTTGCTTGAGGACAAGCAAATACCAAGTGTAGGGATATCTGATAAGGATTTAAAACGTACGTTTTTAAGGGGCCATTTAAGCCCTTAATTGCCCACTTTTATATCCGTTACTGCTTAAATTAATTACTTTTCACTTTTTAGGTCTCTTGGAAGCAAAATGCTAGAATGATGCATATTCGGACGAAAAAGAGTGAATATATAAAGAAAATGGCTAAGTCAAGATCGAAGACTCTCAAGCTGCTGGAATTGAAGCTGAAGACGTCACAATCCAAGGGCGACGCCGTCCCTTTATACGTAATTAAATATGTGATGGTTCATTAGACTTTTTACTAAATTACATTTTACGGCACGACCTAGATCCAGAATCAGACGACGTTCCAACTGAAGCTCGACGGCGTCACAACTACAACGTGACACCGTCGCAACGATTACTTGGCCAAGACGAAAACCCTAATGACGGCGATCTGACGGCGTCCCAACTATACGGTGACGCCGTCGCAAGTGTAAAATTATATATAGAAATTGAATTTTCAGAATTTTAGGAGGTAGAGTTGTGGAGTAAAAACCTAAAATGATTGTAGTCCGGTTTGGACAGTAACTTAGGGTTCTCATACCCTATTTTACATCAAGATAAGTGTTTTACTTCATTGATTTCATTATGTCTTCGATTGATTGTGTGTATGCTTGCTTGTTTAACATGCCCGGCTAAATTTCTTGTGTGTTTGCTTAGATCTATGAAACTTAGTTATTAATTATTGATTGGTTGTCTCTTATCTTAATTGTAATTGGCTTAGGAGTGCACTAGGCCATCATTGTGTTTGATTGCTTGAGTAATCTTTGTGAACCTTAGCGTTGAATCGATATACTCTGACCAAACTAACTATGTAGCTTGTAAGGGTTTAGCAACCTCGGATAAATCCTAAATTACTAACAATGAAACACTGATATAACTCTATTAAGTATGCGGAAACTACTTCAATAAAGCTAAGAAGAATAACTTTAAACTTCAACGATTATATTAAAACTTTGAACCTGCTTGTTATACAGATTCACTAACAACCCTAATAACTCTAATATCGTACTTGCAGGTAAGTTGTATCTCTAATATTCTCTAATGTTGCGTTTTTCTAATGCCAATCTAGGGGTCCTTTTATAGGCATAAGGAGTACCTTAGTCGGTTTACAATTACAATTCTTGTACGACAAGTAATACTAATTCTAAACTAAGAATATTCTAGAATTACATAGCTTTCTATAAACGATATAGCATAGCAGTCCTTTAACCTTGTAGTACTTTGACGTGAGCAGTACTTTGACTTTCATTAAGCAGTACTTTGACTTTCTTCAGCACTTTGACTTACTTCAGTACTTTATATCCCAACACTTAGTTTATAGATCACTTTGCGGAATTGTAGGCTAAACATCCAAAGATAACCTTAGAGTTAGTTTATGAAACCTAGAGATTTCGTAGGTAATAACCTTAAGGTAGTCTCAAAGAGTTAGGGATTAAAGCATACCCTACGACCTTAGAAAACACAACGCGTTAAAAATATGGACGTGACAATTCAACCACCAATAAAAGATAACCAGGGAGTAATAGTATCCAGGTAAACACAATTTTAATCATCATACGAGCACACATAATTAGACATAAGACTACCCATAATTTAGATAACTAGATAGTAGAGTAATCGGTATAAGTACCATCCCCCAAATCCAAACCCCGAGATTTTACCCTTAGCTTTCTAAAAAAAAATATAAAAAGATAAAAAAAGAATCTTCCTCAACCTCAACCTTAGCGTAATACAATTCTCACTAGCATTCCTATTCCCCTAGAGAATGATATCAATACCCAAGGCTTACCCAATACTACACTACAACGATTAGGAAGTTTCCGTTGACCCCGAACGCGTTGTACACGCATCAGCTAACCCCAACACATGGATGAACAAACCTCCTCACCCTGATAGACCATCAAGGGTAGACGACAACAACCAAATGAAATAGGAAACCCTCAAAGAACAAATAGGAAGGTGGTGTTTGTTTTTTAAGAGGTTCTGAATCTGAATCTGAACCGCACATCTGAATCGGAATCTGAGGCATAAATGTCTGAATCTGACCGCATCTGAACGAGAAAAAAAACTCATGTTTCAACCGCACATTTGCTTGCTCGTACTAATTTTTTTTGATTTTTTTTATGACAGCAAGAGGCAATAAGAGGCATTCAGACACCCCTCTCAAGTCTAGACCATTAAGATCTTACTGCCTCTGAACGTGTCTGAACAGGAAAAAAAACAAAAGGTCTGAACGACCAAAATGTCTGACCGCGTCTGAACGGTTCAGATTAAGAGGCTGTTAAGAGCTTTTTTATGAAAAACAAACACCACCGAAGTGTCAACATGCTCCAATCATGGCACTCAAGCATGAAAAGGGGCAACGAGGTTTTGGAAGACTGGCAGTGTACCCCATCGCTAAGCATTCCATAGGATACCTTCATACAATCATCCGACCCCACTGTCATCATAACAATGATAGCCTCAAATAGGGTTAGTAGAATATACATTAATGGAGGAAGTTCAATCGACATAATGTACGAACACTGCCTCAACAAATTCCCATAATACATTAGGTCATGCTTGAAACCACCAACCACGCCATTGATTAGCTTTTCAGGAGGGAGATCTTATCCCGAAGGTGTAGCTACTCTAGAGCTCACAAAAGGAACACACCTGCTATCGAAAAAATCATGCTATAATTTCACATTGTCAAATCTACATCCTAGTATAATGTAATACTCGGAAGAACAACCCTTCAAAAGCTCATCATGGATGTCTCGACCATCAGATATTTGGTAGAATTTCCAACATGGGCGGGAGTCGCTACAATCAAAAGCAACTACCCTTGTAGAGATGCAAGCCTGGCCGTTGCGATAGAAGAAAGCAACAACAGGGAGATCACATGGGAACCTATTTTGGGAGGAAAACCCCAAACAGGTAAAAGTCATCATAAACCCCCAATACCCAGATCAACACATCATAATTGGAGTCAACCTCCCACCTCAGCTTCAAAACCAACTAGTACAGCTGCTACCAAACAGCCTAGACGTATTTTCCTTGAAACCATCAAACATGGCTGGTGGCCAGAGAATTTGCCGAACATATCCTAGGCCTAAACCAACATGCACCAGCTATTAGATAGAAATGACACAATCTTTCTCTAGACCAATCACATGCAAAATTTATGTGATAAGAAATATGTTGTGAATTGCAAAAGAATCGTCGTACTAAAGACTTAACCAATGAATTAACGAGAACTTAAATGTTAGTAACTCGAAAAGACTTGTCCGGGACGGGTAATAATTTTAAACTAGTTTGCTAGTGATGTAAATGTGTCTCGCAAAGGACTTGTCCAAGTAGAATGTGCCATTCGAGAAAATCTTGGTAGACATGACCTTTGACGGGTTTGAAAACCTTTCGAGGTTCGTCCACACCTTCAAGGTAGTTATTAGAGCTAGTTGTCACCTAAAAACTGACAATGTAACTATTTAACTATGCAACGTAACCGTGTCTCGCGGGAAATTGTCTATCTTGAGTCGATCAATTCAAAAAGTGCGCGCTCCACTCTCACCGTGCAAATTTCTGTCAAAACACTTAAGCACGTGTGGAGGGGGAATATTTCTGCAAAAGATTAAATTCTCACAGTGGTTCAAAATGTTCTTACTCATAACCACTTTTAGAGATTTTCAAGAAAATGGTTTTATGGCAACATAGGTTAGTCATGGAGTTGAAAGGTGACTAAGGTTAGGAATAACCGTCCTATGATCCGCCAAACCACCAATAGTTAGAATTTAGAAGTCCTTAGGTATGATTATAAAAAAGGAGAAAATGAGAATCGGAGAAAGAAGGAGTTGAAGAATTAAAAAAAAAAGTAAAGAAAAGGGAGAAAAGAAATAGCTCTCCAGATTATTCAACTTAGGGCAGACGCCTGGTTCAATTCATATGCTAATGGTTGTCACTAGATGACACCAGTATTGAAGATCAAAGTCGTCATGGACCCAGTGACGCATGCACTAAACCTTTTTAACCACTCAAGTTTCTCTCAACAGAGGCTTGTTTCATTCTCACAGGGAACCCTACGTAAACTATCGGCTTTCTCTTAGAGATTGCTGATATTGAAGAAGGAGACACTCTCCCTAGTCTCCGCTCAGGAAAACCAAAATGCACTATTGAGTCTAGAACCACGAGATTCATCAAAAGATCTCTTAGGAACACTTTACAATTCATCTCTTGTCGTTCAACAATAAGAACGCAAGTGATACATTATCAAGTCCTTCACAGATCTTAGCAATCTGTCGAGAACATTTATGAGGGGTTCACAACTCTGATCCTCAGTGATCGAATGGAAACTCCTGCCAGGGTCAACATCAAACAACCCTGACAGCAGGTCACTTTGGTAACTCCTTGTGGGTTACGCTTAGTTTGTCTCAAACGGTCTATAGTCATGGGGTGATGCTTCGGTGTACCTCAGCGACTCACCTGAACTGTAGGTGTACTTCGGTACATCGCGTTATCTCACTTGTGGGACTTCAGTTCAGGAACAACCTTTGTGAGAATCAGAGACGTGTTTTCACACTATGCTGTTAACATAATCAAAGTTCAAACTTGTAAGCACTGGTTTATTTCTATCCCATGTTTTATGTTTTCTTCTTATGGATGCTCGCGGGAGGAAAAGATCGTGCAAATTCTTCACATGCTCATACCAACAACAACACTAATTGAAGTTCTCTCAAAAGGCAAAACAAAGTCAGAATGATTCTTCATCAAAGCCAAAG
Source organism: Chrysanthemum seticuspe (assembly GCA_019973895.1). Lineage (NCBI taxonomy): Eukaryota > Viridiplantae > Streptophyta > Magnoliopsida > Asterales > Asteraceae > Chrysanthemum > Chrysanthemum seticuspe. Next base: position 1,747,129 of record BPTQ01000008.1, on the reverse strand, counting down.
AATCTACAAAGTTTTAAGACTAAGAGAACTACATCAGTACTGAAATCCAACGTTAAAGAGCGTGTGAGCATGTTGGAGAAAGACGTGGAGACACTGGAGCAACGAAGCGAACTTGATGCAGATAACCACAACATACTATCACTACCACCACAAAGAACAAAGATCAAAGAACAAAGAAAATGAAGACGTCAAAGCAGAATACTTCAAAAGAAACAAGATCCCTACAGTGGGGAGATTGTTCGAATCAAGACAATTCCTCTCACTAGAAAGAAGAATGTTAGAATACGTCAAAGCAACTATTACATCAGCACCTACAACGTTTATTCACTCTAATCATTAATCACCAACACTTAGGGGGAGATTGTTGGAATCACTCCTAAACTAGATTACAAGTGTTAGTAATTAATATTGTAATAGTTAGCTTAAATTAGGCTTTTATGTTATTACTTAAGGCAAGGCTTATGTAGAAAGCCCATAAGCCTTGGCCCAAGCCCAATAAGTAAAGGAAGGGAGCTTGAGTGTTGCCCTAGCTCCTTCCCTATAAATACCTTTGTAACTCTCATTTGAGAGTTGGTTGTTCATCTCATATCAAATCCTACGGCTAAACTCTTCTTTCATTCGTTTGTGTTTGTGTGACTTGTTCAACCGATCACTTCTCTTCTCTACTTCTTATATTGATGCTTGTGTTACATAAATGGGAACCTAACATATGGATTCTCAGGTCACATACCTAATCCAAGCAGGCATCCTACGTCCGGTTAAGTATCAAACATGGGTCTCAAACCCAGCTATGGTCAAGAAAGTCAATGGTATGTGGCGTATGTGCGTCGACTTCACAATCCTAAACAAGGCTTGTCCAAAAGACAACTACCTCTACCACCCATTGACCGGAAAGTGGAATCCTTAGCCAATTTCAAATACAACTGCTTTCTTGATGCATACAAAAGATATCAACAAATCCTAATGAAGGAATCTGACAAAGATAAAACTGCGTTCTACACCAATCAGGGTCTTTTCTGCTACACCAAGATGCCTTTTAAACTAAAAAACGTAGGCACCACCTACCAGGAACTGATAGACAGAGAATTCAGATCTCAAATAGGCGTCAATATTGAAACATGTATCGACAACATGGTCATCAAAAGAAAAACATAAGATTCCTTGCTACGCGACGTCATTGAAACGTTACAAAACCTCATGCACATCAAGATGAAGCTAAAACTAGTTAAGTGTACGTTTGGGGTAGAAGAATGTCAATTCTTGGGTCATATAAGCAACGCCACAGGAAACAGGGAATACCCCAAAAATATTCAGGTGGTACTAGCCTAACTCCGCCCAAAAACTTGAAAGAATTACAAAGCCTAAACAGGAAACTCGCAACTCTCAACCAGTTTTTATCAGGGCATCTGAAAAAAAATTACCATTCTTCAATTTGTTGATCAGGTGCAACAAAAAGAAAGTATACGAGTGGACGAAAGAAGTTGATGTAGCATTTCAGGACCTCAAAGTATTCCTAACAGAGCTACCCATCCATATGGTCTGATGACTCCAATACGTGGTGACACCCTCACCATGAACATAGCAGCATCCCAAAAATAAATCAGTTCAGTACTCTTAGCAGAAAGAAACAAGGTTCAAAAGCCAATCTAGTTCTTCAACAAGATTTTGCAAGATGCACAAATCAACTATCCTCCATTGGAAAAGCTATCCTCTATTGGAAAAGCTGGCATTTGCTCTATTACTGTCATATAGGGAATTTAAAAGATACTTCCAAGCACATCCGATCCACGTCTTAACAGAAACAGGTTCCATCGAACAACGAGTACACATGCAGAATGTCAAGTTGGGTGATCGAGCTAAGCGAATATAAAATCACCTATGGATCCAAACATTCAATCAAAGGGCAAATCATTGCAGATTTTCTTGTCGAGGTCGACACACCACCTCCGGCAATTCCAGGCAAGAATTCAAAAGCACAATCAATACCCACGGGCCACGATGACAAGTATTAAGTGGAAAGTGGGGCTATAAACTCACCTCATAGTTTTGGTCCATAATAGTTTTGCATGTTTTCTCACCTCATAGTTTATGAAACAACTATAAGTAGAAAGTGGGGCTATAAACTCACCTCAGCAAATAGCAGTCTCATAGTGTAAAGTCAAAGAGTAGTGTGTGACCGCACCGACACGCGACCTAGATAAGTATGACAGGTTTAGTTCATAGCTCTAGTTTAGGATTTAACAAAGTTTTAAATAAGTTAAAAAGTTTTAAAGTGTTTGTGTTATTGTTGCTTGTGTGGCAGCATTTAAGTTTGAAACAGTTTTCTAAACATTTGCAAGTATTGGCTCTTGGAAGTGCATAAGTATGTAATAGGAAAATATCAAGGACGAATGAGTCTTCGGTTCGATGGCAACCGAAAGACGATGTACGAAAAATAATTACACATAATATTAGACGTTAACGGATTATGCAACATTATTGCCAAAAGTATATATTTACCTAAATGTACATATATGTATATCTTTATATATTACATTTATTAGTTACAATAAAATTATCCGAAAAGTTTAAGTAATAGCTTTATTTAATAACCTTTGCATTTGAATAATTGGATGGGTGTAAGTTATAAATAAAACTTCTCTTTATTGGTTATTATATAATTATAACAAGTTAAATTGGTCATAAAAATATAATAAGTTAAATATATTTTGACGAAAATTGGGCATGACCCGTGTATATGTTTTTGTTTGTCCGCGGTGACTAAGTGTCAAAGTTTTATAATAAAATGAATCTTACCAAGTTTAAAAAATTGAATTACGAATTGTAAGTCAATGACTTCATAGTTAAGCTAGAATTTATATTTTCATTAGTTTGGTTTAATGGTGCGAAAATATTCAATTTTAATTATAAGTAATAAAAATCCGTTTCTTTTATTGTACTTTTCTTTTCCCGCAATAAAAGCCTTACTCACAGATCTGTCATCTCTCATCTTCGCCGCTGCCGTTGTAGTCGCTGCCGCCACCGCTGTCTTCTGCTCAGATCCGTTACCATCCGGTCTCTTCTGCTCAGATCTGTTGTGGTCCGTTATCGATGGCTTGCTGCTGCCTTCGGTTTCGGCTTTAGATCTGTTTGGTTTAGGTCTGGCTCCTATAAGGATGCTTAGTTTTATCTTCTATGTATGTTTTATATACTTTATGTACTTTTGTCAAGCTACATCTTCATATGGTTGTGTCTACCAAAAGCTCACATTGGTGATTCCTCCCACCATTGTATGATGTTGTTGTAGTCTGTCACAGCTATTATGGTGTATGTCTTGTTTTGTCTTAACTTGTTACCTTGTGTATTTTGTTTGGCAAGTCGATTTTTCGATTTTGCTCATTATGTTCGATGTAACTTATTGTGTTCAAATTACATCCATTTGTGAGGAGTGAAATGTTATCACTGTTAAAAAAAAAAAAAAAAAAAAATCCGTTATATTTTATAAGTAAAACTCATATTCTTAATCAAACATGATTTTCAAATTATTTAAAGTTTATATTCTCATTGGTGGGTTTGTGACTTTTTTTTTTTTTTTTTTTTTTTTTCCTTTAGTTTTGACGATATGGAGTATTAAATTTGAGGTGCGTCGTATTAGTAGAACCTATATATATTTACATGGAATGAGCTATGTTAATTTGTATAACTTTGGAGTAAAGTGAACTTAGACTACCTTGCACCCACTGTTGGCGCAGTGGATCGACCAAACAAGAAAATCAACCACAAACCAAATTAATACATAACCATTTACCCCTTCTTAATATCAAAGTCAAATTCAATACAACCCAACCCGTAAGTTTTACCATAATCAAAATCAGTTCCTTTCATTTGTGTTTTGGATGATATCTCGACAGCAGGTCAAAAGAAGCAAGAGACAAAATTGAAACCAACTTCGACTTATCAAAACCAACCAAAAATATACTACTGTGGTTCGACCACTGCGGTTTTCGACCCACAAAATTTCAAACATAACACTTATGTCACCCAAATAAATCAATAAGCTAGCAATATAAGTAAATTAGAATAAGCACTTCTAAACATAAACCAAATCTAGTTTTAGCTTACAAGTTCATCCATTTTTTTATTCATTTGCCGCCCTTATCAAAACTTATCTTGTGGAGAGTTTGTGAGTGAGATTTCAAATGAGACTTGTGTGATATCCCTGTGACTCATGGTTGGATAAAAAGAAGAAGAAGAAGAAAGTTTGACCCTTTCTTTCTTGGTTTCGAGCTGTGGAGTAACCAAAACAACCTTCGATCAGTATGTTTTGCTTCTTCATATCACATCTTATGATCCTTGACCTTGATAAAATTGAGGCTCGCCTGGAAGATGGAGAAACAGTTGATGGTGATAGAAGAATGAGAGAGAGAGAGAGAGATGTAAGAAGCAGAAAGGGAGGCAGTTGGATTTATGTGGTAGATTAGGTTTCTTTCTTTTGTTTTTTTATACGCAGTTGTAAGAGCCCTCGGTATAGTAACGCTCAAACGAGCGTTAACCTTTAAAGTTTGGGCGTTATTGCCCGTTACCAGGGACGGATCTAGTTACTTAGAATGGGGGGCAAGTGCCCCCATGGCTAGCCGAAAAAGTCGAGATTTTAGTGTAATTTTTTTTAATTTTGACCTTTTTTCGAAATTGCCCCCAACCTAAATCTCAAATTGCCCCCCACCCATATACTAAAACCCAACATTCAACACTCTAAAGCTTTATAAATCCTTCATTTCAAAGTAAAAATACTCGATTTATCATTATGATTCTAGTCATTTCTTCCGGCTTTTTTTGCTGTTGTCAAAAAAATTTTTTTTGCCCCCCACATCCTTTTTTCCTGGTTCCGCCACTGCCCGTTACCCACACCCACCTCCACGTTAACCTTGCGTTAAACATTGCCTGTTAACCAAATAACGTGGCGTTAAATATGTGTGTGTTTTAGTGTGTGTGTGTTACGTGTGTGTTTTATGTGTTTGTTGTAGTGTGTGTTTTAGTGTTGCAGGTGGTTAAAGGTAGAAGAAAGCAAGTTTGGGTGTTGGACAATTTCAGTCCTTGTGGTTTTTTTTGTTTTTTTTTTATTTTTTTTCTATTGTTTTTCAAAATTAATAGTTTCAGTCCTTGTGGTTTGTTTGTTTGTTTGTTTTTTTTTTCTTTTTTTTTTCTATTGTTTTTCTATTGTAAATTTTATTTTTTTAAAGAAAAGTGGGGCCTAAAATGTTGAGTTATGGTTTAACCTTGGGAATGTTATGATAAGGGTGTTTTTTGGTGAGTTAAGATGAAATGTTAAAGCTGATGTGACGCTGACGTGGCAGGAGGTTAAAGTTTAGCCTAGGTGACCACACCTTAGGCTCTAAGTATTATTATACTTATTAATATTATTTGTGTATTGTGTACTCCATGTCCCGCTGAGCTAGAATGTAATGCGGTACGCGTGCGGTGTCATTTTTAAAAAGAAACGAGATAACCTCTCATTTTATTACGTAAATAGTCAGTAAGTGTTAGAAAGTGAAAACTTTGCATTTTCTGATAAAACTAAGCAATGTAGTGGTTTACTGTAAGCTATAGTGTGCAGGTTAGCTTTATGAAATAGTTACGTAAGCTCATGTATGCTTAGTTTAATAGTTAAGCAATAATAAATTAACATTTATTATTAAAATATTGGTTGGAAATTTTGTTGTGTGTCACAGTGAGGAAGTGGCGTTCAACTACTACTATAAAAAAGATGGGACAAAGCTTGTGAAATGGGTGAATGAAGCTAGTGAGACCGGGCTACCATATGACATTGACACATATGATCATAACAACTGAAAGGAATACATCGAAGTTAAAACTACAGATTCTGCGTCGAAGGACTAGTTTGAGGTATTAGTTATTAAGTGACAGTTTGCAGTTAAGAAAGGTGAATCTTGTAGTATAGCTCGTGTGGTTTTGCCGGGTGATAAAGCGGTTCGAGTTGCTATTTTTAGGAATCTGGTGAAGCTTTGTCGGGATGATGAGCTAAAACTGGCTGTTTTGATGTCAAAATCGCAGATGGATGAGTTTGTTCTCTGAGATTATTGTGCGTAGTATCTTTATGTATGATACTTAGATTTTGTGATGGATGGTCTTTTTGGCTTGGTTTATTGCTATCTTATTACAAGTATATATGTGTTTAATACTTTAATGTCAATGTATAAAGAAAGTATGCAAGAAACTCAATATGAAATATATCTCTCTTAAACCTGTTATAGTTTGGCAGCACGTGACACACTTTTGGGCAACGATAAAGTCACCTTCTGTGACGTGTCGGCTTATGCATTATTTGACGAGCTTTACTCACCATCTGCAGGTGAGCTCATCAAATCATCATAGTCACTTCCTGTGCGGTTAAACTCGACCCTTCTCATCCTTCATGACACACAGCTCGTGACCTTGGTACCTTAATCATACATACACAAAGTTTCCCATACTTCCTAGTTATTCATAATAGGTAGCAGTTCATATATGTTAAGATAGTGATTGTATTAAAAATTACAAGATGATGTACAATGTTTATTCATACAATAGTCAACAAGTTGTCACTTACATACATCTTGAAACTATAAAGGTTTTAAAGATTGTTTAGTGTGAAGGGATTTCCGAGAACGAGCTAATGCATTGTAAAACCCGAAAAATCTAAAACATATATAAGTACGAAAATACCCTTGGAACCAAGAATTATAAAATACGTAAAATACACTTATAATAAATTTACGAAATTAAAAACCTAATAAATAAAAACTTGACGAATGTAATTACGCAAACGACTTTGGTACGACGAAGGACTTAAACTATTCGCCAATAATGTTGGGCCATTCGATTATTAAACGGGCTCGTTTGTTTTGTTTGTTTTGCGCCAAGCCGAGAATCAAGAGAAGCCCACGAGGGGCGTTTGTTTGTGTTCGTGGGATCAAGGGCCGAAGCCCATTTTGGGCGAGCCTTTGAGCTCGGTTGGACCCAAACCGAACCCAACCCCTCCTAAGCCCTAACTAAAAATGTTAACTATAAATACAAGACATAATCATTAAATTGAAACCCTAGTTCTAGTTTTGTGCCTCTTCTTTTCCTTATTCCTATTCGGCCGAGACTCACACCCCTTTGGTGTCGAGATTTTGCTTCAAACAAGTAAAGGTATAACGTTTATTCGTCTTGCTTTGATGTACCTTACGTTAATATATGGTAATATGTTTTGTTTAGACGAGTTTGGTGTTTTTGTTTTGTGGCCGAGCCGTGTGAGTCCAAACAAGGGCAAACCATAAAGATTAAACCTTATAACTATTAAAGGACATGTAACGTAATATGTAATATTGAATCGGGTCATGAATATGTTGAGTTATATAGGGCCGAACCATGCATGTGTTAGAACCGAACCATATATGTATTCGGCTAAGGAGTAAATTATCATAACTTGAGTACGTAACGTGTTTAGATGAGCTAAGACTTGCGTAAACCTATTAGCCGAAAACCCTAGTTTGAACCGAACATATATACATGAGTTTTGAACGTGTAATAAACAAGTAAGGGTCACGTAAACATAAACCCTAGTTTAATATGTAAAGCGAATAAAGTATATCAAACCCTAAATGTTGTGAACGTGTCTCTTTTGTGTGCGTTATATTAATTCAAGTGAACTAGTAGTTATGTACACGTGTAATTTATCCGAGTAATAAGTAACTTGTATGTCACATAAAATCATAAATGTACATGGTAAAACATAAAAGGAAAGATTGTTATCATTTACGTATTAGGTTAAGTAGCGAGTCATTAAGACGTAACATGTAAAGTAAATGCATATTAATGAGATATTAAAGAATAAGAAAACCCTAGAACATAAATGAGAGTCGATTAGGGTTTGAGCTAAATATAGTAATTCGTTATTTCATGTGTGAGTTATGACTTATAAACTATTTTCACATTTAACCTTAGACTTTAATAAATGACATAACGAACCCTAATCTACAACATTAATTATAAAATACTTAAGTCTCATTTAATAAAACCCTAAAGTATGAAGATCATTAATATACATTAAGTATGAACACCAAATATTAAAAGATCATTTCGACGATTTTGGAATCATAAATAACATGGACGACCGTTAATGTCTATAGGTTCTGAGAAGAGGGAGTAATCCTTTGCCTTCCGTCTTTCTGCTTTTCGATCATTTGCTTTGGAATAAGGTACAGATATTCTGACCTTTTCAGTAAAGGTTTCCTTTTAACGTTTTCTTTCGTATTAGGTTTTCCTAAGCCTTTGCTATGAACCCCAAAATCTGATTTGTTTGAGCTATTGCTTATCTGAACTCTGATTTCTGAATTATGAAACATTTGATTTTGAACTATCTGATATGAAAACTGTGATTTTGGAAATATGAATGATTTTCTGATAAAATATTATCTGTGTCAGTTATGACATTCTGATTTGACCTAAGATAGTTTGACACCCGAGCCAAATATTTAACTAGTCATGGGGGTTCCATGTCCGTATCAGTGATGCACCTCTGATATGACTCTAGGGCAGTAGAGTGATGTTCTGCCATGTCTCTGGATGGTGAAGCATATTTGTGAATATGTAGGAAGGGGCGTATGGATGCATCCTAGATCTGTTATATGTTATCTGTTATCTGTTATCTGATGATTGATGCTGCATGCATGCACGTCCTTCATAACTCTGGTAGGTCTCCCCTACAAATGTTGCCTTACGAGAAATGTTGCCTTATGTGAATATGAATATGATCTGATATATGTTTCTGGGCTCGTGGTAGTTGACTATAAACTTTATTTTGAAAATTATGATTTATGCTTTGAAAATGATTATGATTTTGCTATCGCTCATTCAATTTATTTCATATTCGTTATCGTTTAGTATTCGCTTTTGCTTTCATATCTGTTCACTGGGCTTTTGAAGCTCAGCCGCACTTTTCTTTTCTTCCGCGGCAGGTATCTAAGCATTGGAAGCTGGGTTGCTTTGGGATGAGTGCTTGAGTGGACTTACCTTAGAGATTTTAGCTTTGATTTCTTATGATGCCATTTAAGACTTATTTATTTCGGATATTATGTTGAAGTTTACTATGTTTCCGCTGGGACCTATGTATTGAAGTCATTTTGACTTGGATTATTTCCGCATTTACGTTAAGACTTCTTTTGGTTATTTATGTTTTGCTTTGATATGACACCATTACTTGTGATTCCTTTACCCTTGGCGGGTCGGGGCGTTACAATTTATGGTATCAGAGCCAGGTTTACGACTTGTAGTCAGGACCTGTGAACATAAGAACCTTAGGTTATCCCTTGGAGTTTAGGATTTGACCTGTGAGGATTGGGTAGACTTAGGTTTCCTTCTGCGAACTTCCATTTCGTATCTCACCTTTGTTCATTTTGCTAATCATTTGAATATCATTCAGATGGTTCGAACTCGTCAAAACTTGGATGGAGACGATGATGCTCCTAACTTGGATGCTGCGATTGCTAATGCTCTCAACACTCTTTTCCCTGGTCTTACCACACCTGAGATGATGACACAGGTGATCAACAACATTCGGAATCAGACTGGTCAACCTTCGGGAAGCGGTGGAGGTACTCAACCCGTAAGCATTCATACTTGGCTCGAGCGTTTCGGTAAGCTCAAGCCTCTTTCTTTTAGCACTGCTGCTACTCCCACTTAAGTTGAAGACTGGATCACTCATGTTGAGAAGCTGTTTGAAGTACTGGGTTGTAGACTCGTTTAGCTGCATTCAAACTGGAGGGTGATGCTTTAAATTGGTGGAAAGCATTGAAACAAGCACGAGGAGGAGATGCTTTTGCTATTGCTTGTACTTGGGCGGAGTTTCGGACTATCTTCTATAACCGTTACTTCCCTGATGCGGAACAGCAAAGGTATGAGAGGGATTATCAGGAAATCTACCAGTTTGATCATGAGAACTCCAATGAGTACATGAGTAGGTTTATGAGGTTGGTAAGCTTTGTTGGAGCGATTGCTGGAGATGGTAGGCGCCAAGCTAAGCATTTCAAATGGGGACTGAAGAAGTGGGTGTTGGACCGACTGCTTAACACTGAGTATGAGGATGTGTCGGCCTGCAATGATGCAGCTCGTAACATTGAGATCTTTCATGAGGGTCGGGTTACAACAAGCGTAATCGCGATGGTGATCGGATTCAAGGTAGGACTCAAAGTAATGAGTATAAGGGAAATACTGGCAGGTGTTATGATTCAAGGGGACAAGTGGATAAGGGTTATGATCAGCGGGGTCAGTCGGGAAGGACTGTGGACTCTAGGCGCCCTGAGGCGAGGGGTCAGGATAGCAGAGCTGCTGGTAAGAGTGGAAATGATCGTCAGAATCAAGGTAACAATAACCAGCGTTACAACAAAGATCAGTCGGCTCGAGGACCAAATCAGGGTCGTGCTTCAGGATCTTCTGGTCAACAAAGGACAGCTGAAGTTTTGCCTCCCCCACCTATCTGTACTACTTGTGGAAAGGCTCATCCGGGACCGTGTTTCAAGGCCACTGGTGGATGTTTCTCTTGTGGTTCCACTACTCACAAGATCAAGGATTTCCCTAAGAGGAACCCGGCGATTCCTGGAAACTACACCAAGCCGCCACCTACTACTAGACGTGTTTATGCTACTACTCGGAATCAGGCGGAGCATACTTCAGGTACCATTACGGGCACTCTTTTCATTGATGATTATTCTGTCTTCGTTTTATTTGACACCGGTGCCACACACTCCATTATATCTGTCACATGTGCTAAGAAACTTAATATGAAGCCACAACCACTAACGAATCACTTATCGATATCTACGCCTATGAAAAACCACATGATCATTGATCATAAATACGCTAAGTGTCCTCTTTGTTTTGATGATCATATTCGCCATGCACATCTGTATCCTCTCGATATGGTCGACTTTGATATCATTCTAGGCATGGATTGGTTGGCTTATCATAGAGCTTCCATCGACTGCTATGCTAGAACTGTGATCTTTGGAGACATAAAACATCCTGACTTCATTTATTATGGTTCTAAACCACTCAATTCTGTTAAGTTCATTTCTGCTATGAAGGCACGGACCATGATTGCTCATGGGTGTCAAGGTTTTCTGGCATCTGTCAAGGACACATCTTTGGAGAGTCCTAACATTGAAAACCTTTCAGTTGTTTGTGAATTCACCGATGTTTTTCCCGATGAACTTCCTGGTATTCCTCCAGCTAGAGAATTTGAGTTTAGCATTGAGTTGATTCCTGGTGCTAAACCGATTTTGAAAGCTCCGTATCGTATGGCACCTGTAGAACTGAAGGAGTTGAAGGAACAGCTGCAAGAGATGATAGATAATGGATTCATTCGACCTAGTGTTTCTCCATAGGGTGCACCTGTTTTGTTTGTGAAGAAGAAGGATGGAAGTATGCGCTTATGTATCGACTACCGTGAACTCAACCGTATTACTATTCGAAACTGTTATCCTCTTCCGTGCATAGACGATTTGTTTGATCAACTGCAAGGAGCTAAGTTCTTTTCTAAGATTGATCTGAGGTCTGGTTATCATCAACTACGTGTGAAGGAGCAAGATGTTCCTAAGACCGCGTTTCGTACCAGATATGGTCATTATGAGTTTCTCGTTATGCCTTTTGGTTTGACCAATGCGCCTGCTGTGTTTATGGACCTGATGAATCGTGTTTTCCATGAGTTCCTTGACAAGTTCGTTATTGTTTTCATCGACGACATTTTAGTTTACTCTAAGTCTGAAGAGGAGCATGAGCAACATCTTCGGATAGTTTTGGAGATTCTGAGGAAGAAGAAGTTGTACGCCAAATTCTCGAAGTGTGAATTTTGGTTAAGACAAGTCGCTTTCCTTGGTCATATTGTATCTGCTGATGGTATCACCATGGATCCGTCTAAGGTTGAGGCTATCACTAAGTGGCCAAGACCTACGACAGTGACTGAGGTTAGGAGTTTTCTAGGACTTGCTGGATACTACCGACGTTTTGTTGAAGGTTTCTCTCGTTTAGCTTTGCCCTTAACCCAATTGATGAGGAAAGGTGAAAAGTTCGTGTGGACGGATGAAAGAGAAAAGAGTTTTGAAGAGTTGAAACGGAGGTTGGTGTCCGCTCCTATTTTGACTCTTCCATCTGGTTCTGGAGGATATCAAATCTATAGCGATGCATCTAAGAAAGGATTGGGCTGTGTCTTGATGCAACATGGTAAGGTGATAGCTTACGCTTCAAGACAACTGAAACCTTATGAGGAGAATTACCCAACTCATGACCTTGAGTTAGCTGATATGGTGTTCGCGTTGAAGATCTGGAGACATTACTTGTATGGAGAGACGTGTGATATTTTCACCGATCATAAGAGCCTCAAGTATATTTTCACTCAAAAGGAACTCAACATGAGACAAAGAAGATGGTTAGAACTTCTTAAGGATTATGACACTAACATTCAGTACCATCCTGGTAAGGCTAATGTAGTTGCTGACGCACTTAGCCGGAAATCAGGTATGCTTGCAAGTATTGAGATTGAGCCTAGGATCATTCGTGACTTAGAGCGTTTGGATGTTGAGTTGTGCGTACGAGGTTTTGGTGGATACTGGGCTAGTATGAAGGTGGAGTCAAACCTTATACTGCAAATTAAGGAAGCTCAGAAAGATGACGGCGAGCTGTGGGCCGTAGCTCAAAATGTTGAAGAAGGTAGGCAGCCGGAGTTTAAGGTTGATAACGACGGAATTGTATGGTATGAAGATAGGCTTTGCGTTCCCAATGATCAGGTACTTCGTGAGAAAGTTATGACTGAAGCTCATAGTTCTCCTTTCACTATCCATCCTGGTTCTACCAAGATGTATAGGGATTTGAAACAGTATTTCTGGTGGAACGGCATGAAGCAAGATGTGGCGACGTTTGTGTCGAAGTGTATGATTTGTCAGCAAGTGAAGATCGAACATCAAAGAGCTAGTGGACTGTTACAACCATTGGATATTCCGACATGGAAGTGGGATAAGATATCTATGGACTTTGTGACTGGACTACCTCTTACTAAGAAGAAGCATGATGCGATTTGGGTGGTTGTTGATCGGCTAACCAAATCTGCTCATTTCTTACCAATTAGAAAGGATTATGGTATTGGTAGATTGGCAGAGATTTTTCAGCAAGAGATAGTTAGACTTCATGGTACTCCGACGTCTATTGTGTCAGATAGGGATCCGCGTTTTACTTCTCGTTTCTGGAAGGGTTTGCAAAAAGCTTGGGGAGCTCGACTAAATTTTAGTACGGCGTTTCATCCTCAAACAGATGGTCAGTCAGAGAGGACCATTCAGACCTTAGAGGACATGCTAAGGGCTTGTGCTTTGGAATGGACTGGCAGCTGGGATGAATATTTGTGTTTGGTAGAGTTTGCATACAACAACAGTTGGCATGCTAGCATTAAGGCAGCACCGTTTGAACTTCTTTATGGAAGAAAATGTAGATCACCTACTTGTTGGGATGAAGTAGGTGAACGTCTAATCGAAGGTCCGGAAATGATTGAGATCACTAATGAGAAAGTAGCTGTTGCTAGAGAAAAGTTGAAGGAGGCTAGGTCTTGTCAGAAAAGTTATGCCGACAAGCATCGTCGTGATTTAGAGTTTCGAGTTGGTGATCGTGTGTTTTTGAAAGTCTCGCCGTTTAGAGGTGTGAAACGTTTTGGAATCAAGGGCAAGCTCAGTCCTCGATTTATCGGTCCGTTTGAAATTTTGGAGCGTATAGGAGAAGTTTCGTATCGATTAGCACTTCCGCCTCAGTTGTCGCATGTTCATGATGTGTTCCATGTATCTCTCCTAAGGGGATACAACTATCATCCATTACACGTTGTTTCGTATCCGTTGGATCAAATTCAATCCGATATGTCTTTATCTGAAGAACCGGAAGCTATTTTAGAAAGACAAGAGAGAGTTATGAGAAGTAAAGTCATTCCGTTCGTTAAGATTCTTTGGAAAAATCACCCGGAGCGTGAGGCTACTTGGGAAACCGAAGAGTCGATGCGAGCTAGTTATCCTCATTTCTTTGAATAGTTCGGTATGTTCTCATCTCGTTTTCGTTTCGTTTCATATTTTTTTTTAGAGGGGAAGAATTGTAAAACCCGAAAAATCTAAAACATATATAAGTACGAAAATACCCTTGGAACCAAGAATTATAAAATACGTAAAATACGCTTATAATAAATTTACGAAATTAAAAACCTAATAAATAAAAACTTGACGAACGTAATTACGCAAACGACTCTGGTACGACGAAGGACTTAAACTATTCGCCAATAATGTTGGGCCATTCGATTATTAAACGGGCTCGTTTGTTTTGTTTGTTTTGCGCCAAGCCGAGAATCAAGAGAAGCCCACGAGGGGCGTTTGTTTGTGTTCGTGGGATCAAGGGCCAAAGCCCATTTTGGGCGAGCCTTTGAGCTCGGTTGGACCCAAACCGAACCCAACCCCTCCTAAGCCCTAACTAAAAATGTTAACTATAAATACAAGACATAATCATTAAATTGAAACCATAGTTCTAGTTTTGTGCCTCTTCTTTTCCTTATTCCTATTCGGCCGAGACTCACACCCCTTTGGTGTCGAGATTTTGCTTCAAACAAGTAAAGGTATAACGTTTATTCGTCTTGCTTTGATGTACCTTACGTTAATATATGGTAATATGTTTTGTTTAGACGAGTTTGGTGTTTTTGTTTTGTGGCCGAGCCGTGTGAGTCCAAACAAGGGCAAACCATAAAGATTAAACCTTATAACTATTAAAGGACATGTAACGTAATATGTAATATTGAATCGGGTCATGAATATGTTGAGTTATATAGGGCCGAACCATGCATGTGTTAGAACCGAACCATATATGTATTCGGCTAAGGAGTAAATTATCATAACTTGAGTACGTAACGTGTTTAGATGAGCCAAGACTTGCGTAAACCTATTAGCCGAAAACCCTAGTTTGAACCGAACATATATACATGAGTTTTGAACGTATAATAAACAAGTAAGGGTCACGTAAACATAAACCCTAGTTTAATATGTAAAGCGAATAAAGTATATCAAACCCTAAATGTTGTGAACGTGTCTCTTTTGTGTGCGTTATATTAATTCAAGTGAACTAGTAGTTATGTACACGTGTGTAATTTATCCGAGTAATAAGTAACTTGTATGTCACATAAAATCATAAATGTACATGGTAAAACATAAAAGGAAAGATTGTTATCATTTACGTATTAGGTTAAGTAGCGAGTCATTAAGACGTAACATGTAAAGTAAATGCATATTAATGAGATATTAAAGAATAAGAAAACCCTAGAACATAAATGAGAGTCGATTAGGGTTTGAGCTAAATATAGTAATTCGTTATTTCATGTGTGAGTTATGACTTATAAACTATTTTCACATTTAACCTTAGACTTTAATAAATGACATAACGAACCCTAATCTACAACATTAATTATAAAATACTTAAGTCTCATTTAATAAAACCCTAAAGTATGAAGATCATTAATATACATTAAGTATGAACACCAAATATTAAAAGATCAATTCGACGATTTTGGAATCATAAATAACATGGACGACCGTTAATGTCTATAGGTTCTGAGAAGAGGGAGTAATCCTTTGCCTTCCGTCTTTCTGCTTTTCGATCATTTGCTTTGGAATAAGGTACAGATATTCTGACCTTTTCAGTAAAGGACACGGCAATGGTTTCGTCTGGGGTATTTTGGTATGTGCTAAAACACATACCTTTTCTTTATCAAAATAGACCCAAAATAACCAAGAAAGAGCCGTTTATTGCTAATATTTGTGGTTTTCTTGAGTTTGTGTATGTGCAGGTACGGATATGAAAAACACGCAAAAAGGAACCAAATCAGACGTAAAACCGGGCACGAGAGAGAGAAGAGTGCAAAAGCCGATGCCGGGATGCAGTTTTATGGACTTTGATGCTCAAGAGATCAAAATGCGGAGTTCGGGACATGGTTTGGGAGATTTCACTGAAAACCCGTCATTATATCACATTTTCACATTACACCTTTCATTTTACCACTTTTTCACAAATAGACCCTCAAGTTATCCAAATTTACACTTTCACCCCTTTAACTTTTCCATATTTACCCTTATTACCCTCACCTCTCACTTTTCCCAACATCCCATATTCACCCTACACTTTCACTAAATGTCATATTGGGCCCTTGGTTTTTGCTAAAAACACATTATTGGTCCTTATGATAAACCAAGTATTAAAACATTATCCGAAATCCACTTAAACATATGGCCCAATCCAATCCTATCCATGACCCGCCCAATCTCTAAACCAATCCACCCGGCCTTTTAATAATACTATCCGGATCCAAAACACCCATTTACCCAATAATGAAACCCGGTCAAAGAATTTGAGTTATTATAAAATAAAGCCAAACGCGCCCTTATTATTACCCTGCTTCTTCCCCAACCAAACACACCCGTACACCACCAATTCACCACCACCCAAACACCAAGCATAGTACTTAGCATCTTTCCCAACCTTATCCACCTCTGACAAAGCAGATAAGATGCCTACGTGGACAAATGCAACCCTCCCATTGGACATGACACTTCATATGGACAAATGGAGCTTTGTGATTGGTTAAGGTGACCAAGGAAGGATCATGTGGCTGTGGATAGACATTCTAGCATCTTCTCAAAGGATCCCAAGCTCAAGGCATCAAGCTATTTATAGACCTCTTGGCTCTCATTGTATCTCGTCCAATCTCTTAGGTTTTAGAGAGATTTTGACCACTTCATTTCTGTCACTTAATCTTTTAATAGTTGTAATTTCATTTTAAAGTTGTAAGAAGTCTTTTGATTAATGCAAAATTACTTTTCAATTTGTTACATGAATCTCTGCCTATGCTCTTTTAATTGGTAATCTGTTTTTAAAATTTTATGTTATCAGTTGTAAAGGCTCACAGAAGCTTCTCTAAGCTTTTGTGAATCTTAAGGTTTTTCAAATCTGTTCTCAATTTCAGTTTTTAAGCAAAAGTCAAGAAAAGTCCACTATTTACTAATCTTGGTTCATAAATGGAAATGGTTTGAAATGATGTTTATTTAGGTTTAATTCAGTGTTTTGATATTGGATTGGTACTGTTATCATGCTAGAAATCTGACTGGACCTCTTGTTAGTGTAATTTTAGTCTAATAATTTGCTTAGAAAGTAGCAGTTAGCATTCTTATTAGATCTATTTTTGAACTGAGTTTTGCTGTCTAATTAGCTTCATTTAAGTGTTTTGAATCTGTTTTGATGATAGGATAGGTTTGAGTTTATGCTTTAGCTTAAATCACTTGCAAAACTGCCCCTAAAGTAGTGTTTGGTTTAGAGTTTGAATCTGTGCTAGAGGTTTATATGGTGGATTGAATCAGTTGCTTGAGGTTTGTTATTGTTATATGCATTCACTTCTGTCCTTGATTTACTACAATGTGCACCTTTAGTCAAAATCTTAGTCTATTGATCTTATACGCTTAACTGTTGAAAGTGAGTTATAGAAATCAGTTTACATAGGTTTAGAACTTAATAAGTAAGCTTGCTATAGTCTTATCACATCTTATTTCATCATTGTCAGTCTTTTATTTGATCTTAAATTTCAAGAAAGTCAAATCTCTTAACTGTTTCAAGAAGTCAAACTGTGTCCAAAGTCAGTTTTTGCAGAAGTTGCAGTCATTGCATAGTCTTCATTTGAACTAGTAAGGGTCTGATTTTTGGTTTAGGTATAGTCAGCTAGGTGGTCTTTAAGACTACATTTCTGTTTTTGGCTTAAGCACTCCTGATAAGCCCTTGAATAAGCTCAAACAGGAGGGTCAGAATCTGTTTCTGCATCAGTTTACACTGCCCCATTTGGCCAGTTTATGTTTGGTCTCTAACTCCTTCATCATAAGTCTTATTTAGCTGATATTTTAGATATAGTATCTTTGGTTGGTTGTTTTTAGATCCACACTTCTGTTTTTCACTTTAGCTTATGGGATAAGTAGCTGCAATGGCTTAAAGTAGGGGTCAAATTGCTTATTAGCTTAAGTGGTCATTTAGCTTAGTCATTGATAGATCAATCATTAGCAGTTAGGAGTAGATGTAATTAGTTGTAATAAGCTTATTTTAGCATAATATAGCTTTAGTTACTGTTTGGTTGCTTATTTCAATGTTTAGCTTATTTTCAAGAGCTTATTTCCCATCAGTTACATAGCAGCTCTGATTTCTTCCACTTAAGCCCTAGTTTTTATATTTTTCTCTGCTTTAGTATAATATTTTAGAATTTCCCTGAAATTTTCATAATTTTTAGACACTGTTTGGTATTTTTCTTAAATAAAAATAGTTTTTAATCATTTTTAATTAGCTTT
Source organism: Chrysanthemum seticuspe (assembly GCA_019973895.1). Taxonomy (NCBI): domain Eukaryota; kingdom Viridiplantae; phylum Streptophyta; class Magnoliopsida; order Asterales; family Asteraceae; genus Chrysanthemum; species Chrysanthemum seticuspe. The sequence goes on along the minus strand of BPTQ01000008.1, from coordinate 1,728,725 downwards.
AATTGCAATTAATTGAGAAAAAGTTCCAAAAATTAATTTTTCAATTTTAATAGATTAAGATAAATATAAAAAGCATAAAAAATATTTTTCCCTATTTTTCGCCTTTTATTTGGTATTTTTCACAATTTAAATTAGATTTAAATAGTATTAAATTCATAAAAAATAGAAAAATAATCTGAAAAATACAAAAATAGTTTTGAAAAGTCTTTTATGTTATTTTAGATTTTTGAAAAGTAATTCCATATTTTTCCCTCTCTCTTTCATAATTTTTAGTTATTTAGTCTTATTTTTAAAGTTAATAATTAGTTTTTAATTAAAATAAAATCAAGAAAAATCCTAAAAAATAGTTTTAATTCATATTTAGTTTTCAAATATCATTTTTAGCATAAAAGTAATTTTATGTTATTTTTAGGAGTTAGAATAGACGTAGTTGCTTTTTATTCGCGTTTCGTTTAATCCCGTATTTGCGTCTTAGCGTAGAATTATGTAGTTTGCTTTTATTCTTAGGATCTCCCGTAGATTAGATGTTCCATTTACTTTCTTTATCCCGTAGTTTAGATATTATCATATTATCCCCTTTTCTCATTCGAATCCCGATTATTGAGACGTGAGTTGGAAATTCCATTCAACCCTCGTTCGGAACGATCTCGGTGCTCAAACCTAACACGTTTGAGTTACCCATATACTACACTTCTATTATTGATCAGTGTCTGAGCCGTTTTAAGTTTCTCACGGTTAGTCATTCACAAGTGGCTAGCTTGTGTGAGTTAAGCTTGACGTTGCTCTTTCATTGGAATCAGTTTCCTTTTAACATTTTCTTTCGTATTAGGTTTTCCTAAGCCTTTGCTATGAACCCCAAAATCTGATTTGTTTGAGCTATTGCTTATCTGAACTCTGATTTCTGAATTATGAAACATCTAATTTTGAACTATCTGATATGAAAACTGTGATTTTGGAAATATGAATGATTTTCTGATAAAATATGATCTGTGTCAGTTATGACATTCTGATTTGACCTAAGATAGTTTGACACCCGAGCCAAATATTTAACTAGTCATGGGGGTTCCATGTCCGTATCAGTGATGCACCTCTGATATGACTCTAGGGTAGTAGAGTGATGTTCTGCCACGTCTCTGGATGGTGAAGCATATTTGTGAATATGTAGGAAGGGGCGTATGGATGCATCCTAGATCTGTTATATGTTATCTGTTTCTGTTATCTGATGATTGATGCTGCGTGCATGCACGTCCTTCATAACTCTGGTAGGTCTCCCCTACAAGTGTTGCCTTACGAGAAATGTTGCCTTATGTGAATATGAATATGATCTGATATATGTTTCTGGGCTCGTGGTAGTTGACTATAAACTTTATTTTGAAAATTATGATTTATGCTTTGAAAATGATTATGATTTTGCTATCGCTCATTCACTTTATTTCATATTCGTTATCGTTTAGTATTCGCTTTTGCTTTCATATCTGTTCACTGGGCTTTTGAAGCTCAGCCGCACTTTTCTTTTCTTCCGCGGCAGGTATCTAAGCATTGGAAGCTGGGTTGCTTTGGGATGAGTGCTTGAGTGGACTTACCTTAGAGATTTTAGCTTTGATTTCTTATGATGCCATTTAAGACTTATTTATTTCGGATATTATGTTGAAGTTTACTATGTTTCCGCTGGGACCTATGTATTGAAGTCATTTTGACTTGGATTATTTCCGCATTTACGTTAAGACTTCTTTTGGTTATTTATGTTTTGCTTTGATATGACACCATTACTTGTGATTCCTTTACCCTTGGCGGGTCGGGGCGTTACATGCATAATTGCAAATTTCTAAAGGTGTAATGAGTTACGAAAGTTGTTTTTAGATGATATAGATCTGGATGGAGTGGAGGGGTGCATGAAATAGTTAATAAAATTAAAATGTGAAGAGTGATAAAAAACCACAACTGCATGTTTTAGATACATCTGCAAACATAAATGCATCTCTCCTCAAATTCCTTCTTGTTAGCTTTGCTATTTGTGAAGCTGACGTCTTACATGTGAATTGTACTAGATATGTAATATAGTTGCACCCGCAGGGACTAATATTGTACATACGGAAAACTAGTGTTGTAAAAGGCCTATTAATATCCCTCATGACTCTCCATGAAGGGTGTGGAAAAATAGTGTAACATTTCATTCATTCTTATCTAATAAATCACTTTTTCTTTTACCTTTCTCTCTCTAGAACTATGATATATTTCGATCAACCTCGACCTCCTGAAGGTGTTATTTGATGATAACAAGTGGTATCAGAGCTAACCGGGGTGAATCGTGGTGTTATGTGGTGGAAAAATGTAATTTTTGGCATTTTTTTTGGAAAAGTACGGTTTTTTTGAGTTTCTCCGAGTTTGCATGAATTGTTTCGAGTTTCATATGCATTTCTTCGAGTTTCTAATGCAATTATGAGTTTGGTGTTTCTCCGAGTTTCCATGGAATAGTCTTTCGAGTTTGGATTCTCAAAGTTCTCCGACATTGGATTTTCAAAGTTCTCCGAATTTGGATTTTAAAGTTCTTCGACATTGGATTTTCAAAGTTCTTCGACTTAGGATTTTCAAATTTCTTCGACTTTGGATTTTAAAGTTCTCTGACTTTGGATTTTAAAGTTCTTCAACTTTGGATTTTCAAAGTTCTTCGACTTTGGACTTTAAACTTCTCCGACTTTGGAGTTTTCAAGATTCTCCCGAGTTTCTTAAGGTTTCACTGAATACCTAACATATAAAACCCTAGTTTTTCAAACCCTAAAACACCAAAAAATTTTCGGCCAGAATAGGGGTTATCTACAGAATTAGGGCCTGTACCAAAAACATCAAACGCACCAAAAACACATCAGATATTATTGGTCTACACTTATCATACATGATTCATTTCATCATTTCATTATCCTAACACTAATTTATCTCATTTAAAAATAAACCACGTATAGCTTAAACGACCCTGATCAAGAATCACATCAAATGACAACGGCTAGTATCGGTTTTTGTGACTACGGAGTTTTTGTATGATATATTTGGGATTGAAGTAACATTTCACGGTTGTACTTATCTATCTTAGAGACGTTAGTTGGTTGGTTTCATGTCTCAAGATAACTTGTCTGGACGTTTATCCAATGTGCACCTCATACTTTAAGGAGTTACGCTGTATTGCTCAATATAGGTTCTAAGTCACAATTATCATTAGCACAAGCATTAAGTCACAAAGCTAGGTGTTTAATTCATTCACAAGTTGGTTATATTGAGTTGTCTCCATACAGTAGTCATTTACTAGCTGGTTGGATTTTGAAGAGGTCGCTTATAGATGTAACACCCCAAATTTTATGAACACAGCGGAATTCAAGTTGGGTGTTACTCGATTGTATGACAGTTACAACAATAGAAAACGAACTCTAATTGAGTCATTTTAAAAGATCTATCATACGAATTATATAAATATCAGAGTTTACAAAATGAGGTCCCAGTGTTTTCATGGTTACAAATGCATAATAAGTTTTCGAATGATATTAAAATTTATAGCCATCTTAAGTACTCGTGCCCTTCCTTTTCCAGCCTTGTTCATTATGGATCTTAGATAAAACAAGCTAAAATGTCAACAAAAAGGTTTAGTGAGTTCATAGGTTTATAAGCAAATAATGTGTAAAACATTACAAGTAAAATTGAATAGTAAAAGTGAATAGTAAAAATACGAGAATGAATAGTAACTTGCAAATACGAATTGTTACAATAGCTTGGAGAGAAGATATGAGATTGTAGAAAAAGATAGTCATAGATCGACATATACTCATGGATTTATGCTTAAACGGGCGGTTATGGCCTTAATATTGCTTCGAGTACAAGTTGATTTTACGGCATGTGCACTACATTATGATGGTTCCGAAAACTCGCAACCATCAGGAGGGAGAAGTAGTGTACTTGGGAATTTATCAGGTCAATGAAGAAGAGCTATAGACATATACACCATTGATTTTTCTGGTAGATTTTTCGGGTAATCAATAATGTGTACATCGGGACTTATTTACCAACTTGGATGCAAATCTATGTGAGTTATGTTGATTGATGCTCCCCGACCAAAAAACCATTGTGCTACGTTCAAGTGTCTTGAATAATTTATCCGCTACATGATTAAAAGATTAAAGATATTTTATAATGGTTGTCAGTTTGGGAGGGAGAAAATAAAAGAAAAGGCTCACTAGTTAGGAGGGAGTAATAACCTAACTAGATCATTACAATACATGAAGTTCAAAGCTCCAAGGATCAAAACCTTCAGTGGACAAAGATCGATGCCGAAGTATTCGAAAGAAGGAACTTCAAGGATGATGCAGAAAATGATCAAAGCTGAAAAGATCAAGAGCCGTCAGTGGACAGAGATCAAAGCCGATATCATCGAAGAAAGAACTTCAGGTCATGACTTTCCATGAGGGGTGTGAGAAAATAGTGTAATATTTCCTTCATTCTTATCTAAAAAATCACTTTTTCTTTCACCTTTCTCTTTCCACTTTCTCTCTTTAGAACTATGATATATTTCGATCAAACTCGACCTCCTGAAGGTGTTTCTTGATATTAACACTTTTCATTTAAATGTTTTCCTCATGCGGCCATTGACATGTTCTATTTTAGGTACTTTTTTTCATGAATTTGATGTTAAAGATGTTGGAATTTCATGTATATATATTATTATTTGATATAAATAGCATGAGGAAGGGTTGGGGGTATGATAAGAGCTTGGTTGGTAGGGGTCACGAGATCAAGCCATGCTCTTTATCCTTCTTCTTGATTACTCATTATTTTTATTTATTTATTTTTTCATTTTATTTCAAGCTTTCATAAATCCCCAAAAGATCCCGTAAATATTTGGTTTTGGTTCCATTAAATTAAAATATAGATTTCTGACTAGTAGAGTCGAGGGTACCTATAAAGCGAACAAATGTTCCCACGGTCAAATGGGAACATTACTTGTACTTTTGATCTCACATGATCTGACATGATATGCCAAGATCTATTCTTTGGCCATCTTCCTATACCATGTTACTGAATCAATCAAACCACATTAATAATACGAAGTATGTGACTTATTTCTTTTTAACAGCATAAAACAATAATCATCATCTATTTTTTAAGCATGGCATTACAACATCAATGTATTGTTCATAAGGAGAAGCTTCATTGTGCAAGTCTATATGATTAGGGAATTGATACTTACACCACATATTTTGATGCATGCACCACAATTTGTGCATTACAGTTTGTACCGTACAATACTGTAATGCATAAATTGTGGTGTATGCATAAAAAAATGTGGTGTGAGTATCACTCCTCATATGATTAGTGCCATCTAATCAACATAGTGGTTGGTATTGCCTTAGTAAATCAAATATCAATTGAAGGCTCGGAAAAATATCACACCTTAAGGAACCCTTTCTAAAAGTATTTATTGCAAAACAAGGCATAAAAGGCTGATTAATCACCGCCTACGCGCTACTAGGCCACCAACCTTGCCGATTTGTGTAAATGGGTCAAACAAATCGGTCAACGACTGCAACAGTGGTCAAACTTGCCAGAAACTTGCAAATCTCGCCGGAAATACTAAAAACTTGTCGTTAACAAGTTTTAATCATTTATATTTGTTTTTTTATATCTATTACAAGATGCTTTTCAAAGAAAGTCCTGTCGGGAATATCCAAAACTCGCCGAAAATACCCAAGAAATGCCAATTCTATTAATCACCGATTAATCCCGCCTTGACTGATTACAAGCTACAAAAAGGTCGACTGTCCTACTACCATTTACGATTTTTGCAACCTTAGTATTTAAAAAACCTAAAGTGTTTGTTTAACTTTATATGATTTCCATTTATTTTCATTCAATCTACTTATTTCAAATTTATGGGCTTACGGCCCATAAAAATAATAAGCCCAAGAAAAAGAGCATCTATAAAATAGGCCGAAACCTTAGCTCGATCGTGAGAAAAAAAAAAGGTAAGAAACCAAAAACCTTAAACACTTTCACACGACGAAGAAAAACACTCATCTGCTTGATCGATCGTAAGAATTTTTTTATATGATTTCTAATCGCTAACTTTTATATCCTATGTTTTTTTACATGTCATGTTTTAACATGTTTATGCTTGCAATTTAGGTATAATAAACCCAATGGAGACAGTGGCTTGTTGGAAAATTTAGTGCACTTGTGGGATGGTTCACACCTTGTAATGGGTTAGGAGGTACGGAGTGTACACCCATAAGGTCCATGAACACCCTGACTCTAATAGTGGTATGTATTGGTAGTGCTTGGTGAAAGTACTGTTGTGGTTAACACTGATTATCAGTGTTTCCACTGAAGCAGTACTTCAGCAGGATCAGTGTTTCCACTGAAGTGGTGTTTCCACTGAAGTGGTATCTCACTGAAGTTGTGTTTACACTGAAGCAGTGGCGTTTCCACTGAATCAGTGTAACCACTGAAAGCACTATGAAAGTACTGATATAAGTACTGATAAATGACAGTTACAACTGCATCATTATGACCACGTTTAATTGGTCATGTAACCACTAACGGCTATAATGGGGATAATTATGAGGCTATTAATGGGTCGATTAATACTCATAATTCCATTGGAACGGTCAAGAGTAACCTCCTATAAATAGGAGATCTGAACATGCATGATAGATACACAGAAAACACTAAACACTTATAAGCGCAAGGGTTAAAGAATTGTGCCTAATTCTCTAACTGCATTTGGTCTTATCCCAAGTAGATATTCGTGATACCCAGGCATTAGGGTCGAATAGTTTACTTTGGAAAGTGATCACACGATTCCAAGTGATATCCGGTAACCACCTGGTGGCATCTGTTACTGCTGACCATTGTCTGTTTCTGCTGAACCAGTTGCATTTCTACTGAAGTTGATTATCTACACCCAGTTCTGGGACGAATAACCACCAACAATCAAAGTAAACTATTTAGTGATAATCAATGGCAACTGCTGCTATGAAACATATGGCTTCAAACTTTGCAAAGCTGGATAAGTTTGAAGGGGTGGACTTTAGGAGGTGGCAGAAGAAGATGCACTTCTTGCTGTCAAGCATGAGTGTGGTCTATGTGCTGACTACTCCAATTCCTGATGATGGTGGGGATGATGCTACTGTGGAGCAGATCAGGAGGAGGAGCAAGTGGGAGAATGATGACTACATATGCAGAGGTCTAATTCTCAATGGTATGTCTGATTCTCTGTTTGATATTTATCAGAACTCTGAATCTTCCAAAGAACTATGGGATTCCTTGGATGCCAAATATGTGGCTGAGGATGCATCAAGTAAGAAGTTCCTTGTTAGTAATTTCACAAATTACAAAATGACTGATTCAAGACCAGTTATGGAAAAATACAATGAACTTCTTGGAATACTTGGAAGGTTTACACAACACAATATGCACATGGATGAGGCTATTTCAGTCTCTTGTGTTATTGACAAACTTCCTCCTTCTTGGAAAGATTTCAAGCATATCTTGAAACATAAGAAAGAGGAATTAACTCTGGTTGAGTTGGGCAGTCATCTGCGCATTGAGGATTCTCTCAGGCTGCAGGATAATGACAAGCCAAAGAGTAGCACTGCTACTGGACCATCTGTTGTCAATATGGTGGAGCATAACAACTCCGCCAGGTACAATGACAACAAAGGCAAGCGCAAACATCATGATAACACAAGGGCGGATCCTAACAAGAAGGCAACACCTACTTGTTGGAAATGTGGCAAGACTGGTCACATTAAAAGGGACTGCAAGGGTGTTAATGTTGGTGGTAAAGCCAATGGATCAGGCACTAAAAGTTCAGGGAGTGGTGGTTCAGCCAACTCACTAAAAGGTCAGAATATGTTTAATATGTCTTTTCAGATTTATTATGTTACATATGTATCTGAATCTTTTTATGTGCAGGATGATGATGTTGCGTGGTGGGTTGACTCTGGTGCAACAGTTCATGTGTGCAAAGATAGAAGCTGGTTCAAGACTTATGAGTCACTGAATGATGGTTCTATTCTTCACATGGGAAATGAGTCAACAGCCTTGGTGCATGGTCGTGGTTGTGTAGATCTTATGTTTAGTTCAGGAAAGATTGTAACTTTGTTTGATGTTATTCATGTTCCTGATATCAGGAAGAACTTGGTTTCAAGTAGTATTTTGAATAATTATGGTTATAAACAAGTTATTGAGTCTGATAAATTTGTGCTTTCTAAGCATGGTGTTTTTATTGGTTTTGGTTATTTATGTAATCAAATGTTCAGGCTTAATGTTTCCACTGATAGTATGTCTGTTACCACTCACAATGTTATTTCAGCTTTTGTGTCTACTTTTGATCAGACTAATTCTATCCTCTGGCATGCAAGACTTGGTCATGTACATTATAAAAGGTTGCAAGATATGTCTAAGGATGGGTTGATCCCAGCCTTTGACATGGACACTGAAAAGTGTAAAACTTGCATGTTGACCAAGATTACCAAGAAACCCTTTCAGGGTGTTAGTCGTGAGACTAAGCTCTTAGAGCTTGTACACAGTGATCTGTGTGATTTGCATGCCACTCCTTCTTTGGGAAATAAGAAGTACTTTGTGACATTTATTGATGATGCTTCTAGATTTTGTTATGTCTATTTGTTACATACCAAGGATGAAGCATTAGATAAATTCAAAGTGTTTAAAACTGAAGTTGAATTACAACTTGGGTCTTTGATCAAAAGATTAAGGACTGATAGGGGAGGTGAGTACATGGATACTCAGTACTTTCAGTCTGTTGGAATAATCCATGAAACGACTGCCCCTTATACTCCTCAGCAAAATGGCATTTCTGAAAGGAAAAACAGGGTGCTGAAGGAGATGGTTAATTCCATGTTGTCCTATTCAGGACTGAGTCAAGGGTTCTGGGGTGAAGCTATGTTAACAGCTTGCTATTTATTAAATAGAGTTCCCAACAAAAGGAACAAGGTTACCCTTTATGAACTCTGGACTAAAAGGAAACCCAACCTGAACTATCTCAGGGTCTGGGGTTGTAGGGCTGTTGTAAGACTCCCTGATCCAAAGCAAAAGACTTTGGGTGAAAGAGGCATTGACTGCATCTTTGTTGGATATGCTGAGCATTCCAAGGCTTTTAGGTTCTATGTTATTGAACCTAATAAACATGTTTCAATTAACTCTATAATTGAATCAAGGGATGCAACTTTTGATGAGAATAGATTCACATCAGTCCCTAGACCAAGTCAGAGGATTCCTAATGGAACTCATGACACTGGTGTATCAGAGGTCCCTGATGTTGAACCATCAGTGGTCCCTGATGAGGTTGTGGTTCAACAACCTGAACCTGTGCTCAGGAAGAGCAAAAGGGTCAGGACTCCAAAGTCATTTGGACCTGAGTTTCAACTATACCTAGTTGAAGGTACAAGGAATGAGGTCTCAGACCAATACTCCTATTGCTTCATTGTTGAGGATGATCCCAAGACATTTGAAGAAGCAATGAAGTCCCAGGACATTGCTTTCTGGAAAGAAGCAATCAATGATGAGATGGATTCCATCATGGGCAACAACACTTGGGTGTTGGTTGATCTACCACCAGGTTGCAAACCTCTGGGTTGCAAATGGATTTTCAAAAGGAAAATGAAGGTAGATGGAACTATTGAAAAGTTCAAGGCTAGACTAGTTATTCAGGGCTTTAAAAAAAAGTCAGGAATAGACTATTTTGATACTTATGCCCCTGTGGCTCGTATCAGTACCATAAGACTGCTGATTGCTATGGCATCTATTCACAATCTGATTATTCATCAGATGGATGTGAAGAAAGCTTTCTTGAATGGTGAATTGGAAGAGGAGGTTTATATGAACCAACCTCACGGCTTCATCATGCCTGGCAATGAAAACAAGGTGTGTAAACTGATTAAGTCTCTTTATGGACTTAAGCAGGCACCTAAGCAATGGCATCAAAAGTTTGATGAAGTGGTTTTGTCTAGTGGTTATGTTCTTAACCAAGCTGACAAATGTGTATATAGCAAATTTGATGAATCTGGTAAAGGAGTCATCATTTGTCTATATGTTGATGACATGTTGATCTTTGGCACTGACCAAAATCAGGTTGACCTGACAAAGGAATTTTTGTCATCAAGGTTCTCCATGAAGGACATGGGGGAGGCTGATGTTATCCTTGGTATTAGGATTAAACATGAAAGTAAAAGAATTTCTATCTCTCAGTCTCATTATATTGAGAAGGTGCTGAGGAAATTCAATTACTTTGATTGTACTCCAGTGAGTACACCTATGGATACTTGTGAGAAGCTAATGCCTAATCATGGCAAGGCTGTATCTCAACTTGAGTATTCTAGGGTAATTGGCTGCCTGATGTATGCCATGACTTGTACAAGGCCTGATATTGGCTTTGCAGTGGGAAAATTGAGCAGGTATACTAGTAATCCTAGTGCTCATCACTGGCAAGCAGTTCAAAGGGTACTGAAGTATTTGAAGAGAACTATGGATTATAGTCTCTCATATACTGGTTACCCATCAGTGTTGGAAGGTTACACTGATGCAAGTTGGATCAGTAACACTGAAGACAATTCGTCTACCAGTGGCTGGGTATTCCTACTTGGTGGAGGTGCAATTTCTTGGGCATCCAAGAAGCAAACTTGCATCACCAGTTCAACAATGGAATCTGAATTTGTGGCCTTAGCAGCTGCTAGTAAAGAAGCTGAATGGTTGAAAAACTTGCTTCTTGAGATTCCATTGTGGCCTAAACCTATAGCACCTATTTCTATCCGGTGTGATAGTGCAGCTACATTGGCTAAGGCTTATAGCCAGATGTACAATGGTAAGTCTAGACACTTAGGTGTCAAGCATAGCATGATTTGTGAGCTTATCATGAATGGGGTGGTATCTATAGAGTTTGTGAGATCTCAACAGAACTTAGCTGATCACTTGACGAAGGGTTTGGCTAGAGACTTGGTTATAAAGTCTGCTAAAGGGATGGGTTTAAGTCCAACTTAGTCACTGAATGCTAGGACACCCAACTCCCTCCTGAGGAAACTTAGGAGCTGAGTTCAATGTGGAAAGCTGAACATTCAGTGGACTGGAGCACATGTTTATTTTACATCCCAAGGTTGTGCTCGGAACCTGCTGAAAGGAGGATGAAGTCTTTACTTCTTAATGGTTAACTTATCTTTGAAAAAGTGCTTGGCAGGGGCATGAATAAAGAGGAACCACCTATGTAAATGTTGAAGTTTTGCCGCTTCAGGAAGCTTTTGGACTTTTAGCTTTTACAACATTTATGAATTTGGATATGGACACATGGCTTGTATAGTGTCAGGAGCTTTTAAGTGTTTGAAAACTTGTGTGTAGTTATCTTCAGGTATTCAAATGGGTTGAAGGGTTCAATTCTTAGAACACCCTGATTCTCGAATATTTGAACGTGTAATTACTAAGATGGAAATTCAATCCTCAGGACATTTTCGTTTATGCACATGTTTTGCTTGATGTTTATTTTTTCATGCAAAGGAAGTGAACTAAATTTGGGGAGGATTGTTGGAAAATTTAGTGCACTTGTGGGATGGTTCACACCTTGTAATGGGTTAGGAGGTACGGAGTGTACACCCATAAGGTCCATGAACACCCTGACTCTAATAGTGGTATGTATTGGTAGTGCTTGGTGAAAGTACTGTTGTGGTTAACACTGATTATCAGTGTTTCCACTGAAGCAGTACTTCAGCAGGATCAGTGTTTCCACTGAAGTGGTGTTTCCACTGAAGTGGTATCTCACTGAAGTTGTGTTTACACTGAAGCAGTGGCATTTCCACTGAATCAGTGTAACCACTGAAAGCACTATGAAAGTACTGATATAAGTACTGATAAATGACAGTTACAACTGCATCATTATGACCACGTTTAATTGGTCATGTAACCACTAACGGCTATAATGGGGATAATTATGAGGCTATTAATGGGCCGATTAATACTCATAATTCCATTGGAACGGTCAAGAGTAACCTCCTATAAATAGGAGATCTGAACATGCATGATAGATACACAGAAAACACTAAACACTTATAAGCGCAAGGGTTAAAGAATTGTGCCTAATTCTCTAACTGCATTTGGTCTTATCCCAAGTAGATATTCGTGATACCCAGGCATTAGGGTCGAATAGTTTACTTTGGAAAGTGATCACACGATTCCAAGTGATATCCGGTAACCACCTGGTGGCATCTGTTACTGCTGACCATTGTCTGTTTCTGCTGAACCAGTTGCATTTCTACTGAAGTTGATTATCTACACCCAGTTCTGGGACGAATAACCACCAACATGGCTAACTGTGTTATACCTTACATACATGATCCTAGTGATCGAAACTCGGCTTCTTTGGTCTGCAGTAGATGGTATGAGATCGATTCTATGACACGTAAACATGTAACTGTTCACTTGCATTACGCTCCCACGCCATTGCGTTTATCTCAACGCTTTCCGTTCCTCGAGTCCCTAACCTTAAAAGGATATCCGTCTAGAATGGATTTGAGACAGAAATCGGGTGATAACATCACCCTATGGATTCGAGAAATATCTTCTTCGTTTAAGTTCTTGAAATCACTTCACATTCGTAATGTGGCTATTCATGATTCAGATCTCGAGCTCTTGGCAATAACCCGAGGTAAAGATTTAAAGGTTTTGAAGATCGTTGATTGTGAAGGAATTTCCGAGAATGGACTAATGCATATTGCTAAGGGCTGTAATGAGTTAAGGACGTTGTGTTTAGACCTTAAAGATCTGGATGGAGGATGCTTGAAATGGTTACAAGAACTGGCTTTGCGTAATGCAGGCATTGAAACGTTCTCTTCTAAGTATATTTATGATCAATTTGATGTTAAAGATGTTGCACTTCTGGTTAAAAATTGTAGCAAATCTTTAGTATCTCTTAATGTTTGTACAAGCTATATAGATGATGACCTAGGAGATGCTTTTAGCCAGGCTGTTAAATTAGAACATTTCAACGGGCTTATGTATAGAGAAGGAATGGAGTATGGTAGTTTTAAGTTTCTATCGACTATTCGTTGTTTAGGTATACATGATTTTACTGAAACTTCATTTGTAAACTCTCTTTTAAATCGGCTAAGGGAATTGACATTTTCATATCAAGATGTTGACGCCAATTGTCAGTGTCTTGTTATTCAGAGGTGTCCCAACTTGGAAGTCCTTCATACTGATGATGTATGTGGAGACAAGGGGTTGCAAGTAATAGGTCAGATGTGCAAAAAATTGCGCCAGCTCACCTTTAGGTATCGCTCCGGGACTCACATGGGACTGATTGCTGTTACACAAGGATGTCGTAATTTGGAATATCTACATATACAACTCATGGATATTTCAAATGAAGCTTTGGAGTGTATAGGTGCTAATTTGAATAATTTACGTGTTTTCTATTTGCGTGTACGTAAAGACAATGACGATATAGAAACAATTACACCACTAGACAATGGGTTCCGAGCTATGCTATTCGGTTGCAGCAAACTTGAGAAGCTAAGGATCCATCTTTACAAGGAAGCTTTGACGGATGTAGGTTTGGGGTTTATCGGACAGTATGGTGTTAATCTAAGATCACTTTCTCTTCATAAGATAGGAGAATCCGATGAAGGACTTAGGGCGTTATCAATGGGGTGCCCAAGATTAAGAAAACTCGAAATTAAGGGTTGTGATTTTAGCAAGCAAGCAATTGCTAGCTTTTTGTTGAATGTTCACTCACTAAGGTACATTTGGGTTCGTAAAGCAGTTTTGGCACTGACTCGTCCAAATTTTGGTTCTAGTACCATGGAAGCTCAGGTTTGTAAATAACTCTATCTTATATGCTTTTATGTGGATTTTGTATTGGCTCTATCATAGATAATATGTTTATGTGATAAGTTGCCATGTCAAGTAATTCGTGTTTCTTGTTGTGGTAACAAAATAAGAACATTAACTTACAACTTTTGATACTCTTATTTGGTAGCGTAATTTGAAGTGAGGAACTCCAATATTTGGATCGAAACCTCACTATACTTGATAATTTTACCGTCAAGTCTGTAATCTAATAGTTATCCACAATATGTGATTTCCGGATGGTAAAAGGCCATATATTGCAGTAAAAGTTAGATGTCAAGATGTTTTATTTCCCTGTACTTTGTCTACCGAATATAAATTTGTCACCATTTTTTTTCCCTAACATTATAGGGACACATTATTCATCTTGATGCCATGACCTTTTTTGCAGGGACCTTATGCTACGTACACTTGCTGAAAAGCTCGATAGGTTAGCTGTATAATTTGTAGATCGAAGGAGGAAGTAAAGTGGTACGGAATCCGTAAAGGTAATATATGCAACCACAAAAGCAGCATATCTTTTCGTCACCCAGTATCATACTTTGTAGACACGTTCTTCAGCGTGGTGTTATCGGTGAGAGTCGAGGTTTTAAGGAGTTTGTGTTTCTTGCTTTGTAGTCCTGGTTTTGGGTAATGTTTTTGGTACAAGAGGAAAGTAAAGAGGAAAATGAGAATTATTTTGCTTATTTTGTTGTTTACTTTCTTCAAATATGTGACTATAAATGTTTGACAAAAGTTAAAACATTCCTTTACTAACAATTTTAGTAAGAACAGCGGTTTGAAATATATTACAAGTTTGAAATATACAAAAAAACTACACATGAATAAAATTAAGTTACTAATATTCAAAAGGCAATATGTTTGTGCTAGATCATACCCTCTATAAAGCCACTCATGCTCTAACCTTTGTGCGAAAGTTGCAAGAAGCTTGTTCACGATTGACTTCATAGCAACTCTTCCATGTTCATGTGTTGTTCTTGTAAGTTCCAAGCATCATCAAGCCTATATATATATATTCATCAAGTGCACTTTGTAATTCCGCACTTAGCTTAGCTGGATCCTGAGCTTTAACAAAGTTTGTACTCGCCTTAGTTGAAAATGATTTACATTCTCGATGGACGTCAACTCTAGTAGGATTAAGATTGTTAGGATAAAATATTCCTTGAACAACATAACACAAGAGTTCTAAGTTTGCTGACTAACATTATGTGTCTAAAAAGCTTAAGAATTTGTTGTATATGCTCATTTCACATGGTGTTCTTGACATGGTCACAAAATCTGCAGCACCTTCACCCGCGATATGTTCATTCGACTTTGCTTCAACCATAGGTGTATCATACTTTAGTTGACTTAATCTTTAAGCTTTTGTTATGGCGTAAGAAAAACATTAAGGGGAAAAAAAATACTTATTGATAATATTAATAAGCTGGTTGAAATTCTAAAAAGCTTTTTAGCTCATTTGGCATATGAACTTACATGACATTAGAAGTATATCCATGCTGAATGACTAGCTCACCAAAAGAAAAAGCTTTCAATGTTAGACCGAATATTACCTATTGTCTAGTTGGCATATTAATGTGATTAGCTGTATATTAGTGTGATTAGCATGATTAGTGGGTAATTATCTATTTACCCAAAATAACTCATGTACTACCTCTATATGTAGCCTATCAGTTGTATGGAATGCAATCAACCCATTCATACGTACATCATTATCATAATATTCTACAATTAATAGATTTCTCAAACACCACATCTTAAAGAGGATATCTATTGAAAGATTCATTTATATTATCGTTCATAATATGTCGATGGTGTGTAATGTTGCATGTTGATGAACTAAGATGATGAGATCTAATGAACTTGTGGATCGGATATTAAAGAGTGCCATAATTTGCAAACAGACTTACACCGTAAAATCGATTTCACTGGAAGCCTAATGAGAATTTCAAGAATGATCTCGTTTGGAAAATACAATGTTTTGATATTCTTTCGTTGATCATGTTCGTCTTCGAGTGCCATGGTCGATCTAGGGATTTTTTTTATTTATTTTTTTTTTCCGGAAAATATGTTATAGGATTTGTGTATATGTATAGTTAGAGTCCTATATAAATTTACTTTTGAAATCTTTCATGTTTCGTTATTGTTATCGAGTCCAATAGTTTTTTTATAGTTGAAGTTAAACCCCCTAGCTGTGCTTTGTTGTAACATTAATTGGTTTTAACTTTTAACCATGGTGGCAACTTTTGTTCTTCTTCATTTAGTCCTCCTGCACCCTAGTATATTTTTAACAACACTACAATTTTTTTAATTTTAGTCGTCTAATCACAAGGCTAGGAAAGATGACATGGAGCAAAAGTAAATTAATGCAAAATACACACTTTGAACAAGATTATACCATTCGATGCTTAAAGGTTAACAAAGAAATGTCTTTTAATTTAGAGAGGGTCATTTCGCACGTGTTCTGAAAGGGAAATTAGTGCAAAATGAGATAATATATCGCGTGATTAGTGGATATCCAGGATATCATGTGATTTACAATTTTAAGCTAGTCGAAACAAAAACAGACAACTATATAGGCCCATAAGCGTAACCAAATCTTCTGTTATGACTTCCAAATTAAGGTGTTTCAACTAACACTTGGACCGTTCCCACTCATTTATAAACTTACCCGCGAATTCCTCAATTTGTTACGCATCCTGAGGTATAATGTGAAACTAAAATCCCAACAAGAGTACATGCTCGAAAGTATGCATCATCAATCTCCTTGACAAATGTGAATGATATATTCCTGGAATCATAGGCAACAAAAGGATACCCAAATCGCAACAACACTTTCTCATCTTTTGATCTGAATAATTCAAATCAAAATGATGCGAAAATTGATCCCTTTAATGATCACACGGGATGGAAGCCAATTTAGTCTAAGAATCTTTCCCTCCATAAACTTTCATTACCCATAAGCCCTCCTCACTTTTATAATAGTTACAAAGCACACCCAACCATTGTCCCAAAGCCCCGAACGTAACTCCAAATTCATACCGCCTAAACTTAAGTTATCACAAGGAAATTACCGTTCATGTTACTAAAATTTAAAATTTTGTTTAAACTTGTTTAATAATACAAAGAATTGAAGATGTTCTTATAAGAAGCAATGATGAACGAAAAAGAATTATAAATAAGATATATTGGGTCTTTTTGTTTGTTGGAGTTTGCATGCTTATCTTCCTGCTTATAGCCTACTTCCTTTTGAGCTATGGGCGCCCTTATATAAAGAAGCCGAACATACTTGGCGTGGATATGAAGCTCGGTATCATAAACGACACTACTATAGCCCTTGAAATCGACCTAAGCCTTCAATCTTGTTTCAAGAAGATGGTTAACCTCAAGGCCCTTTATTATAATGTTTAATCTTTATTCTTTTGGCTAGACTAAACAAACATAATTGCCTTATATACCATTTGGATATAAATTATTTAGTAATTTCCTCCTATCTAGAATTCGATTATAATGCAAAGACTCGTGGTAAGTATTCATTCTTCTCTTTGTTTAAGTTTAAGTAATGATAAGAGAAACAACAAATACAAGCAAAAAGATCATTATTTATAAACATTAAAAATAAAAATTTACAACATGTCAAGAAATGTATAATTTAGTATAACTAGTGTAATTAATAACAACAATATATGATGCTAAGATGAGTATATAAATTAAAAAAAATTTATTTACAAAATAAAACGATTACAACACTTTAATTAAAATAATAAAAATAAAAGACTAGGAGTAGTCAACTAGGTCAATATGTGACGATACGTTGGGCAGGAGGAGTGGGAGGCAAACCACATGTCAATACTGTGACATGGAACACATGTTTGCATGTTGGTAAAATCTGGATCTCATCCCCCTCTTCAAATTGACTTATGCATATTGCACACTTAGACTCACTCTCACTCTCACCCTCACCCTCACCAATTGAGTAGGTCTCTTTTGGCAGTATCCTTAATATCTTCTTCTTCAGACCCCTGGTGCTGGTGCTGGTGCTGGTGCATGGTGGGCCCGAAAGAACCAAACTACGGCTACTAGAAGAAGCAGAGACTGTAAGGATGTTGTAATGATCTAGATTTCGGCGGTGTTGGTGGGGGTGAGCTTCTGGTGGTCTTGGTGGTGGTGAGGTAGAATCGAGACATTATTGATGATGTTGGTAGTGGTAGTGGTAGTTGATAGGTGGTGGTGGTGGTGGTGAGGTAGAATATGACACCGGAAAAGTTGATTATTGGTCGGTTGAATGAGGTGGTGAGGTAGAATGTGATTTGAAGATGGAACATATATGCAATTTACTTTCTCTATGTGGGGGATTCCATCATACCACATGTAACCTAATTAGATATAACAACCCTTGCTTTTCAGGGTCATTATTTATTTCCTAAACTTAAATTTAACTATTTTGGAAGCTTACATAAGTACTTTTGCGTATAACTATTTAGTTAAATCACGCAATCAAGAAACGATGTTTTATGAACGACAATTTTAAACTATAGACAGTCTACATATTTTTAGTACATTACCATTATTATAGTTCTCATTTTAGTTCTATTTGTGTTTATATTTTAATTTATTTATATTAATTAATAAACACTTAGCACAATTTGTATGCATGCACAATGTACCCAATATTCCCAATAATTATTTTCATACATTCTTAGGTTTAATAAAGTGCTACAAAATTTAATTATTATTTTCTTTTATATTTTGACTTCTTTTATTATATAAATGTAAAACTATGAAATTAATTCTTTACGAGACAATATTTATTTTAAATATCAGATACTCACATAAAATACATTTGTAAAAATTGTTACACCTTTAAGACACTCTATTTTGTTTCACTACAATTTATTTCTAGCTAACCTAATACCTAAAGATATATAATACATTATAAACCTTAAATATCTAGATTTTTAGGAGACAAAAATAATAAATGAGGCATGTCAACCCATCCCCCCTCCCTTCTCCATAAATTCGGCCAAACCACACCATCCCTCACACCTTACTACTTTGACAAATTTTCCTATCTTATTTATAGCTTGTGTACTTTTTTATTTTTATATTACCTAAACCATACCTCACTTTGATTATAAAAGGAAGAATTAGCTACTCATTTTTTATTTTATTTTTACCATAAGAAAAACACAAAACTCTCCCATCTCTTATGCAAATTTTCGCCAAGAGAAGAAACAAAGAAGAAAATGTGAGTTTTGCTTAAAAGTTCTTATTTAGTGCTTATTTGTGTATATTAATTAGCATACAAGTGTTTTGGAGTATTGAACTGGGTACATTAAAAAATGATGCGAAAATTGATCCCTTAAATGATCACACGGGTTGGAAGCCAATTTAGTCTAAGAATCTTTCACTTCATAAACTTTCATTACCTATAAGTCCGCATGACATTTAGGATAGTTCCAAAGCACACACAACCATTGTCCCAAAGCCCTGAACGTAACTCCAAATTCATACCACTTTCCACATACTCCGGTTGCAAAACTTCATCATAAGTCTCCTTTGCTAAATCTAGAGAAAATATCTTCCATAGATTCGATGATCCTAAATTTGGATTAACCTCAGCCCAATAAGGAGCTCCCCCTAAAAATATACTAGGAACCACCATATGATAATCAACTGGAATCTTGTAACATTAATAACTTATATAAATTTAGACAAAGTTATCTAAAATTTAAAGATTTTTCAAAGAGGTAAATACGATTATAATAATATCAGAGTCGTCTTGTACTATTTTGAGACCTAAAGGCTAAAGCGAAATATGAAATGAGAAATTTTCGGAATAGTTTTTTGCTGTTAATTTAATATTTTAAGGGACTTGTCAATAACTAGTTATACCATAAATTTGAATATCCAGAATTTGCGATTATAGTTTTATGTTAGACCCATAATTTTAGCTAACTTTTTTCAATTCTGATATCCAAAATTTCGGATAATTGTTTTATATATCTTAATATCCAAATGTCTATAATTTTTAGGAAATCTTTTATATGAATTCCAAAATTGACATTTCATAAAACCCTAACTTTTCATAAATTTTGATAAAAGTTTTGGATATCCGAATATGGATATTTTGTGAGAAACTACAATCTAAATCAAAAAATCTTAGAAAGCCGGAGTTGTATTAAACAGGAGGTAAAACTTGATATAAAAGGATGAAATATAGAAATAGAAGCCCCTAAAAAATATGAGATGATAGCTTATAAGAACATGATTATGGAAGTTAGGGGTCCATGCCACCTATGAAATTTACACATCATATAAAAATTGAAATGTCATCATAAGCAACTTGCAAAAAATTGAACACACAATAACAATAGTACACAAAAGAAACTTGAGAGTGGTTTTTTAGTTATAAAAAAACTTTGAGTGATTTTAGTCGAACACTTGGAAAACTTGATTACCATTCTATGTTTTTCCTCTGATTTTAATGTAGGGATAATCACCTAAAAATGTAGTAAACTTACCCATTTTTCTAATTTAGTGTAGTCTTTTTTTTTTTTTTTTTTTTTTTTTTTTTTTTTTTAATCAACAAACTTTCAAATTTTGATTTTTTTGTGTAGGGTGTGTGTCCTGCCCATCCTTGCTATCCCACGTGGATCCGGTTTTTTGCTTAGTCATTTTTTTATAATTATTTTCCTTTATTTACCCATTATTAAAGGTTTGTTGCTTGTACTTGTTCTCACCCCACTCTTCACCACTCGTTTTTTGTTCTTTCTACCAACCAACAAACCCATAATATATTGTTTTAGTGCCTTTCATGTATTTCCTTGACTTGTTATCAATTACTGCAGTTTCAATAATATGTTGTGTTACTTAAACAAAAAAATAAAAACATAAGCTATTACTTCAATACCATTAAGTGTCCTGACAAAGTTACATGTTAATGCCCAATATGGAACAAAATAGGGCAATGGAAGTGGCTTCAAATAGTTTCACTTCAATGGTAATTGGTTACAGATTTACCAATTACCATTACATCTAACTTAACATATTTAACATCCTACCATACCTTAAAGAGTCTGGTTAATTTGCGCACAACATATAGATACACAAAATGTGCGCAAGATAGTGTTTAAGAGTTACATACAGATAATATAAAGATAAGACAACTACTCCAATTCATGGGCATTGGTCTTTGATGAGCCAATACCATAAATGGACTTAAATTTCTTCTTCAAAGTTCTTTTACTTCTTTGTGATGGTCTCACAAAGTTGCCTCTTTGATTGTTTTGGACACCTACATTCCTGTTTAGTTGATCTTCTTGATTCACAGGTTCTGGTGCTCTTCCATCTTCTGAAATTTGTGTTGCTTGAACTAGTGCATTAGCTTTAGATTGCTAAGATCGTTGGGTAACATTTGTAGGAAGTTGATATTGTTGTGTAACTGGTGCATTAGCTTCGGATTGCTCAATTGGATCACATAAAGCAGTTGAATCCTTTAGTACAAACCATCTCCCAAGCCTACTGAACCTTGCAGATTGTGCTATCATACCTCTTTTCCCCATTCCCCCTCTCATTTTAACCCTTAAAGTCTTTCCACCCCTTCCCGAGTTGGTTCCACCTTTAGTAACAAACAATTTCCTCTTGACACCCCTACTACTAGTGCCTGCATCTGTACAACTAGTGCCTGCATTACTACCAGCTCCTAAAGTGTCTTGTCTACCAACAGTTTCATTTTCCTTGTTTTTCTTTGGCCTACCTTTCTGACCAGGTTGTTTTGGAGGTTTAAAAACAGTTGGCTCATAACAAGAAGATTTGTTATGACCTGTTTTGAAGCAATTTTGACATGTCATCTCCACACCAACCCTAGACACTCTATTAGGGAATTTTCTTTCATGAGGTACTCTGATTCTTTGTTTCCTAGGCCTTCCAGGCATTTTTTTAGGCTTTGGTGGTAAGACCCTAGACAACTCACTACAATCAGGCCAAAAAGTCATCCACCCACAGGACTTAAGTACTGATGATATGCTTTATAGTACATTCCCTTTCTAAAACAAGGTGGGACATATTCTTCTGGCCTTTTGTTTAATTTGAATATCATAGCAATTGCATGAGTACATGGCAAACCTGAGAGTTGCCACAATCTGCATGCACATCTTTTCAAATGCTCCTCAACTCTAAAAGCCTCAGAACCATTTCTCACCTCAAAAGTGTTCCCTCCAGCAGGTATAACATGCCAAAACCTACATTAGTTTACCAAAATAATGCAAGTAAATATAATAGACAAGTTACTTATTCATAACATAGCTGTTAAAAAAAATAAAAAATAATAAAAAAAAACTTATTCATAACATAAACAAATAAAAATCTGTATTTAATCCACGTGTCAATTTCATTATCATATCTTATTGTTCAGTAAGGGTTATTTACGGCGTGTTTGCTATGCAGGCTCCAGGTGGAATGGTGATACCAAGCGTGTCGTCATCAAGATCAGTAAGAGAGGTCATAAGGGAGGTTAAGATGGTGCAGGTTAAGCTATTTTAAGCACCAACACACTAATCTAAACAACAACTAAACTAGTACGCATATTATGCTAAATGGACAAATTAATATGCAAAATTAAGAAACAATGCTACAATACCCTAAATTAGGATGTTGCTAATTAGAAACTATCTAAAAATTAGCAACTATCTAAATATTAGTCTACATCCTAAGAGTCTACAATTTAAAAATTAGTGTGGTGCTTTTGGTTTGCTTCTAACTGTCTAAGGTTCTAACATTTCGTCAAGCAAAAACATAAACGAATAAACTACATAAACATACCTTTGTTGATCCTTAGCTAACTCCAACTTTTTCTATATATTAGGACAAATGTCATCGGTCCAAGAATCCAACACTTTCCTCATTGTATTTAACCTCTCCATAACAATCACCCTCATTGCTTCCAACATGGTTATCAACAGCTTATTCGTAACACTTAACAACACAGAGTTGAAGCACTCACTGAATCCATTCTCAACGGCCTCACAGTTACTACCTATCCTAAAAAAGGCTCTTGACCATGTTTTAGGATCCTTGTTAATAAGGTATTGATGTGCACCAGGGTTGGCTCTCTTGATTTTGTCCATGATCTTATTGAAGAGTTGAGGATATGTTGCCTTTGATGTTGCCCAAAATAGACTCTTGAAAAGAACACCACTATACTGCTTTCTGAATCCTTCATAGATGTGCCTAGCACACTGTCTATGCTCAGCCAATGGCATCACATCCTTGACTGCCTCAAGCAATCCCTACATATAAGTAAACGAATATATATTTCATATCATGAATTCAATAGTTAATAGTACAAAAAACTTAAGTTTAATGAACATACCTTATGTTGATCAGAAATAAGTGTCAATCCATTCTCGTTTGGCATGGCTATGTCATCACCAAGTAATTCTAAAAACCAAGTCCAGTTATCCTTATTCTCCACATTTACAATTGCCCAAGCCACGGTAAAAATGTGATTATTATCATCCCTCCCAATTGCAGTTAAAATTTCACCAACATTTGGTTTTTTGAGAAAACATCCATCTAATGCGATCACTGGCCTACAGCCTTGTTTCCATCCCTCTTTTAACCCTTTGAAACAAATATACAACCTATCAAAGTATGTCTTATCATCTGGATTCACCGTGACTCCTAGCTTAACAGTAGAATCAACGTTGGAGTCCAATATTGCCTTACCATATGACCTAATCAAAGCATAATGGTCCTCAGTTGTTGTTTCACCTTCACTCAAAGCATATTTCTTTGCATTTCTACATTGAGTTGGACTGACTATGCATTTGTATTTTTTCATTACCAAATCAGCAATCTCATGTAGTTTAATTTGTGGATTTTGCCTAATCTTGTTTCCAAAATGTTTTCCAATCCACTTGTGGTTAACTAGTATTCCATACTTGAAATTTCTAACACAAGAGTGACTATTATTCATAGATATTACCTGGAAAGATTTTTCATTGACCATACTCTTCCCATAACATCTCCAAGGGCATTTAGAGTACTCGTCTTTACTAGCACTTGGATACCTATTCCATTTCGTTTGCTTCTCCTTTTATGGATCTTTAAGCTTTTCAGGCCTCAAACCACACCTTGCTATGACCTGATCTTTTAAGCATCTATAAAACCACAATGAGAAGCCATTTGCCAGAGCATAGTATGTTAAGCATTCCTTAAACTGATCAGCATCAATAAACTTTTCACCAATCTGTAAAACATAATACTGATGAGCAACAGACTTAGAAGATCCTTAAAAAACAAGGCAATAAAAAAAACAAGATATACATGTGGTTTCCTCATTTTCCAGTGTGTATCAGCATCATGAATTGGAAATTTCTCATGTTTTGACTCAACAATCATAAAAGGATCTGTCACACCATCATACCCATCTCTCAAATGAAACATTAAGTCATCCATATACTCCTCATGCTCTATGATAGTATCAGTTTCACCTACATCATACACACTCTTAGCTCTAGAACATACAACCTTCTTACTGTTTGTGTTACTTGGCCTAGGTGTTCTTTTAGCCTCAGTATTTCTTTTCCTAAGTTGTATGAGCTCATCCTCTCCCTCCGAAAGATAATTGATAGACTTGTCAGAGTATTCACTCTCAGAATCTGTATCCATATTAGACTTAAACATTTCTTGCATATCTATATCACTATCTGACTCATCTTGATTATTAAACGATGGGTTAACATTTTCTTCAATCACAATACAAGTATTCCTCCTAACAGCCTTTCTAGTTGGTACAAAAAAATCATCTTCAATCATAATTCTTTTACCTTTGTCTAGTTTTTGTTTAACCTTGTCAAGTTTTCCTCTTCCCTTGTCAAATAACCTCTTAATAAAAATATCATCTTCTATGTCCTCTTGTATGTCCACTGGTATGTCCTCTTCTATGGCTAGACCATTGCCATTGTCACCCTCACTTCTTGTACCCTTAGCATTGTCACCCTTTTGAAACAGTTGAGAATCATCAATCATTTTATCAATTTTCATCATGAAGGTAGCATACTGCATAAAATATAAAAAAAACATTAAATAATTATTATATCATAAAAAACCCAAATCGAAATACATAAAAAAACATTGTTTGTTGAGAAATCAAGAACGTGACGAAGAGAATATAGAATATTATACCTTTTGCACCGTTCAATTTTGTAGATTCACTGAAAACGACACTCAATTTGACACTTTTTAGAGATTTAAAATTTAGGGTTTATCACAAATATGGGTGAAAAGGATAGGTGGTGTGTAAAGTGAACAAAAATGGGGGACAGAGTTTTAGTACTACTTTGGTAAAATACAAATTAGTGGAATATCTATGTGGACAAAATACTGATGTGGAATCCCATGTGGAAATATAAAAAATATAAAAAAAAGAATACTAACAGGTGCAAGGATGGGGCAGGTCATAGCCTAAACAGAAAAATCGAAATTTGAAAGTTTGTTGATTAAAAAGCAAAAAAAAAGAAGAAGACTACACTAAATTAGAAAAATGGGTAAGTTTACTACATTTTTAGGTGATTATCCCTTTAATGTAAGTTTATTTGGCATGATTACTATTTTCTGCTTGATTCTGATCGATGTTTCTGTAATATTTTCTCATTACTCTTTTATTTGAATTAAGGATGGAAGTTGTCAATGAATATATGCAGAAGCTTGTGCAGAAGATAGGCCACCGTGTGGCGAATGCTGATAGGAGTGTAGCAAGTCCCAAACCTAAGCTTAAGTTAATTATCACATGGTAAAGAATTACCTTTCATATTTCCAATAGTTGAAATTTTCCGCTTAAACTTGTCTAATACAGAGAATAGAAGATGTTCTCATATGAAGCAACGATGAATGGAAAAGAATCCTCAATAAGATATATTGTTTTTTTTTTGCTTGTTGGAGTTTGCGTGCTTATCTTCTTGCTTATAGCCTACTTCCTTTTGAGTTATGGGGCACCCTTATATAAAGAAGGCGGACATACTTGAGCCGGATATGAAGGATGATATTATAAACGACAATAGTATATATAACTCTTTAAACCGAACTACACCTTCAACCGTGTTTCAAGAGGAGGGTTAACCTCAAGGTGTACCGCCAGTGGTAGCAACCTAAAACTTAACTACAAGTCTTTCTCCCACCATTTATTTTTCTAAAAGCAAGTTTGAGATCGAAAAAGATCAAACTTTCGTAGTAAAGTTCGAGCGACATCAAATCATTCACTTACCCAAAGAGACAGGTTGCTTCTGAAGAGGTGGTCACAAGATGTAAAACTATGGATAACACTTCAGGGAGATTTTAAAAGGGTAAAAGTAAAAAATGAACAACATGCTTTTTCATATGTACCAATATGCTAAACATGTCCATTTATGTACCAATATGCTATACTTAAGTTCAATTTTGTACGTAAATGCTAAACTATACTACTAAACTTGGCATCGTTAGTTCTTTATACTAACGGGCGTTAGTAAATAGCTTAAAATTTGGCTTTCTTAGGTTTTCATACATTTTCATCGAATGACTGGTTTTGAGTGTCATTAGGGCTGATTTTTTTAGTTATTAGGGTTGAAAAGAACACGTTTTCTTCCTTTTGTATTGGTTTTTATAAATGGTTTAATGACCCCTTTAAGTTATGTACATCAAATACTTTAGTCCTTGTAGGGTAATTCTAACCCAGAAAGTTATATCCCGTTGTGTGCCGCAATGAAAGTTTATTAGTTGAAAATTTAGTGGTTTATGTTTTTATACCGTATAGTTTCTTGTTTGAATATAACATAACAATTTTGACAGAGTAAAGTAAAATTCATTTGTTTTGTATTTCACATGTTACTCGTGGATTGACCAGAGTGAGAGCCTCACTAGATCGCTTAAACATATGCATAAGTTGGACAAATTTTTTTTGGGTAAAGCTGAGTAATCCTGCACCCTGGTAAATATATTAACCAAATAAACGTTTAAGTACAATGTATATGAGTGAAATCCCATATATCAGCCCGTTACATAGGCATAGAGCTTACATAACAAGATACTTCCTATTTTCTAAACAAGAAAACAAACCGCTACGCAAATGATAACAAAATGACACAACGAAATAAGATTACTTCCTAGGACCTTGAAACTTTGTGCCATACATGGCATTAAAGGCATCCAAATTCCCAGGAAGATCACGAACCTGCTTCGCATAGTCACCGAAGTCATAGTCATCATACTCATCTTCAAACTCTTGGCCACCACCAAATATATTGGCAGACTCATCAAATGGGTTAGCAACTACCTCATATTCAGAATCAGACACCTCAATCTCTCCTACTTTAGAAAAAGGGTTAGCCCTCTTAGTAGAAGAGGTAGACGGAATAGGTTGACCATCATCATCCACAAGAGTAGCTTTCCCATCGTTTTTCAAGCTTACCAATTTTCTCAACTATGGGAGTAGAACCAACATCTATTGTTCCCATTGAATCACTCACAAGCGGAACATGTGATGTAGAGCCAGTCTTAATCAACTCATCCTCAGTAACCTCCATTGTACGACCAGTAATTGATATACAAATAATTCAGTCATCAGACATAGATTATTTATAAACCATCTATGCTTTGTTTATCCAATAATAAAACTGTAAGAATGTCATTTATCCCTCAAGTAAAGAAACATATTACGTATGATGAAAATCCGGACATAACATCTTCATAAGTCGACATTTTGACAATAACTGAATCGGAAATTTCATGAATACGTACTCGGAAATTTCATGAATACTGGGATCTTTACCGATACTTAAAACACGAAAAAAGATAATGCATGTATGATTATATAATGACAACTGTCTTCTATTTTGTCTTTATTAACTATAGATTATCGATCATTTAAGCGTTAGTCGTGATGTATGCCAACCTCGAACAAGGTCTTTTTATTCGACAATAAAGACTAGGGCATATACATCACTCAGTCATAAATGTCAAGAAACTTTAAAAAATATGTACTATAGTAACTATACAACAAAAAAGCATAATGTTTTGGCTTGAGTCATACATATTTGTCCCTTTTAAGAAACATTGAAAACTATGTAGTATAATGATTTGGAACACCAATATTGATAACCAAGATTGATAATATATCTAGCAACAATGTGGTGTCTATGTAATCAACCCAGGTAACTACTGTACTAAATATACAGATGTATATGAAATTTCCATCATGAGATACCACACATAGAAATAGTTGTCATTTGTTTTAATTTTAGCAGCAACTGTTGTTGGACTTAAATACAATGGACAGCAAGAGATATGGTAATATTTAGATACATACATTGAATGGGTGAAATTTCTAACATGAGATACCACACATAGAAATAGTTGTCATTTGGTGATGCTACTAGCTATTTTCAAAGCACATAACTCATCGTGTGTTTTATTTCCTCGAAGATAATGCGGGCCTTTAGGAGTTTGTGAGGTTTCGTATGTATTCCTGTATCTCGTGGGGGTGTTGTCCCATGCGGTGTTTGTTTTTAATGTTTAATAAAATATTCCTTAAAAAGTAGTTTTGAGCAGAAAAGAGAAAATGTAAGTTACTGCTGTTCAAGATCTCGTTTTCTGTCACAGGGACTACTTGGATGTGCGTTTCATGGAATAATTGTAACAGTTCTTGTTACATGCTCTTAGTCACAAACCATTCTTACATGGTATACTATATTTCTGCTCAAAGATTCTACTAATGCTGGTTTTGTTAAGACTCGGATTTGATACACATTTACCACCTTTAATCAAGTCTACTTATTGACGAATCTACATTCATATATTTGGAAGTGTGAATTGGATAACAAACTGACTGTTTTGAGCGATCTTAATATAATCGAACATCAATGAGTAAACTATATATGCTAACCGTTAAACATAAAAATATAAGGTGGAGTTGACTCGTTTGCTAAAACATGACTGCTCTGGAGCATCAAACCTCAGACACATTCAGTTGGTCAAAATCAGCTGTACTGCATATACATCTCCCTAGAACAAGTCCCATTAATC
Organism: Chrysanthemum seticuspe; assembly: GCA_019973895.1. Taxonomy (NCBI): domain Eukaryota; kingdom Viridiplantae; phylum Streptophyta; class Magnoliopsida; order Asterales; family Asteraceae; genus Chrysanthemum; species Chrysanthemum seticuspe. Next base: position 1,699,769 of record BPTQ01000008.1, on the reverse strand, counting down.
AACCAAAAAGTGAAATTTGAACATGCCATACCTTACAAAGACCTTCACAATATGTTGAACACAAAAGGTTAAAATATTAGCCTCAATTTAAGTGGCAACCATGAACGCAGTTAATTATAAAGCAGCATGGTTTTTCAACAAATTATAATGTCATTAAGAAATACTGAAAGGGTAGTAACATAAATCTCACCGATGGAAAAAAAAGCATGAGTAGAAGTATTTCAGTTGTTAATGCTACTAGTATTAGATTAAAGTTCAATGCGCTTTCTTCACTTGAGATATCTTCATTTGCATCCGTAAATGTAAAAGACTCTAGGGAATTCACCGCTTTCCTGAAAAGAAAAAGCACTCGGTGAGTGTGAGCTGCCAGTCTAATGTATATATCAATTGTCACTTCAATAAAATTTTGTGTCCATACATAATAATATTGCAGTTATTTTACTTATATTCCACTTAGTGAACAGAGTAGGAAGAGCAAAATTCACCTTAGTTTTCATCATCAGTGTTATCAGCAGACCTAAAGGCGGAAAAGGTGAAACCAAACTCTCAACAACAATGCAAGCTTGACGAAATAATAAGTCTTGACAAACTTTAACAATCTAGTTCTAATATCAGCATATGTGACAACTTGAGTTGCATAACAGCATTTTTAGCTTACTGATCCACATGTTCTTAATCATTAGCACTCACATGTTACTCCCACCAATTCACATTTCTTCACAAATTTTCAAACTAGTTGTCCATTTTAGCTCAATGCAATCATTACAAAACATTAACAAAATTGTATTAACACTGAAGTAATTGTTCAGTTCAATGATAATGTGTCCATGTAACATTGCAATTATTTACTCGAATTCTACTTGGTGAACAAGTTATATTTACTTTTTTTTTAAACTAACCCGAAAGTGAAACAAAGTTAAAAGAGAAAAGTTTACCTTAATTTGCATCACCATTGTTATCACCATGGCCTAACAGGGCAAAAGGCGAAATCAAACTCTCAACAACAATACATGTACAAGGAAATCCATAGAAGTTTTGTATCTCTGAGTATGAGCCATTTATACAATCATAGACAACCAACTTCGTCCCCAATTGCAACAGCCATTTTCCATCATTTGAAATACACAAAGGAGCATGAAACTGCATATACGAAGGAACCCAAAATCGATCATTCGGATGCGAGATGGAAAGCAATTTAGTCCAAGAATCTTTCACTCCATAAACCTTCATCACCCAGACATCCACCACACGACTTTCATAATAATTACAAAATATACACAACCATTCTCCGAAAACCCCCAAAGTCAATCTGTTACTACCTTCAGCGTACTCCGGCTGCAAAACTTTACCATAAGTCTCCTTCCGCAAATCAAGAGAAATAATATCCCGCGAATCCGAACGGGCACCACCAATCGCCCAATGAAGAGCTCCATTTAAAAACTTGCCATCATTATAAGGTTTAATCCGAGGAAATTGACCAATTTCCTTCCAACTTCCAGCTTTTAACGAATATATCATAGTACCCCAAGACCAAGTTCGGATACATAGCCATATTTTAACCACCTTGTAATCATGCGTCATCTCATCATACCCAAAACCATAGGAACTACGCAACCCTTGTTTAAAATCAAGCAAAATATTGGTTGTTCTAGTGCTTGGATTGTAAATAAACAGAGTATTATCATCCTGAAGTAAAATGCATAATAATCCATTACAAGACCCAACTATCCGAAAACCTCGAAACCGAGGTTGTTGGAATGGATTTTCAAGCACTAACGCGTTACTAAGAGATTTATTAAACAACACATCATGAAGAGGACAAGTGGTGAGATAGAGTGTTTCAATACCATGGATGAAAACTAGTCTATGATGTGCATAGTTAATGTTGTTGGTACTAGATAAAGTATAATGGGATTTAATAAAATGCTGGTCGGATATTAAAGAATACCATTCTTTGCAAACAGACTTACATCGTAACAATGATTTAACTGTAGCCTTCAACAGGATTTCACGGATGATTTCTGGTGGAAACGATACCCTTGATTTTTGTTTATCTTTGCGTGCCATTTTTGTTAGGGTTTTTCTTAAATTAGATTTGGTTGATTTCGGGGAAAGTAAAGTATCCAAATATAATGTTTTTTAAGATTTGTATTTACAGCCTTTGTGTTTCGTGCATAGTTAAAATTTGTTTATTATCTCTTACAACTTGTTTCATAACCCCTTTGAACTTTGGCACTTTAAAAAGCATTTGAGTAACTAAAATCACAAAGCTATTTTTACCAATGTTGGGCCTGTTTGACGCGAGAGATTATGGGAGATTATAGAGGCTTAAAATTATTTTTTTGAAACAAAATTAGCTTTGATCAAAAAATAATTTCTGTTTGGCAAACTAAGATTGTGAATTATTTTTGAAAAATAAGTTCTCAAAAAAGAAGTTTCCAGAACCAGCTTTTAAACGATTTTGGAGATTATTTTTTACAAATTAACCGATTTTAATATTTTTCAGCAACAATTAGAGCACCTTAAAAAAAACTACAATTGTAATCTTTACCAGCACCAGCACCACTAAAAAAATTGAGGTTTTGGAATCATATGAATCAGTGTTTAGGTTTTTTAGGATACTAGAATGAACTATTCATGACATAAATGGTGTTAGTCAAGACACACAAGATATAAAGCGATTTCTATAGACCCCTGCTAACCACAAGATGAAACCAAGTTTTTTGTTTCATGAATCCAAACCACTCATATCATCGCACACTAACAACATTTTACAATTTACAACTTGATAAAAAATGAGTGATTTATGGCATGATGCTTGTCTAAAATAAGTAATTTGGAAACAAACAAACAAATATGTGATTTTACCATGCCATGTCACACAAAGAACCTTTAAAAGCAAAGACCAGAACGAGCTAGATTCTTGTAAATTTAGACGACTCGTGGTCAAGCTTCAGCGGCTCGAGCTCGTTTCAACTCCTACTTTAGTGCTTGTGGGTATTAAACTTGCAAAATTTGCTTTACCAACCAAAAAGTCCAAACATGAATGCGAGTTAGATCTTGCAGTATTTGTCATTTGACAAAAATTTATGTTCATTTTTAGTTAAATAGCAATAATGTTGATCAATTCCGCAAGTTTTTAAACAAATCATGAAGCTATAGTCACATGTAGTACAACCAAATGGATATAGATATAAAAACATTCATGGTGCTAGACCATAAGGTGAAAACCAAAGTCTCTTATCTAATAAATGAATTTTAGAATATTATATGAATCTGAATCAATCACAATTTCACCTTCAAATGTAAAGCAAATAAGCACCATTTCATCATGGTAAAGATATGCGACCCATTACAGTTGAGTTGCCTTACTCCATGAAATTTAAACACCAATATTCCTTCATCATCTAAACTTCATACATACAACCTTCCTAATCACCTAAACCCGAAAATCCTGTTTTGTTGGTCTCACCTACACATGGTACACCTGGCTCAATGATGTCGATTAATACATCACTTGGAAGACCAGACATTTAACTTGATTGAAATCCAAAAAATAAGTTGGTCGCTCAGCAATGCAGATGAATTAACAACCATTATGAAAGTTTTCAGGTTATATTGAACTCAATCCCGAATTGGCCAAAGTCAACTATTATATGACAATTCCCCGTCCCTTTTTTTCAATGTTGATAAATACACATCCAACAAGAGTCCAGTTTATCAGGCAAATAGAGTTGGTCAATTGCCTGTAAAAAAGACGAAAATGAAATTTATAACATGCCATGAAATAGAGTCTTATACTAGCTATTTGGCTCAATTTAAGTGGCTACTGGCAACCATGAACACACATAATAATACAGCAGCATGGTTTTTCATCAATCTTTGAATTTCATCAAGAAATACTGGAAAAATGTAGCAACATACATCTAATTGACAGAAATAAAAGCATACAAGTAGAAGTAGTTCATAAGTCAATGCTACTAAAATTAACTTAAAAGTTCAATGAGCGTTCTTAGCTTCAAGATTTCTTCGATTGCATATTAAAAGAGTTGGAGAATTCACCTTATCCTGAAAGAACAAAGATTCAGTGAGTATGACTCGCAATCTATTGTTGATACAACGATGAAGAAATGTTGAAAATTTTGAAAGATTAAGGTCTCCTTTTAACTTTTATATCTACGTTTTATTTCTTGGAAGTTTGAAAAGCAAAGATAGAAGTCAGATAAGAGGTTTAAGGTTTTTAAAGGAACTTCGTTATCCACAATACATTTATTCTTACTCAATCAGTTACAAGTGCAAGTGATGTAGCATGTTCTGTTATCAGCATAAGTGACAACTTAAGTTGCTTAACAGCCTTATTAGCCCACTAATTCACATGTTCTTTATCATTAGCACCGACATATTACTCCCACTACTTCACGTATCTTTACAAATTTTAGAGCTAGTGTTGCATATTAGCTGAATGCTATCATTACAAAACGTTAAGAATACTTTTTATTAACACTGAAATAATTGTTCACTTCAATGACTTATGTGTCCGTGTAACATTGCAATTATTTTCATTATATTCTGCTTAGTGGACACATTATTTTTAATTAAAACTAATCGGAAAATGAAACATAGTTGGAAGAGCAAAATTCACCTTAATATTCATCGTCACGGTTATCAGCAAGGCCTAATTAAGGGTGAAAAGGTGAAACCAAACTCTCAATAACAATGCAAGCTTCATGAATTTCATCAAATTTTTTAATCTTCGAGGACGAACTACCTTTTGAATCATAGACAAGCAATTGCGGCCCAAATCGCCACAACACTTTCCCATCCTTTAAAGTGCACAAAATATCATTATATGTATACATTTGATTAATCAGATGTGGGATGCAAGCCAACTTAGTCCAGGAATCCTTCACTCCATAAACCTTCATGACCCATACATCCACCACACGACGTTTATAATAATCACAAAGAACACACAACAGGTCTCCCAAAACCCCCAAAGTCAATCTCTTACTACCTTTATCGTACTTCGGCTGCAAAACTTCACCATAAGTCTCCTTCCCCAAATCAAGAGAAACTATATGCCTCGAACCGCAATCTCTAGTCGGCCAATAAAGAGCTCCATTAAAAAACTTACCATCATGAATAGGTTCAACCCAAGGAAAATGACCAATTTCCTTCCAACTTCCAGCTTTTAACGAATATATCACAGCACCCCACGAACCGCAATCTCTAGTTCGGTTGCAACGCCATACTTTAACAACCTTGTAATCATGAGTCGTCTCATCATACCCAAAGCCATAGAATTCAAAACCCCGGGCCCCTTGTTTAGAACCAGGCAAAATATTGGTTGTTCTAGTACTTGGATTGTAAATAAACAAACTATCCAAAGCAATAACGCACATTAATCCATTACAAGACCCAACTATCCTAAAACCTCGTTGAATTGGATTTTCAAGCAGTAACGCATTATTAGCAGATTCATCGAACAACATATCATAAAGAGGACAGCTGATAAAACTGTATCCAACTTTATAGATGTTATAAATAAGTCTATGATGTTCATAGTTAATGTTGGCACTAGATAAAGTATAATGTGTTTTAATAAAACTTTGATCGGATATTAAAGAGTACCATTCTTTGCAAACAGACTTACATCGTAACAAGAATTTGACGGGAAGCTTCAACAGGATTTCCGAGATGATCTCTGCAGGAATCCAGTTACTAATTCTCTTTGGTTTTTGTTTATCTTCGAGAGCCATGTTTGTTCTCTTTGAATTAGGGTTCTTAATTCGTTCCTGCTTTTGGTGAAAAACTGTACATAATTAAAAGACTACCCTGTATTATTGAATAGGCAAAAGTTATCCAAAATTTACCAGATCCAATGAACCAATAATAGCCATTCATTTTTTTATTATGATAAACTTTCACCCTTTTTTTAAAAATTAAATATCTCGCAAACCGTTAATCGTTACGCGATAAAAATTATACCATCGCGACGAGAATAAAATTATCTTTCTATAGATATGCACTACTATATATTTTTAACAACTTTTTTTTTTTCAAAATTTCGGTCAACAAAAATCATATATGATTTGTGAAAATCATATATGATTCGATTTTTACGAATCACATATGATTTATGAGAATCATATATGATTGTAAAAATCATATATGATTCGTAAAAATCGAATCATACATGATTTTTCAAAATCATATATGATTCGTAAAAATCATATATGATTTTTTCGGATGAATTTTTGAAAAAAAATGTTTGTCGAAAATATATAAAAGTGCATATCTATAGAAAGATAATTTAATTCTCGTCACGATGGTGTATTTTTTATATTTTGAAGATTTACCGTTTGTAAGATATGTTGTTTTAAAAAAAAGGTGAAAAATGATTTTGTATTAATTTAGATAAAAAATGGAGGATTATGATTGGTTCATTTGTTCTATGACAAATATGAGTTCTATATTGATCTCAACTCTATTGAATATCGTATCCAAATATAATGCTTTTTAAGATTTGTATTTACACCCTTTGTGTTTCGTGCATTGTTAAAATTTGCTTATTATTTCTTACTACTTGTTTTATAACCCTTTGAACTTCGGCGCATTGAAAAGCTTTTGAGTAACTGAAATCACAAAGCTACTTTTCCGATCTCTACTAAATACAGTATAAAAAATGTAAGGGGAATTGCATGTATATCTCTGCAAAAGCTTAAAATCACATATATATATCCTTCCAACGGCTTAAAAATTACATATATATCCAATCTAAACTTAGAATTACATATATATCCTTCGTAAACCTTAAATATGTCATATGTATATCCAAATTAATATTTAATTTTAATTTGCAACTCTCGAATACATAAAAATTATAATTATATACAAAATATTTCTTAAATATATTTTTTCTTTATTAATAAACTTGTTGGCAGTAGTATATACGCTTTTATTGCAAACACATTTTGTCTTTGATGTATATTATTTAAAAACCATGATATATTTGATAGTTTATTTCATGTATTCGTATTAGATATGAGATAAGGTGAATTTTTTCGTGAGGTTAAACATTTTCTTGATATATTATTTTTGGTCGTTCATTTGAACCTCGGGACATCATACCCTTAAAACAAATGTGTTTGCTACCATTTTAAAATTATAATTGTCATAATTTAGAGTTTAAAGTTAGATTAAATAATTATTTTGTTATATATGATAATATAAGAGGTTTAGAAGGATATATATGCAATTACGAAGGTTTAAAAAAGATATATATGCAATTATTAAGTTAAGTTGGATATATTTGCAATTTCTAAGCTTAAGCTTTTGAAAGGATATATATGCAATTATAAGTTTAAGTTGGATATATACGCAATTTTGACATTTTGCAAGGATATATATGCAATTCCCCTAAAAATGTATGTCCATTAAAGATGATAGATTATTATGCCATTAATTAATATTTTAAATACTTCTCCAATCTCTACCAATAAATTAATATTTTAAATATATATCTTTTAATCCTTAAACTTTTAATTTTTTTTGTTTATAAACCATTGATTTTTTTTTTAGGGTTTTTTCTCTCCCCTTGGGAGAGAAAAAGGAGATTCTGGCCGCCATCAAATCCCTAAGCATTCATTCCATATAATTCGATTCCTCTTGTTCACTACTCCTAGATCTATCATCTATGATCGTTCTTAGGGGCTTAAACAATTGCGTTTTGAGTTTTATTGAGGATTTTATGGGTTTACGGTCGGAATGCTTTGTCTATGGACACCCTCTTTATCTTGTGGCTGATTTGTGTGGCGGGATGGCACGTCTTGCTGCTATTGGAACCCTATCACTTTTTGTTTTAGGGATTTGGATTGATCGATCTGTTTGATTAATCTATTCAATCATGTTTTTCGAATCTTGTCTTATGGATTCGAATGGAGGCGCGGCTTGTTTCGACGCTGTTATTATCAAGACCCTTACTGCTGTTAGGGTTTCATGCGTGTTAGCGATTGGTTGGTGAGTTGCTGGAGGATTGCGAAGGCTCTTTGGAATTTGCTTCAATGTCGGATTGAAGACTCAAGTGAATCGGAGTAATTGTTTGGCCTATTCATACCAGCTATGGGGATGGAGTGGCTATTCAGTTGGTGAGTTCCTGGCCTGCTATTGGGTGTCTAGAAAGTTGGTTAATGCTTCTTTCTTTGTTAGTAATAAGAATGGTTGTGTCATTCTTAATTAGTGGTTTGGTTAGCAGCTTGTTGTAAACTTATGTGTGAGTTTGGTTTTTCATTCTAATGCCTTTTGGTTTGTTGCACTACGGTGCATTCTTATTGCCCATGTAACGGGTTGGGTTGTAGGACTTCACCTACACCTTTTGTACTTTAACGATTTTTGGTGTAATACATTTACCGGGGAAACCCTTTACCCAAAAAAAAAACCATTGATTTTTTTTTCGCAATGACTACAAATTGAAACCATAAGTTTTGCATCAATGGTCAAACCAAAAATCACGATTTTGCAAATACGATTATTTGCCGCTATGCACCGTTGCTTTGCGCGGGTATTCATCCAGTTTTATAAAATTGAGGTTTTGGAATCATATGAATAAGAGTTTATGTTTTTTGGGATACTAGAATGAACTATTCACGACATCTTTACTACATAAAATGTAAAAAGAGTCAAAGGTTAAAATGAAAACTTGAAAATTGAATATTGAAAGTCAATATCTAATTAACTACAATGTGAAATGCTAGAATGTTGAAAAATGGTCAATGTCAATGTGGAATTCAAGCTTTTAATGGTCAATGTTGAATTGAAACCATTGAAACTGATTGGCACTACAATAACTCGTGTACTAATCTTGTTTAAGAAGCCTTTTTATTACAGCTACCATGCATTTGGAAAGTATACATGTGTTTGAAATTATATGCCATGAATTTGGAAAGTTCAAGCCATGCATTTGAAATAAAACATGCGTAATTGTGCTATAAAAAAGGATGTAGAAAAGGAAATATTGAAATAGTTAGGAAACAAGCGTGTTTTCTGTTTTTATAATAAAAGAAACAATCAATCAAATTTTTAGAATGGAGAAGAATTGAAGCGTTACCAAAAACCGATGTTCTATTTTTGGAAAGTTCTTCTTTGACCACCAAAATCAGGCACCGTATCATCAAGATTTCTCCACCTATAAAATGGCATCTTCGTATTCACAAATCACAACCCCACTATCAGTAAAAAAAATCCGACTACAAATGGGTTTTGGCCTTTTGTTTTTTCTTGTTTCGATCTCAAGTGTGGTTGTTCCGATATCAACTCTTCAATATGGTTATGGTATGCTAGCCCCAGTACCTTATTTCAAGTTTATCTATTCATAATATAATGGGGTTTTTAATATTTGTAATCAGTTTCAAAAATTAGTTTGTCAAATCATATGTGTATTATCTATACTATGTACTCATTTTCTATTTTATTTATGTCATTATGGTGTTTTAGTCAAAGGTTTTAGTAACCTGTATGTATGTAGTAGATATATATTCTTGTTGAATCTCATTCCTCATCCGGTTAATGTTTAATGTTCTTTTTTAGTCGATTAAAAGTTGTTTGTTCTCATTAAGTGTTTCCTATGGCCCTATGGTTTTGTTCATTCTTTAGTAAGCTAATTGTTTTCGTATTCCTTCTTAGATGTATCAAGAACATGTGAATGTAGAGAATGTGGTGGACTTGGAAAGCAATAAAGAAGAGAAACCAAAGAACTAGGACAACACGGAAACGTTCTTTGGTATGGGGTCATTATGATTCATTTTTTAATGACCAATTCCACGGTTGCTTCTCAATCTGTGTTTAGCACCAGTAGAAAGGTGTTAGATGCGTTTAGGAGTTCTCTAACTCCTCCTATTGTTGAAAGTATAATCTGTACCCAAGATTGGTTTCGTGAAAATTCCATGATGTTAGACGTTGCAGAAAATTGGGATCAGATACAAAAGATTGAAGAGGTATGGGGTCTTTACTGGTATATAACACAACCTATTTTCTTTGTCTTGTTACTGCAGAGCTCGTGAAAGAGGGAAGTGGTGATGTTTGAGATGGAGTAATGAGATCATTGATGGTTCTTTAAACTTTAGTTTGTTTGGTTTTCCTGGAATTTTGAGTATGGATTATTTTCTGGTTTAATATGTTCTTTTGTTTTGAACTTAGTATGATCTTTTGTGTTAGTTTCATTTTGGTTGTTGGTTTTTATGAACTTGATATGATGTACTTGTTGGAATTATATATCAAGACATTCAAATAAATAATCACCAAAACATCAAAGTAATATTGCGGAAGCGTATAAGGATGTATTAACGAATAATTAATTAACATAAAGAATATGCGTACCTTTGTTGATTCTAGCCGAACAAGAATCAAATCCACAAACTAGCAACGGATGAACCCTAATTTGATTTAGTTAGGATTATGTGAATTACCCCTTACCGTTTTGTAATTCAATCCAAGATAATAACAAAAGTATGTTATTACTAAGTTCTTGTACACACGTACTAAACCGAATTAAAGTACCGCTAGTTTTTATCAAACAAATAACTTGTTATTGTGGAAAAGATTTGGATCGAACCTTATGAAGGTGTCGACCGGTTTTGGAGACAAAAACACACACAAAACAATTTTAGGTTTTAGCTTATGAGCACAAGAGATAGAAAAATAAGACCCCTAGCCTTGTATATATACCCAAGTAAACTTGGTGAACAAGTTGGTCCTTGTTTCCTTTTCTTGATGGCCGATCGGTTCTAGGTATCCCTTAGGGATTCCGGAACCTTCCCAACTTTTGCAATTTGATCCTTTTCCATAAACATTTAACGACCGTTAGTCCATTACATTAATTACTTAACGTCCGTTAGTTATTTCGTTTAATAAATAAATAAATACAACATTTATATTTAATTATTAACTTTAAATTCTCATACGTAAAGTGTGCAATCCCAAAGTCTCGAGTTCGATCCTAACTCACGTCTACTAATTTATATCCATAAAACCAACAGTACTGATGACTTGATGTTAATCAATGATCAGTTTATGGATTATTATTTTACTATATTGGCAATCTCATATTGTGAATGTTCCTATTAAGTTTTAATAATGTTCTTATTTAGACGATTGACCATTATATACATCTTGCTCTTATTTGGTTTTATGAAGAACCGACCCAAATAACCCGATTACTTATTTGGTTGGATCGGTTTGGTTTTTAAAAATTTCGTTTGGGTATTGGGTGGTCAAAAATAAATTTTAAAAACCGAATAACCCAAACCGATTAAACTTATTAAACCGTAAACCGACCGAATGTACACCCCTAAAGCTTGGACTGCGGCCATAAAGAGTATTTAACATGATGCAACTCTGGGAGGACGTGTTGTTCAGTATCATGAAGTACAAGGATATGACACAAAAAGGTTAAGTTTGGTTCTTACTTTAAACCATGCATTATACCACAAACCAGTGGTGTTGCATCTGATTTCACTCATGTTGAAGCCAAAGAGCATAACACCCTTTCATTTGCAAAGGAATAGCATGTTGTTAACATGAAAACAGGTCAAAACGGGGAATTCTATTATATTCATCAAAATAGAGTGGGATGGGTTAACATGAAAACTTTTTGTAAATGAGTATAGTGGAAAAATTGGTTTTTAGATTTAATGTTTTATTTTAAGTTTCATTAAATATTTTTATATGGCGTTCGATACATGTTAAGAATTTTTTTAGAGTTGAATTATCACATAATTACATTTTGATTTTTTCATGTTTTATTTTAAACGTTATACGAAACACTTACCACAATATCGCATATCGTTAATTGTCTACCGCTAGAAACCGATGCCGCTAGGCACGGGTACTCGCTTAGTAAACAATAACATGTATAAGTGCTAGACAATCAATTAAATGTGTTGAGCTAGTTGCAAAGAGCAACATGAAGAAGAATCATATGCTATTAATTGTGTCACGTCAAACAATGGATGGTGTTAGTCAAAAAATGGATGGTGTTAGTCTTTTATTTTATTTATTTATTTATTTTGAACGACAATTTTTGTCACACCCTATACCACCTATCTCACAAATAGCTTCATCGAGACGCCCACACAAAGAACCTTCACAAAGTCATACTACATGTTTCAACAAACTTTTGATTTCATTAAGAAATACCGGAAGGGTAGTAGGATAGTAACATACATCTAATTAAAGGAAATAAAAATGTACGAAAGTAGAACTATTTCATTTGTTAAGCTACTAGAGTTTGATTAAAGCTAAATTGACGTTCTTGGCTTGGAGGTTTCTTTATATGCATCCATAAATGTAAAAAAACTTTGGAGAATTCACCCTTTCCTAAAAAAAAGATTCAATGTGTGCGAGTTGCCAATCTAATGTTGATATCGACATATCATAGAGGAGAAGTTAAATACAATGATATAGATATGGTACAACTTTTATATCTACTGTAGATCAGAGGTTTAAAGGTTTTGAAAAGGAATTTGGTTATCCATATTGTTTACCTGTCAGCACATGACATATAGACACCTTACATTTACTCTTACTCGATCAATGAAGAGTGCAAATGATCACATCAAACTTAATGCTGTAGTACATGTTCTGTTATCAACATATCAGCATATGTAACAACTTCAGTTGCATAACAGCCTTTTTTAGCCTACTGATCCACGTGTTCTTAATCATTAGCACAGACATGTTACTCCCACCAATTCACATTTCTTTATGATTTTAGCTCATTGCAATCATTACAAAACGTTAACAATACTTTATTAGCACTGAAGTAATTGCTCAGTTCATGTAACATTGCAATTATTTACTCAAATTCCAATTGGTGAACAAGTTATAGTTAATTTTAACTATAAACAGAGTATTATCATCCTCAACTGAAAGGCATAATAATCCATTACAAGACCCAACTATCGAAAGAGCTCGAGGAGTTCGAGTTCGTTGCAATGGATTTTCAAGCAGCATCGCATTATTAGCAGATTTATGAAACATTAAATCAGAAAGTGGGCAGATATTGAGATTGTTTCTTAGTTCATAATTTCCGAGAGTTAACTGATGATATTCAAATGTGTTGTAAATAAGTCTATGATGTGCGTAGTTAATGTTGTTGGTACTAGATAAAGTAAAATGTGATTTAATGAAATGTTGGTCTGATATTAAAGAGTACCATTCTTTACAAACAGACTTACATCATAACAATGATTCGACCGGAAGCTTCAATAGGATTTCGATAATGATTTCGGTTAAAAGTGTAAAAAATCAATTGATTTGGATTTTGTTCATGAGTTGGGGTTTTTCAATTGAGAAATTGGGGAAAATATTCATATTTTATTTTATTCTTGTTCTATATTTACATTTACGCCCTTCATGTTTTGTTTATTGTTAGAATTATGTCTACTATTTTAAAGTTTTAATAACAGGTTGAGGTTTATGTTTTAAAAAGATTATGACATTGCTTAGTTAAATATCTAGCAAATGGTCAGATATGTCAAATGACAATGTTTCCTTTCAACATTTTATATATATACTCAATCTACCGTATCTATATTAACTTATATTATTATCTTCAAAATGAAGTTATATATTAGCTCAATCATATCATAACCGAAATTTAAAAATATGTCCATGTAACAATGCAGTTAAAGGTTACAAAAGAGTGTCTTTTCTACAGGGTGATTGTAAATTAGCAAGTAGTACCAAAACAGCAATTTCAAAATGAAGGACAACTCTGCAATACATCTCAATGGATACTATATGCTAACCGCTAAACATAAAAACATAGATGCTAACTGATTCCTCCATACACCAGTGAGTAAACTATATGCTAACCGCTAAACATAAAAACATAGATGCCTCTATCACATGTTTGAAAATAATCTCTTTAAAAAGTTAGTAAGGTGGAGTCGACTCGTTTGCTAAAACATGACTGCTCTGGAGCATCAAAGCTTAGACACATTCAGTTGGTCAGAATCATCTATACTGCATATAAAACTCCCTAGAACAAGTCCAATTAATCAACAAAAAAAAAGAAGTGAAATTTGAACATGTCATACCACACGAAGACCTTCACAATATGTTGAACACAAAAGGTTGATATATTTGCCTCAATTTAAGCGGCAACCATGAACAAAGTTAATTAAAAAACAGAAAGAGTAGTAACTTAGATCTAACTGATGTTAACAAAAGCATACGAGTAGAAGTCTTTCATTTGGTAAAGCTATTAGGATTGGATTAAAGTTCAACGAGAGTCCTTCAATTGAGATTTCATCATCCATAAATGTAAAAGACTGGATTCACCCTTTCCTGAAGGAACAAAATTCAGTGTGTGTGAGTTGCCAAATGTTATATATAATGTTGGAAAATTTAGTGCACTTATGGGATTAGTTCACACCTGGTAATGGGTTAGGAGGTACGGAGTGTACACCCATAAGGTCCATGAACACCCTGACTCTAACAGTGGTTTGTATTGGTAGTGCTAAGATAGTACTGATAGGTAGTGTTTCCACTGCTAGTGCTAAGTTGGTACTGATAAGCAGTGTTTTCACTGCTAGTGCTAAGTTAACGCGGATAGGCATGGTTTCCACTGCTAGTGCTATGTTTCCACTGCTAGTGTTATGAAAGTACTGCTAGTGGTATGAAAGTACTGCTAGTGTTAAAGTACTGCTTGTAACGGGCATTGACCTATTCAAGTGGTAGTTTCAACTGCTTAATGACCAAGTTTAATTGGTCATGTAACCACTAATGGCTATAATGGGGATAATTATGAGGCTATTAATGGGCCGATTAATACTCATAATTCCATTTGACTAGCTAAGAGTAATCTCCTATAAATAGGAGATCTGATCATGCATGTAGATATATAGAAAACAATTAACACTTATAAGGGCAAGGGTTATTGAATTGTGCCTAATTCTATAACTGCATTTGGTCTTATCCCAAGTAGATATTCGTGTAACCCAGGCATTAGGATCGAATAGTTTACTTTGGAAAGTGATCACACGATTCCAAGTGATATCCGGTAACCACATAGTGGTATTGTTGCTGCCTTGATTATCTTACCCTGCTGCTGGCCGAATACATACCAACAATCAAAGTAAAATATTTTGTGATAATCAATGGCTGCTGCTGCAATGAAACACATGGCTTCAAACTTTGCTAAGCTGGATAAGTTTGAAGGGGTGGATTTTAGGAGGTGGCAGAAGAAGATGCACTTCTTGCTGTCAAGCATGAGTGTGGTGTATATGCTAACCACTCCTATTCCTGATGATGGAGATGATGCTACTGTGGAGCATATCAGGAGAAGGAGCAAATGGGAGAATGATGACTACATTTGCAGAGGTTTAATCCTCAATGGTATGTCTGATTCTCTGTTTGATATTTATCAGAACTTTGAATCTTCCAAAATACTATGGGATTCCTTGGATGCCAAACAATATCAATTTTTCACACAAAAATTTATGCTGATAGACAGGGAGGTTCTTTGTAAGAATGTCAGCAGTTTGGTTTGAAGATCCAATCTTTTTAGCATTTATAACACCTCTAGCAATTTTTTCCCTGATGAAGTGAACATCAATTTCAAAATGTTTTGATCTTTCATGGAAAACAGGATTGACAGCAAGTTGTAGAGCAGATTTGTTATCACAAAAAAGACTAACAGGAAGGTTGATATCAACTTTTAGATCTTTTAGGATTTTCTGAATCCAAATGATTTCACAAGCAGCAGTAGACATAGATCTATACTCTGCTTCTGTGGAAGATTTTGAAAGAGTGTTTTGTTTTTTACTTTTCCATGAGATTAAACAATCATTAAAGAAAACACAATAACCTGTAACAGATTTCCTGGTTTTCTTACATTTGGCCCAATCAGCATCACTATATCCTTCAAGATGATTTTCAGAGTTGCTGAAATTGTACCTTAGACCTTTTCCTGGAGCTCCTTTTAGATACCTCAGAACATTGAGGGCACATTCCAGATGAGATTTCAAGGGAGAATGCATATATTGTGCCAGACAATGAACTGAGTATGAAATGTCAGGTCTTGTATGGGTGAGGTAGATAAGTTTCCCAAGAAGCTTCTGATAACCAGTGATGTTGACAAGTAAAGGGTCATCATCAGTGGGAATGTATGGAAGCACAGAGTTGGGTTCCATAGGGGTGGACACAGGTTTGCACCCAAGAAGACCAAATTCTTTGAGGAGTTCAAGACAGTATTTTCTTTGGGAGAGACAGATGTCATTCCCAGTTTTTAAAACCTCAATGCCAAGAAAATATTTTAGATTTCCCAAGTCTTTGATATGGAATTTTGATTTTAGAAACTCTTTGAATAGGTTTATCTCATCAACACAGTTTCTAGTAAGAACTATATCATCCACATAAACAAGAAGAGCAATGAACTTGTCATTCTCTGTTTTGGTGAACAAAGAATGATCATTAACAGATTGGACAAAGTTGTTTTCCTTTAAAACACTGACAAGTTTTTCATTCCATTTTCTGGGAGCTTGTTTTAGACCATATAGAGACTTAACAAGTTTACAAACTTTATTTTTATTGCTCTCATTACAGAACCCTTTGGGGATGGTCATATAGATATCCTCATCAAGGTCTCCATATAAGAAATCATTGTTAACATCAAGTTGAAAAAGAGGCCATTTGTTTTTTACAGCTAAGGCAATAAGACATCTAACAGTAGACATTTTTACAACAGGAGAAAAAGTTTCATCATAGTCTATTCCTTCCCTTGGTTGTAACCTTTAACAACTAATCTAGCCTTGTATCTATCAACTTCACCATTAGCTTTATATTTGATTTTAAAAATCCATTTGTAGTCAATAGGAGTTCTATTAGGAGGTAGATCAGTTATATCCCAAGCATGGTTTTCATTTAAGGCTTCAATTTCAGAATTCATAGCATCTACCCAATTACTATCAAGGATAGCTTCTTCATAACAAGTAGGTTCAATACTTTTATTAAGACTAGAAGCAAAGCAGTAATTGTCTTTGTTAAGATTTGAGTAATTAACAACTTTTTCAACACCATATTTGACTTTTCCTTCAACAATAAAGTCATTTAGATTACTGGGCAACTTAGAAACTCTAGTTGACCTCCTAGCAGTAGTGGCTGGCAAGCCTCATTCTTGTTCAGCAGAATCAGAAGATGCATCAGCAGGATGTGATTCATGTGATATGTTGCCCTCAGGGTGTGTATTATCATCTATAGATGTTGCAACTGGTTCATCAATCCTGGTGGGATGACTTACCACTGTGCTATCATCATAGGATGTCACTCTCCCTTCATCATTGGGACTTGTTTGTGAGTCAAAGAAATTTTTGTGGTTTAAATCTTTAGGCACATAAGTTTCAACAAAAGGTTTTGACACAGAATTTTTGATTTTGAATGGGAACACAGTTTCATAAAATTTGACATCTCTGGAATAAAAAATATTTTTTGTTTCTAGGCTCAAGAGTTTATAGCCTTTTTTCTCATTTGAGTAACCAATAAGAACACTTTTTTCAGATCTACTACCAAATTTGTCAGAAACGTTGAGAATGGTAGCATAGCATAAGCAGCCAAAGACTCTAAGGAGAGAGAGTGAAGGGTCATGCCCATACACAAAGAAGAAGGGGGACTTGCCAGACAGAACTGAAGAGGGCAACCTGTTTATGACATATGCAGCAGTTAGAACACATTCAGGCCAAAGATATAGAGGTAATTCCCCCTGAAACATAAGGGATCTAGCAACATTAAGGAGATGCCTATGTTTCCTTTCTGCAATGCCATTTTGTTGAGGTGTATAAACACAAGAAGTTTGATGTAGAATTCCTTTTTCATGACAGAATTGTTGAAGTTTATTATTGACAAATTCTGTCCCATTATCACTTCTAAAAACTTTGACATTGTGTTCAAATTGATTTGATAGCATATGAGTGAAGTTAACAATGGAAACATAAACATCATCCTTCCCCTTAAGCATATAAACCCACACTGCCCTAGAATAGTCATCAACTATAGTTAAAAAATATTTATAACCATCTCTGCTAGTAATTTTATATGGTCCCCAAACATCAAGGTGAACAAGTTGACCAATTTTAGTGGATTTATGTTCACTTAGAGGAAATGGTTCTCTGGTTTGTTTGGCTTTATTACAAGTATCACAGAGATGATCAGTTTCAGATGAACTATCAAATTTAAGAGTGGGTCTAAGTATGTGTAGGACTTGGTCAGAGGGATGACCAAGTCTTTGATGCCAGAGATTTCTAGAGACATGACAAACAGATATGCAATTATTAGAGGTAATCTTACATGTAGAGTCTATATCAAAAATATATAACCCATTGTATTGTTTACCAATCCCCACAATCATTTTTTGATGTAAATCCTGTATATAGCAATTAGATTCATTAAATCCAACAAACATCTTGTTGTCTCTAGCAATCTTATGAACAGATAATAAACTGACATTGTATTCAGGAACAACAAGAACATCAAAAAGAGTTAGGTCATTATTGACCTTTAAATCACCAATTTTAGTAATTAGGGCCTGAGCACCATTGGGATGTCCAACAGTTAGGCCAAGATTTGAAATGTTAACAACATTGATTAAAAATTTTTCAGACACAGTCATGTGCTGATTTGCACCAGAATCAACAATCCAACCAAGATTGATGTTTCCAGTTAAGGTTTTAGTGTTGTTGTTAAAAAACTTGTTGAAGTTCACATTAAACTTGACACTGCCATTAAAGAAGGTTCCTGAAAAATTTTTACCTGCCAAGTTGGCATTAGCAGATGACACATTGTTGTCATTGAGAAGACTCATAAGTCTTGAGAGCTGTTCATTAGATAAAGAGACAGGAGAATTGCTAGCACTGTTATCAGTGACATGATTAGTTTCAGCAGAAACATTGTTACTGCTGAAAGGTTTACCATTAAAATTTCTCTTAACATATCCAGCAGGATATCCAACAATCTCATAACACCTATCAACAGTATGACCAGGTTTTTTGCAATTAGTACATTTGAGGTTCATATTTGGTCCTCTGCTATTAGAGCTGTTACCAGTGTTAAAACCAGAAACTTTGTTGTTAAAACCTCTTTTGTTATCAAAAAATTTTCCTTCATCAGAGGTTTTTGCATTAAAAGCTATAGCATTGGGTTTAGCAGAGCTATTCCCAGATGAAACATTCCTGTGAGATTCTTCTCCAGACACAACAGAGAAAGCAGTTTTGACATTAGGCAAAGGGTCTCTGGTTAAAATATTGCTTCTGATGGGAACATAGGAGTCATCAAGACCCATAAGAAATTGCATTAACTTGATTAGTTGATTGTGTTTTTCAAAATGTTTTGCAGCCTCACAAGTGCAGGGAGGCAAGCTAATCATACAATCAAATTGTTTCCATAAAGAATTAAGATTGTTATAGTAATCAGCTAGAGAGGACCCACTTTGACTAAGAGAGTTTATATTCTTATGCAGATTAAAAATAGCTGAACCATCAACTTTGTCATAGGTATCTTTAAGATCATTCCACATTTCATAAGCAGTTTTAGCATATATAGCACCAGCAAACAGCTCAGGACTAAGAGAATTAAGAATCCAAGTAACCACAACAGAGTTACAGGTATCCCATTGATTAGCAAGACTAGGGTTCGAATCATCTCTTATGCAAGTACCATCAATAAACCCTAACTTATTATGGTTCCTTAAAGCAAAAGTCATGGCCATATTCCATATTTTGTAATTTTCAGTTCCAGTGAGTTTAATAGTAATAATGGGATTGCCATTTGTATTGTTAGGATGCAAATACAAAGCATCACCAAAGACAAGACTTTTCTCAGTGGAAGAGCGACCAATATTATCATCACCAACAGCCATAATACAAACAATAAGATAGACAGATATAAGAAGATAGGCAAAGAATAATCAGACAACAACAGACAGAGATAATAAGAATAAATAGTCAAGAAGATAAGGCTTTATAATAAGAAACAACAAGCACTAAGCCTGTGGATTAGGATAAACCAGAGCAGGTATTCTTACCACTCAAAGGTGGCAGATCAAGATGTTAGTCTACCCGTTTGCACCCACAAGACTTAAGTACTGTATGTTTAAAGAGGAGGTAAGACTTAGACTTACAGAGAAATATGCAGCGGAAGAACAAATCACACTCACCCTAGATTTACTTAGTCTAGGGCAAATATGAAACAGAAGATAACCAGTGATTACGCCAACAGCAGTAACCCCAAACCACACCTTTGTTGCTAAAGAGAATTAATGAGCCTGAAGCTCTGATACCATGTGCGGAAGTATAGGAAACAGTAGATAAACAACAGAACCTTTATTCAGATCTAAGCTGCAATAGTCAGCTTAGATTAATAGTATCCAAATGTTACAAGATTAGATTAATGTCAATGAGACAATAATCATATGAATGTAAAGACAAGACAAGATCAGTGAAATGATCTAAGAGAAGAGAAGAGAGTGATACAAAAGACTGCACACTCAAGTGTGTCTAACCCTAGAATAAAGGACTAATTAAATAGGGGATTAAGTTACACTAAGACCCCTCTAACGGCTATAATAATGAACTTCAGCAGAGACAATAAAATGAACTTCAGCAGGAACAAGAGAGGCTTCAGCAGAAATGATAATCTTGGAACTATAAACCACTTATGCTTTGTCTATGTTAAACCCCTGTAATATGCCTGCAAAGAACATAGCTTGAAAGCCATTAGCAATTGATAGAGTGACATGTTTGCCATAGATTATTACCACAAATTTTAACAGTTAGTCTAACAATGGATGGTTCATTTTATTGTTGTAAATAAATCTATGATGTGCGTAGTTAATGTTGTTGGTACTAGATAAAGTTAAATGTGATTTAATGAAATGATGGTCCGATATTAAAGAGTACCATTCTTCACAAACAGACTTACATCGTAACAACGATTCGACCGGAAGCTTCAATAGAATTTCGATGATGATTTCGGTTAAAAGTGTAGGAATCAATTGACTGGTTCTATTTGGATTCATTTATTTTGTTCAGGAGTTTGATTTGATTTTGAAAAATTGGGGAAAATAGCTAATGACTCATTAAATCTGACTTTTTGCAAGATGTGGTCAGTAAGTATACATATTCTAATGATTATTAAATACTTAAACTTGCATAATTGATGGTTGACATCAAGTTGCGGTGTTTTAAAATAAACAACTACATTAAACTAAAAGTCTCCAAGTTGAATCATTTAAAAATAAAATATTTAGACAAGTTGATTATCTCTTGAATGTTAATGGAAGCATATTATTAAGATTAGTGATTGGGAGACCTAACTCATATGCCTAAAGATATGACTAACCATATGTGGCATCATCCTGATGACTACAGCAATGGGCCCGCTTTTTTATAAACCACCAGGATCATGCCACATGTTTTTAGTCGCATCTTTAAGCACATAATTAGTCTTCCCAATCATTTTCCTATTATTAATACATCCATACATAAATATAACTTATCCAAAGCACCTTCTCATGAGATTCATAATGTAGACTAGGGTCATGAAAATGTTACTACCTCTGTCCCATAATAATTGTCCACTTTAACCTTTTTAAGCCTTTCTTATTCAACTTTGACCATAAATATTTTTATTTGTGTAATATAATACTTGATGAAAAATGTACGAATAGATTGAGTTTTAAATGTATTTTCATTTGGTATAATTTTTATCAAGTATTATATAACACAAATAAAAATATTGTTGGTCAAAGTTGAATAAGAAAAACTAAAAAAAGTCAAAGTAAGTGGAAGGCGTCTTGTCTTTCTATTGGGGGTAGAATTATCTTGATTAAATCGGTGCTGGAAAGTCTGCCTTGCTACTATTTTTCCATATATCGAGCACCTTGTAAGGTTATCAATGACCTTGAAGGAATGATGAGAAGATTTCTGTGGGGGGGATCGAGCGAAGTGTCTAAGATTCACTGGGTGTCGTGGGATCGGGTTGCTACTCCAAAAAAGGCGGGGGGCCTTGGTATATGTAAGTTAAATATTAGCAATACTGCCCTTCTCTCCAAATGGGGATGGAGGTTCAAAGTGGAGATTTCTTGTCTGTGGAAAAAAGTGATTGAGGCTTTGCATAGTACTAGTAGGTGTTGGGATTTTATTCCAAATAACAAGGTTTTGGGCGGAGTTTGGAATAATATCGTGAAGGTGTTGTCCAGAACCGTTATCTCGAATCTTCCTCTTAGGAGGTTCTTTAAAGGGGCAGTTGGGGATGGGGAAAATATAGCTTTTTGGCTGGATCCTTGGGTTTGCAACGCGCCCCTGAAAGACCTTTGTCCGAATCTGTTTTGCCTTGAAAAAGAAAAGAAGTGTAGGGTGAGGTGTCGAAAGCTTGTTGATGAGGTGGGTTCAGGAATGGTGGAGTTGTGGAAGTGGTCCAGAGCGCCTGTGACTGAGCAAGAGGTTGACGAGTTGGATTTCCTAAGAAGTGTTGTGGGATCGGTGGAATTGTCTGGTAGGAGGGATAAGTGGTGTTGGATTGGTGACAAGTCGGGGGATTTTAGCGTGAGTTCGGTTCGACGATTGATCTATAGTGAGTATGACTTTAGCAGCATTTATGTTACTAAGTGGTGCAAATGGATCCCGGCGAAGTGTAATGTCTTTATTTGGCAAGCGGAGATGGCTAAGGTCCCTACTTCGGATGCTCTTAGAAGAAGAAATATGGTGGGAATTGAGGCTATCTGCTCTCTTTGTGGTGAGGACAATGAGTCAGTGGAGCATTTGTTTACAGCTTGTGAGGTTGCCATGCGCGTCTGGAACAAAATCTGCAGCTGGACCCGTATCCATCATTTCTTCGCCTTTTCGTTCAGGGACTTAATTGAAGTCTATGAGCACGTGGGTTTGAGAGGTAAAGCAAAAAAAGATCTTCCAAGGTATTATCATCCTTACGTGTTGGGTCATTTGGAGAGCAAGAAACAAGGCTAAGTTTGAAGGCAAATCTGTGAAGATAGAAGAGATTATTAGTGAAGTGAAATCCATTGGCTTCCTTTGGGTTAGATCTAGAGCTAAGTTATCTAAGTTGTCTTGGGCTAATTGGTGTAAATATGTTATAGTGTAGTCGGTTGTTGTAGTTTGCCTCCCGGTCTTCGGGTTGGCTGTTTGTTAATGAAGTTTACTTTTCAAAAAAAAAGTATTCGTGATCATAGAATTGGATCACTTCATACTCATCAAGGTTCTAAAGGTTTCAATCAAGATGCTACCGTTATTTACCCGGTTTCTCGTCTATTTACTTTTTGTTTACCTACTTTTATTACATGTTAACTTCTATATCTTCAAAATAAAGTTATATATTAGCTCAATCTTATCATAACCGAAATTTAAAAATATGTCCATGTAACAATGCAATTATTTTTTAAGAGGGCATAAACTGCAAACTTGACAACGTATTCCTATTAGTGACAACAACTCTGTCCTATTTCTGCAAAATATGGTTAGTTACAACTAACCAAAAAGTGAAACCAAGTTAGAAGAACAGGGTTATCAACAAAATATGAAGAGGGGTGATGCAGAACAAAAGTAAGATAATACCATTTGATACTTAAAGATTACAAAAGAGTATCTTTTCTACAGGGCGATTGTAAATTAGCAGGTAGTACCAAAACAACTTCAAAATGGACAATTCTGCAATACGACAACCAAGATATTGTAAGATTATGGGAAATCCTAGGATATCATGTTATATTACATAACGAACTGATTTACAAAGATCTTAATAAAAAACACGAATTAGTAAACAACATGCTAATCACTAAACAGAAAAATATAAGATGGTACCCTACACTAATATGGTCTCACATTAAGCAAGGGATTATTAAAAGGTAAGTAAAGAGGAGATGACATAATTGTTAAAAGGTGACTGCTTTGGACCATAAAGGTCAGACATCTTCAATTGGTCAAAGTCAACTGTGTTACATATAAAACTGCCTAGAACATTTCCAATTAATCAACCAAATAGCCTCAACCAGAAAGAATGATATTTCATATTTGAACATGTCATGCGACACAAAGAACCGTCACGAAGTCATACATGTTTGACAGAAAAACTTGATATATTTGCCTCAATATAAATGGCAACCATGAACACAGTTGACATATGACAGCATGGTTTTTCAACAAACTTTTAATTTCATCAAGAAGTACGGGAAGGGTAGTAGCATACATCTAAATGATGGAAGTAAATACATACTGACTAGAGTTATTTCATTTGTTAATGCTACTGGAATTAGACTAAAGTTTAACGAGCATTCTTCGCTTGAGATTTCTTCATTTGCATCCATAGATGTTGATCAAGACTCCAGGAAATTCACCGTTTTTTCCTGTAAAAACAAAGAGTTGGTAAGTGCGAGCTGCCAGTCTAATGTTGATATCAACATTACAAATACTTTATTGGTACTAAACTAAGTTTCAGTTTATTGACAGGTTCATAACGAAGCCAATTCTTCTCTAACAAGTTTCTATAATTCGACATGGTGTGGTTTTGCTCTTGATTGAAATAGTACAGGATGTTTGGGACAGTAATTAACTTTGACAGAATAGTAAAACAATAATATGTAAACAACGTATATTGTATTGATGAATTGAAGTAAGTTACATTGTTTACAGACTCTAGACCTTTTATACATGTTGAAACGGTGCCTTTGTGGCAGTTATACCATTTCACAAAAGGTTAAACGACACCCTAACTAATAACTGTCAAACCTAACGACCCATATTGGCCCATCTTGACCCAGCCCATATTCTACTGAAGTTTTACAGGCTTTACAAATTACAACATATAAAACGTACTAAAATACATATAGGCTTTAAAAACTATAAACTAACTACTGATTATATTATTATTTCCAACATTCCCCCTTAATGATATAATCAGAAGTTTCTGAACTTCACTTCATATCCATCATCTTCTATCTTGATTCTCCTGTTGATTGCACTTCCATCATTGAGTTCAACTTTGCCTATCATCCTTTCCTCATCACCAACCAGCCTTGCCTCGGTTCCAACACGCCCTTGTCTTGTCTCTTCACTTGTACCCTCGCGTTCCCTCGCCCTTGGTACATAACTCCTTGCCACTTCATAATAGGCTCCTAAGAGACTCAAGTGCGTCCCATAGAACTTCTGCAACTCACTCGCATATTCCTTCGGGAACCCCATCGCATAGGCTATCTCTATCCATTTATTCTCCATAACAACTTGGGTAT
The DNA here is from genome assembly GCA_019973895.1 of Chrysanthemum seticuspe. Classification (NCBI taxonomy): domain Eukaryota; kingdom Viridiplantae; phylum Streptophyta; class Magnoliopsida; order Asterales; family Asteraceae; genus Chrysanthemum; species Chrysanthemum seticuspe. Next base: position 1,674,481 of record BPTQ01000008.1, on the reverse strand, counting down.
GACCACCCAAACCTTTGACTGTGAGATAAAGGTCTAACAGGTTCACTTTTACCCCGTTTATTCTTGCGGGTATTGGTCGTACTTTGTCTTCCATGTAATCCCTATGGAACCACTGCACCATTCGTTCAAAATGGTCCTTGACCAATTCCTTGCATTCGTCAACTATTTCCTGTTCACTAACCATTTCAATGAACCCAATTAAACTTTCAAATTCATTTTTTGATGGAACCCTCGGTCCTTGTATACCATTCATACTTTCTTCAATTGTGTTCTCTCTAAAGTACAGAGAGTCACAAAACTGCATTACGGCTTCAATAGCCTTCCCCCTGACCGCGTCCAATCTTTGCTTTTCTTCCAGGCAACCAACATTTTCTGCATTGTTGTTACTTTCTCTTTTCTTTAAAAAGGTTTGATTCCTTTAAAGGACACATATAACTCAGATGATAATCATTGCAAGTCCAACAGTGGACCATTCGTTCATAAACGGGATCATAACTTGGCGTTCCACTTGCTAATTTGTTGTCCATATCATCAAACAATCGTTTCACTGTGCATTTGGTATCCTTAAAAACCACTTCAAAACCTTGTTGCAATAACTGACTTAAACTTAGTGTATTAAAACTTGCATTAGGGACATAAAACACTCCTGGGATCACAAAGTTTCTCACTTCTGTTGGGAGTAACACTTCCCCAATCCCTTGAACCTCCAGACCCGTTTCACCGGTTGCACTCGTTCCCGCTATTTCTGCTTTGAACTTCTCGAACACGTCTAAATTTGGGGTCATGTGTCTCGGATATTCATCAGAGACATACCAGATGTTTTCCCATGCCGTCCCTATCACTTCCCAACTTATGTAAGTCTTAACCGTTTCATCATGTTTGTTTCCTGTGGTTTTTTCAAATTCCGCTTTCGCTTCGGTTTCCTTTACTTTCATCTATTTCCTTTTCTTGAATTCGTTCCTTCTGTGCTTACTTGGGCAATTCCAGTAAGCATGCCCTCTAGTGAAGCATATATAACATCTTGATCGCTTCATCTTTCTCGGAACACTCGTATACATCAACGTGGCCTTGTAATCCTTTAGGTTGCACAAACTTAAGCAATCCAAATTCTGAATTACTTCCCTTCGTCGTTGATTCCAGAAATCATCATCCTGGTACCGATACTTCCTCGCGATGGTACTTCCATCTTTTTTCATTGTCCCGCGCATTTTTGAAGCGTTAAACACTTCGATTTCCTTCACTTTATTTTTCAACATCTCCTTACTGTCAAAAGAAATTCGTTTCTTTTGACTGTACATAGGCAACTTGTCTGTAATCTTCTCCCTTGACAAAAAACCCTTTTCATAGTTTCTTTGCATATGGTTACGAGTCGGCTTCTCCCAAGATTTAATACCTTTGGCTCTGATGCCACTATTGACATGTTCATAACGAAGCCAATTCTTCTCTAACAAGTTTCTATAATTCGACATGGTGTGGTTTTGCTCTTGATTGAAATAGTACAGGATGTTTGGGACAGTAATTAACTTTGACAGAATAGTAAAACAATAATATGTAAACAACGTATATTGTATTGATGAATTGAAGTAAGTTACATTGTTTACAGACTCTAGACCTTTTATACATGTTGAAACGGTGCCTTTGTGGCAGTTATACCATTTCACAAAAGGTTAAACGACACCCTAACTAATAACTGTCAAACCTAACGACCCATATTGGCCCATCTTGACCCAGCCCATATTCTACTGAAGTTTTACAGGCTTTACAAATTACAACATATAAAACGTACTAAAATACATATAGGCTTTAAAAACTATAAACTAACTACTGATTATATTATTATTTCCAACACAGTTCAATACAATTATGTGTCCGTACATAATACTGCAATTACTTTACTTAAATTCCTCACTAATTAGCAATGTTGCAAAAATGGTCAACTCGGCCGATTAATCGTTAATCGGTCGAGTACCTTGTCATTTTTTGATAATCGGTCAAAAAATCGGCATAGGAAAAAAATCGACACTAAGCAGTCAAAAAATCGGCCTAATCGGCCGAATCGGTCAAATCGGTCATTTTAAAAATAATAATAATTTAGGCATTATACTTACTTTGGAGATCGTATATTTCACTTATAACGCACAATGGGCTCATAATCAGAATTGGAGCCTTTTATTGAGGTTTATAAACATAGCAGGCTTGGAATCAGTTAAGATTTTTAGTTTGGTCTCCAAAAATACCAAAAAATTGCAGGAAATGCCAATCCGATTAATCACCGATTAATCCCGACTTGACCAATTACTCGATGCAGGGTGGTCGACCGCCCGACTACCGATTCACGATTTTTGCAACATTGCTAATTAGTGAACAAGTTAAAGCTACTGATTAGTAACCAGTTTACTATTTTGCTTTTAAGTCTTAGTTTGACTTAATGTAGTAATTAAACACCAGTCGTATACAAAGGAGTCAATGTGTTGGATATTACTTAAGTCCAAAATACTGGATTTTATACTTTCATGTTTATGTAAAGACAATGTTTCATTTGTTTGTATTATAAGTATTAAGACATATGCAGTTTGATCCTTGGTGTTCAATTGACTACAGCCTTAGGTAAATGTGGCTAGAGCCACTTAGACATATTAATGACCATGACTAATGGTCGTTACAATGGCAGTTAAGGTTGTTAAAAGGCATAACTGCCTTATCCATGAAACATCACAACCTTTGGTCATACCCCTTCATAACATATATATAGGACAATGTAATTTCGTTTTTATCAATCAATAACAATTACTTTTATGTTTTAACTTTCCCTCATTATTTTTTCCTGCGCAATTTCTATTTGCATACAACATTCACAACAACACTGCACATATATTCCTTTGGCCTAGAAGTTCTTATCTCTCAAGGGGATCAGTTGGCCATTACAATAAATGGCATCAGAGCAAAAACACTGGGAGAACCCTGCCAACAAGATTCCAAAGAGATTTCATTGCAAGACAAATACAAAGGGAAAACAGTACTAGATTTGGGAAATGTATGAGACAACTGTCTCATGAATTCAAAGCCATGCTTAGAAAGAAGATGATGGACATAGAAACCTGAAACCAGGCTTTGCCAAAACCACAGATACCCAATACTGAGAAGCATAAAAGGTATATATGCTTTGGGTGTGGTGTGAGAGGACATATCTCTGCAAATTGTCCAAACAAGAAAGAAGACAAGCATGGTGCAAAACCAAAGGAGAAGGAGAAGACAGAAGAATCAAATGTTCAGATTGACTACCCAGAATATATACATTTTTCTACAGATTTCATGGTGGAATCCCCTAATGAAGAAGGATGGAATAACATCTGGTATATCAGCAATAGGGTGGACAAACATGTGTGTTCAAATTTGAACCTATTTGCCAAGATGAAAGAAGATTTTCTGTTGAAAGGATGCATGAACAACATAAACTAATGTTTATCCATGGGGTAGGAGAAGTACAAATTCGAATTGGGAATGATATCCTCATCATCCCTGGTGTGTCCTACACACCAGATGTTTCACCGAACATCTTGTGTGCCAAACAATTAGAGGTGCAAGGATTGGAACTTACTTTCAAGGGCAACAAGTGCAGACCCATACCTATGTTCAAACATCCACAAGACTGTTGTTTTGATCCAAACAAAATGAAGCATAAACAAAACATGTATATGGAGAATTTCTACAAATTACTTGCAGAAAGTTCCATGGAGAGAAAGGAGGAGGATTAGAAGAACACCACATCAAAACAAGATGAATCCATCTTTGTCAAAGGTGTAAACTATCCTGTTAATATTTCCTCTTTTAAAGATCTTGTTTCATTTCTTGACTTAATTAAAATTGATAACACAATAAGCCAAGAGTGGGACAAATTTAGAGATGCCTTTAATAAGGCATATATCTGGTTTTTTACTGTCCATCTGGATAGGGACATACCAGGCCCTATTCCACCAAGAATTGAAGACAAAGAGATCCACTTGATGGATCTCTGTAAAATTGTGGACACACTTGGGGGATACCTCAATGTGGTGTTCACACAAGAATTTGATTTTATTGCAGAAATATTTGGTCTTGAAAAGAAAAATGGCCATGAGATTAAAACATGTTACAACCATTATCTAGATGTCTTTAAGTCTTTTTATAGCACTGCAAGGGCCTCAAGGACTGAAACAGAAGGACTTGTTTCAGGGAGCATAAAGAAATGCATTGGAGAGATTCCAAAAGGAGAGCCTAAGAATATGCAGAAAGACACAAGGTTGGAACATTTCGGTGTGATGCTGGAAGATCTCAACTGCAAGGAAGGATCAAGCAACAATTTGTATGAGAAGGAAGGGACAGGAAGCTCCAAGACTTATGGAGATTATGACAGTGATGATTTCACAATCATCATTTGATCAAACCAGAAAGGAAGGCTAGAAGCACCAGCATTTTGTCCTTAGGGAGGAATGTTGGATATTACTTAAGTCCAAAATACTGAATTTTATACTTTCATGTTTATGTAAAGACAATGTTTCATTTGTTTGTATTATAAGTATTAAGACATATGGAGTTTGATCCTTGGTGATCAATTGACTGCAGCCTTAGGTTAATGTGGCTAGAGCCACTTAGACATATTAATGACCATGACTAATGGTTGTTTATACAGTTATGAAAGGGACAGTTACAATGGCAGTTAAGGTTGTTAAAAGGCATAAATGCCTTATCCATGAAACATCACAACCTTTGGTCATACCCCTTCATAACATATATATAGGACAATGTAATTTCGTTTTTATCAATCAATAACAGTTACTTTTATGTTTTAACTTTCCCTCCTTATTTTTGCCTGCACAATTTCTATTTGCATACAACATTCACAACAACACTCCACATATATTCCTTAGACAAGTCACTGCACAACAATGGCATACAATCACATATCACATGATACCAATTGGCCTAGAAGTTCTTATCTCTCAAGGGGATCAGTTGGCCATTACAATACAATGCTTGGTAATTTAGGAAATCTGGGAAACGTTATTCTGATTATATTTTATCCGGAAGAAATTGTGTAGATGTAAACGATGTTCACAAAATATGTATTAAAGTACGGTATTTTTTTAGCCAAAAAGTTCTGTTCATATCAAGTGGATATCCATATAAAGCGCCACATCAGCAATAGCAAGCCAAATGGTAGTAGGTTACCTCTTGTTTTAGTATTTGATAGCTCTGAAACACTTGTTTTGCAGATTCTCCAAGACCAAGCAGGTTGTGGCGGCAATCATAGGACTCGAGCTCGTCTCTCAACTGTTTGACATTCTGCAAAAAATATAAAAATAAATAAACACATGTCAACAAGTAGCTAAATTTAAAGGCATCGATCATTTCATTTCATTGCATTTGCGGAAAATTTGAAAATATTGTCATGGTTGTTACCTGGCACCCAGCCTCTAGAGCTAGTTTAAAGAATCCAAGTGATATATGATGCATTGCAGCCTTTTCAGATTCTCTTACTCGAGATAGCCAATATGACTCGGAAGTCATAGCATTGAATTCCTTACTGTTCAATGATCTTAAACTCACATTTGACGTTGGTTCCCCCCTAAATATTAAAAATAAACATGAACCATTTTCATGCAAATGGAAATAAGAACGGAAATATGATTCAAGTCCATAAAATTAATGAGAAAGTAATCACAACCTGTTTCTCTATCCAAACACTCCAACTTATGACTATCGAAATGCAATCCCAAACACCCTCTGATTTTGCATAAAATAAGGGTTGTTTCTCTATCCAAACACTGCAACATATGCTTTTTATTAATTAATGCAATCCCACACATACACTCTAATTTCAGCATGCATATAACTAATAATCACAACTTGTTTCTCTACCCGAAGTCAAACATTATGGCGTTTATATATATTCTGGATGAAATCTTAAACACCCGGTAACCAAATAAATTAATAACCAAAACTTGTTCAAACGGCTTTTAGTTTCAGCATAAAAAAGCTAACTATCCTCACATTCCTAAATGCTCTCTAATTTGAGCATAAAGTAGGCCAAATTACTCTGCAACAAATAACTTAAATGCGATTCCAAACAACCTCCTAAATATTAGCAATTCCATAGACACTGTAAAATAAGCATAATAAAATAAAGGCACTTAGGGGTGGCTTAGTGGTAAAAAGCTATGAGAGTCATTACTAAAACGTGAAAGGTCTCAAGTTTATGATAGGCAAACAACTATGAAGCAGCCACGAAAACCTTTCCTGAGAAAAAGAGGGTTGTCTCTGGTTTGTGTATGTGTGTCGGTTGGTTTAAACCCGGTAGATAAGTCGGGTAAAAGGTCACAAAGTCATGGATAAAAAAAAGGATTATAAAAGAAGCATAATGTAAGGACTTCTTTTCATATTGAAAATATGTTAAACCTTGTGGAAGAAGCCGTAGAAGCTGATTTAACCTTTCTACTTCCTGTAATAACAACAAAAAAGTTTACATTTTACTAATTCAAATAAACACAAACAAATTACAAGAGATGATAACGTTCCTTATATGAACAAAACATAATAATATGAGAGAAACCTGACAATTGGAACTAACAACGATGAGCTGGTTATACTTAAAAAGACTATAACTTTGCTAATGATGTTCTGAAATAAGGCTTATATGGCAAAAAAGATAACTATATACGTCTGAAATTGCAATAAATTGAATTAAGGTTTTGTTTGTTATTCAAAATAGTAATTTAGGTTTACGAGCGCGCATATAATGTTTTTGAAAATGTGTGATTGTTTACATCTATTACTCTTTCGTCCTAAAAGTATATTACATTCATTTTGATATATCATATAGAAGTTGTCCATTTCTCACTTTAACTAATCAAAAATTACTTTATTTGATAGATAAAAAGTTTGACTGGTTAAAGAGTGTAATTGTTTCACCTTTTGTATTTTAGTGATTTTTTTCTTTTTTGTACTTTATAGTTTTACTCTCTACATACATTATAGAATTACCCCTTGACGGCACTATCTGTTACTCCAATACGATGTGATATCAGTCATGTCATGAGGTAAAGTTATAAAAGAAATTATTAAGAAAATCACTAAGCATATGTTTATTATTAAAGTTAAATTATCCAACTTTAAAGAGAATAAAAAAAAAAAAAAAAAAAAAAAAAAAAAAAAACATTGACTAGAAATATGTCTAGTCAAGAGGGTATTTATATCGAAGTTTTTAATTTCTGCACGTTGCAGCGGGTTGAAACAAACATTATTTTCTTTAAAGCCGAGATCATAACTTACCTAAAGGGGGAAAAGGTGAAACCAGACTCTCAACAACAATGCATGCTTCAAGAATTGTATCATTGTACTGAATCTCCCGGGACGAACTATCTTTTGAACCATAGATATGCTCGTCTGAAAGCTGAAACAACATTATCCCGTCATTTGAAATAAACAAAGGAACCGGATATTGATCAATCCAATCATCAGTCACATATGGGAACGAAGCCAACTTAGTCCACGAATCTTTCACTCCATAAACCTTCATTACCCATAAGTCCGCATGACTTTCATAATAATAACAAAGCCCGCACAAGCATTCTCCCAAAACCCCCAAACTCAAATTCGTATCAACTTCATCATACTAAAATTTCAAAACTTCACCATAAGTCTCCTTTGCTAAATCAAGAGAAAGTATCCCCTGCTGCGACGAAACCCAAACCACCCAGTGCAAAGCTCCATTTGAAAAAATACCACAACCATTCATTGGGAACGTATAAGAAAATTCACCTATATCTTTCCACTTTCCAGCTTTCAAAGAGTATATTTGCACAATATCACCAAGTTCAACAATTTTGAAATCATCAGTAGATTCATCATACCCGAAAGAATAATAGTCACGCACACAACATCTCAAACCAATTGGTAACCCCTTCCATATTCTAGTACTCGGGTTATATATAAACAGATTATAATCATCAGCTTTATAATCCCCAACTACTAAAATGCATACTAATCCATTACAAGAACCAACTATCCCAACCTCTTGAGATCGAGTTCGTTGCAATGGATTTTCAAGCTGTATTGCATTATTCACAGATTTATCAAACAACACATCATAAAGAGGACAGCTGTAGAGATCGTTTTTTCGTGTTTTGTAAATAAGTCTATGTTGTGCATAGTTAATGTTTGTACTAGATAAACTATAATGTGATCTAATAAATTGTTGTTCGGAAATTAAAGAGCGCCATTCTTTACACACAGACTTACATCGTAACAATGATTTAACTGAAGCCTTCAACAAGATTTCACGGATGATGTCTGGTGGAAACGAACGACTGATTTCAAGTGTCATTAGGGTTGAATAGTTTCAGTTTGAAGGAAAAGAACACGTTTTCTTCTTTTTGTATTGGCTTTTATAAATGGTTTCATATGACCCCTTTAACTTATGTACATCAAATACTTTAGTCCATGTAGAGAGTAATTTTGAACCAGAAGTTATATCCCATGCACATCAAACACATTAGTGTTGAATTTTTAGTTATTACGATTTCACGGATTGATGTTTTCTTCCTTTTATAAAGTCTTCTTTAACTAGCCAACTACCGTTTTATTACGGTACAAGAGTGATACTACTCGACTTGGTAGACACATGTAGTACAACCAAATGGATATCCAAACATAAATGGTGCTAGCCATAAGGTGGAAACAAAGTCACAGTATATGTACAATAGTTAACCAATTTTCTCAACCTCGCCAACATTTGGTAAATGTTAGCCCTTGTAATGTTGTTAGATCAAATAATAGTCAAACTTTATTATGTTAAGACTTTAGTTAATATGTAAATAAGTATTTAGTATGTTCTGTGTGCATATGGGTCGAACTAGAAGTATGCTTATGGGTCAAGAACTCTTTAACCCAAACAGGCCCATATAGGATGACAATTATTTAGAAAACGGTTACATCTCAAACATCACAACGTTTGGATGAAACCTTGGTATCGTTTAGGTTGCTATATAATGTGAGTTTTCAACCTGTGAAAATCACAACAATCATTTATATCTACAAAGTCAACCTTTTAGTATTATTTCATATTTTACCCGTCTTTACTGTTCCATTACCAAACAAGATTACACAGTCAAAATCCAAACATGAAACACTTATTGAAGCAACGAATTGTTGGCAAACCTCCTGTGAACAATTGGTATCAGAGCGCCGGCTCTAATCCGTGGGAAACGCCAACGTTCAAGCAACCATCAGGCTTTCAAAGTGGCCATTATTTGTTAAGAGAAACACCAAAACGCATGTACCAGTGGAATACGAGGAAGAAGAAGAGTATATCACCAAAGGGGAAACAACTATTGGTACAAACGGTATTGGAGAACGAAGTCTTTAATGCCACGAACAAAACAGAGGGCGTGAAAGAACAAAAGCAGAAAACCGTTGCAAGAAAGAAAGAAAAGAAGTCAAAATGCTACATATGTAGGGAGAAAGGACACCCCTTTTGGGCGTGTGAAAGAAGAAAGAGATTGGCAGGGGTCGAATTACAACAAGAAGTGGACATCACAAACAAAATCATTGATCAAGAAAGAATGTACCCAGAAAAGGTGCACATCTATGGAGATTATATAGTGCAAGGTACTGACAAAGAAGGGTGGAACGATATCTGGTATGTAAGTAATAATTACAAAGTTCATATGTGCCCTAGGAGAATTTTGTTTGATGATGTTAACTATAAGTTCAAGTTAATAGGCAAAGAGGAGTATGAATGCAAATTTATATTTTCATATGGAATTGGTACTACCACCATTAAAACAGAGCATGGTGAATTGGTGGTAAGACAAGTGCAATATACCCCTGAGGTTTCCCTCAACATACTTAGTCTAGAATTTCTAGAAAAACAAGAGTTCTCTGTAAAAATTAAGGATACTAGATGTAGCATTTATCATATGTATTATGATGAAGAAACAATTTTGGAGTTGCCACTTGATGATGAGAAAGAAAGAGTTGGGCCAAGAGAAGTTGTGAATGAACACAACCAGTATTTGCAAAAGTACTTTGAAGCAATTGACCCAAGTGATCAGTGTTCATTGGTTAAAGGACTGGAGGATTTGGATTGGAATAAAGATGTGACTCAGGACTACATGGATGATGAATATTTAAGCTTCAATGGAACCTTATACGCCCTGAAGGTTAATTCATTTTCAAGGTTCCTCTCATTCATGAACTTGTTGAAAAAAGATAGCCTGTTATATAAAAATTGGGAAGTCTTCAACAAGAGATTTGTAGATTTGTTAAAATGGTTTTACTTGGTGCATTTAAATTATGATGCACTTGATGCAATACCACCTGTTGTCAAAGATGTAGAAGTGAACCTGTTATGTCTGTTGAAAGTTGTTGAAAACTTGGGAGGCTATTTCTCAGTCACCATGGGTGATAAATGGGGAACTATAGCACAGTTACAAGGTCAGGCCTGGATGTGGATCTAGTTGTAGTCTACCATGAAACTGCTAGTGTGCCTTGGGGTGAAAAGTCAAATAAAGTAGGAGAAGCAAGCAATGATGGCTTGGCCATGGACCTGCAAGACCAGAAGGACAAGAGAGTGAAGGATGGAGCAATAGAGACAAGACAAGACCATTTTGGTGTCAGGCTGGAAGACAAAGATGAAGATCAAGATGATAGCAGCCAAGGAAGTAATGACTTTGAAGTCATCACATGAAGTTACAGCAAGCAGGATTCAAGAAGATTGATGCTAAAATATTATTAGGGGGAAATTGTTAGCCCTTGTAATGTTGTTAGATCAAATAATAGTCAAACTTTATTATGTTAAGACTTTAGTTAATATGTAAATAAGTATTTAGTATGTTCTGTGTGCATATGGGTCGAACTAAAAGTATGCTTATGGGTCAAGAACTCTTTAACCCAAACTGGCCCATATAGGATGACAGTTATTTAGAAAATGGTTACATCTCAAACATCACAACGTTTGGATGAAACCTTGGTATCGTTTAGGTTGCTATATAATGTGAGTTTTCAACATGTGAAAATCACAACAATCATTTATATCTACAAAGTCAACCTTTTAGTATTATTTCATATTTTACCCGTCTTTACTGTTCCATTGCCAAACAAGATTACACAGTCAAAATCCAAACATGAAACACTTATTGAAGCAACGAATTGTTGGCAAATCTCCTGTGAACAGTAAACATATTTCTATAAAAATTATATTCGTCTTTCATGTCAAAAGAAAGAGTGGTATCACGTTTGTTGACACCATGGTCATGCTTAACTACCGCATCCGAGAAGATACCCATTTCATCAGGATTATTGATGTGAATATGAGAAACTTGAAACCATTTTCCCAGAGCCGGCTCTAAGAATACAGACCTTTATAAAAAAAATATGAGATACATTAGGTAAATTAACGATACAATAGATAAATTTTGTAGCAATGGGTTACTTTAATTCACAAATGTGACTTATATATACAATGTGAGACTTGACTCTATAACAATTTAGTTAACCCGAATCAAATAAGGATTATTTGGGTTTTCTAGACCTTTATAACGGTTCGGGTTTCGGGGTTAACCCAAATAAGCTTTGGTATAAGTAAACAATTCAGGTATATGTAATCAGTTTCACATGTAAGTATGCAACAATTGCAATGAGACACATTTGCATATCCTCTTTACTTGCAATTATACACAACAAGTCAACTTTCTGTGGCAATAGTCAACTTTCTGTGGCAAGAAAGAACTTACGAAAAATATTTGGAGATAAAGATAGGAATTGGGATGTCCTATTTGGAGCCATCATTGATACTATTAAATTGAGATTGATGAGTCTATACCAGCTGCAAGTTTGTTGGAATTTCAAGTTGAATGTTCAACAATGCATAGTATGAGTGTGATTGTAGTTAATTCTTGTGCTAAACTTGAACCGGAATTAAGTAATATGTGGATGTTGCTAATGATGCTAAGCAAAAATGGTGACTCAGTGAAAGATAGGACTAACTAGTCTTAAGGAATTGGTGTTAGAATAGCTGTCGATTTTGAATTTGTGGTATGTTTATTTGGTATATAGACACAATTCACCTTTTCACCTAAAAAAATATGTTTGATTTCATTTGTAGTTCTTAAAAGCTAGTACTGGAGGAGGAACCAAATATGAAACTGTTCTCAAAGACCATATTTATAATAGTACGGTGATAAGCTAATTCTTTAATTTTAAACAAATTTTAATTACAATGAGAAACATATAATCCAATCAAATTGCAATCCAGGAAATGTAAATGTTGTAACCATTAGGGGCGAGCTTTTCTAACCAAGAACCAATTCAAACCAACCAACCTTCGGTTCTGAATTCAGGTTTATGGTAAACTAATTTTGTTTTCGGGACGGTTAAACCGGGAAAAAAACAAGTGACTCGAATAAGTAAACCACTGGAGCATGTGAATAAGTAAGGGAAAGCACAAAAGAGAACTGCAATATTGTACTGGAACAAAACACATGCCCAACAAATCGAAGGCAATGTTTTTAAATTCTTCACTCAGTCAGTTATGTACCAAACCGACTGATTATTTTCAGTTCAGTTTTCTGTTTCATATTTATTGGGTTAATCACCATCGACCCACTCTAACCCACTTAAACCCATTATGACCCAGTCAACGAAAGTCAACCTTAACGAAAGTCAACAAGAAGCAGTTACAACAAACGGTTACATAGCAGTTACAAATAACTGCCACTTTCCCTGAACCATCACAATGGTTCATTTGTGCCATTTCATTCATTATATATACTTGATACATTTGATGTAAAAACATGATGACATATTATTGATTAATACAAAGACATATTTACGTTTTATTAATCCTGCACATTACTTGGTATACTTTTGATTTAACGTTAAGACCATAGATCCCGTTTCAAAGGCCAACAATTGGTATCAGAGCGGTTTGGTCTAACTAACCAACAATCATCACTTACCGTACTCGTTTTAGTTTCCAGAATCAAAAACAAATCAAAACAGTTTCGATAAAAAAAATATTCTGCAAATCGATAAGAACACAAAAAATCCAAGACGTCATTTTTTTTTTTTTGTGTCTTCACACCTTTGTCGCAACAGGGGAATAATCACTTAGTAATTACTCACAACCCGACAACAAAACAAATTCGCAAAATTTTTCCGAAACCAGTTTCAACTACCCAATCCAAAAAAGGATCAGAAAACGAATTCAAATCGTTTAACATTCGATTCAAATAAAAACTAAACGAGCGTCATCAATTAGGGCACAAACCAAAGATTTGAATTAGAACAAACACACCTGTTCATAAACGGAATCAAGCCCAGAAGGATCAATTGAAACCTAAATTGATTCATTTGCATACTCCAATCGTAAAATTACTCTCGGATTAGAAAATCCCCAAATAAGTCGAAACCCTAGGTTTCAATTGGAGGAATACTTGTGCTCGTAAAAGAACACCCATACCGGAGAAAGAAGAAGAGGCGGTAAAAAAAACACAGCCATTAAAAGGCCGGTCAACCGTCGATTATTGGAGAAGAAGAAGATCAAAAGTTATCTTCTTAGAGAGAGAGAGAGACTGATATTACTGTCTCAGAAAAAGAAAGAAAAGAATACGCGTGGGTTTTATCTAAAAAAAACGAAACGGAGATAAAAAGTCAATATACAAAGGACGCGTATACGCAAGGGCCACGCAAAGGATAATATTAATAGGGCATCGGGTTAAACCATCAACCCCTCCAGGTTCCAAAAGATTAAAAATGCCACCTTTCACTTTTACTTTATATATTACTTTTGATATATATTGTTTTTTAGTTTGATAAGTTATTTTAAAAAAATTATTAAAATCTTATCATATTTTTATAGTATATCTAACCTAGTGATTACACTGCTTAGAATACTGATTAGGAATAATTTGTAAGGAGTAATTAACCTTAGGTTATTCATTTTTAAATTTATAATCTCCAATGATAGTTTAAAAATTGTTAAAACTATACCTAGAAAAGTTTTACACCCATTTGAGGAAGATAAAACATTAAGAGCTCATTTTAAGAAATAAGATTTTTTTTTTGAAACACTTTGTGTTAAAATTCTTTATTGGATATTTATTGTCATTTAAGAAATGACGAAAGGAAAGGAATCTAGTACTAACATTTCGAATAGTACACCCCAATTTCAATGCCCAATCCTAAAGCCCGCGAATTACTCATTATGGGCAATTCGAATGCAAATCATTCTCAAAGAGAATGGTTTATGGGAAACAATTGAGCCGACTGAAACGACTCAACCCGATAAGAAAAAGAATAAAACCGCTATTGCTTTCCTTTATCAAGCCTTACCGAAGAACAATTACTTCAAATAACAAAGCACAAAACTGCAAAAGACATTTGGAATGCTTTGAAAACTAGACACGTTGGCGAAGACAGAGTTAAACAAGCAAGAATACAAACACTCAAATCCGAATTTGAGATGTTATATATGAAGGAAGATGAAACAATCGACACCTTCACCACAAAACTTACAACACTCGTAAACAAAGCAGCTAGTCTAGGACACACAATAGAAGATGAAACCTTAGTACGGAAATTACTAAATGTTGTACCCGAAAGGTATCTGCAAATAGTCGCATCTATAGAACAATATTCCAATCTAAGTGAAATGACATTAGAAGAGGCAATAGGAAGACTTAAGACCTACGAAGAAAGGATTAAGTTCAAGAAAGGAAAACAAGTGGACAGTCAAGAAAAACTGATGTTCACACGACATGACAATAGAGGGAAAAATTTTAGAGGACGTGGACGTGGAAGATATAAAGGATGGAGAAACCACGATAAAAATAACCACGAAAAGAAGGATGGAGAAAACACTCACAATCACTTCAACAAACAGAATATTGATTTCAGCAAAGTCAAATGTTACAAGTGCAGAAAAATTGGTCATTATGCATCTAAGTGTTATGCAAAACTAAACACTAATATGATTTCTAATCTTGTCGAGGAGGACTTAGAACCTACCTTATTAATGGCAATATTAGAAGACCCACATGTAACAAAGCTAGAAGATCAAAAGGTCTCGTTACACGAAGAAGATGTTGGATATAAAGAGACAAGTGTCGATAGTCAATGGTACTTAGACAACGGAGCTAGTAACCATATGACTGGGATAAGAGAACACTTTAAAGAACTAGATGAGAACGTTAGTGGAAAAGTAAGATTCGGAGATGGATCTCATGTAGAGATTAAAGGAAAAGGTTCAATCCTATTAGAATGTGAAGACGAGAAACAAAGAATCATATCTCAAGTCTATTACATTCCCAGCTTAAAAAACAACTTATTGAGCCTTGGACAATTTACCAAAATTGGTTGTAAAGTTGTAATGGACGACGATGAACTACGACTTTATGACATGGACAACAAAATCTTCTTGAAAGTCACAAGACAAAGAAACCGTCTATACAAAGCAAATCTGAAGATAGGCACACCTGTTTGCTTATTAGCAAACTTAAGTGACAACACTTGGTTATGGCACGCAAGATTAGGACACCTCAACTTTGAATCATTAAAATCTATGACTCAAAGAGAGTTAGTTCATGGAATACCTGCCATTAAACATACAACACAAATTTGTGATGTTTGTTTAGTTGGTAAACACAACAGAGCACTATTTCCCAAGAAAGCAAAAACTATATCAGCATCACCATTAGATTTAGTTTATGGAGATTTATATGGACCAATAATACCACCAACACCATCTGGAAAGAAATATATATTCTTGTTAGTAGATGACTACTCAAGATATATGTGGGCGTATTTCCTAAACACGAAAGATAAGCATTCGATACTTTCAAGGAATACAAAGAAACAATAGAGAAGGAGCTAAGGATAACATTAAAAATGTTAAGAACTGATCGTGGAGGAGAATTCACATCTAACGAATTCACTCAATACTGCAAAGAGAACGGCATAGCACGACAACTAAACGCACCTTACTCACCACAACAAAATGGAGTAGTTGAACGAAGAAATAGGACAATCATGTCTACAACGAGACGCATGATGAAAGCAACTAACATGCCACAAAACTTTTGGGCTGAAGCTATTAGACACGCTATATACATTCTAAACAGCGTTCCTACAAGAGCCTTAGAAGACATCACTCCATATGAAGCTATTAAGAAAAGAAAGCCAATCTTAGAAACTTTAAGAGTTTTTGGCTGCATAGCATATGCAAAGGTACCATCACAACATCTAACAAAGTTAGATGATAGAAGCAACAAAATGGTATACTTAGGAAGCGAACAAGGATCAAAAGCTTATAGATTGTTTGATCCAACAACACAAAGAATATGTGTTAGTAGAGATGTGAAGTTTAAGGAGGATGAAGCATGGGACTGGAAGGATTACCTGGATGAACACACCAATGATGAACCCGAATGGTTTGACTTCAAAGTCGAAAACCTTGAAGCCATAAACGAACATCAAGAAAACGAAAACCAACCAGATGAAGAAGACAATGATATCCCTGCAAATGATGATCATGAATATGAAACATCAACAACTGACTCACCCTCACAATCACAAACACTTCGCACACTATCTACAATTTCATCACGAATAAATACTCAATTCTCACCAACTACCTCAAGACATTCAACCAATCAAAGTAACTCAACTACAACCCGGAATTTACATCCAGACTTTGATCATACACCATTACAAGGTTTTAGAACGTTGAATGATTTATATGAAAACACCGAGGAAGTCTTACCCGAGCATTTATAACTAGCTGAAGATGAACCCAAGAATTACAAGGAAGCATCGAACAATCAAAAATGGATTGAAGCAATGAAGGTCGAATTAGATTCCATCAATAGAAACAATACATGGGAACTAACCACTCTACCAAAAGGACATAAAGCCATTGGATTAAAGTGGGTATTCAAGACCAAGAAAGATGCTAATGAAAATATAGTCAAGCATAAAGCAAGACTAGTAGCAAAAGGCTACATACAAGAGCATGGCATAGACTTTGAAGAAGTCTTTGCACCTGTAGCAAGAATGGAAACAGTCTGATTACTATTAGCCATAGCTGCTAATAACAAATGGGAAGTACATCACTTAGACGTCAAATATGCATTTCTGCATGGAGACTTAAAAGAAGAAGTGTATGTTACACAACCCGAAGGATTTATAAAAGAAAATGGAAAAGTCTACAGATTGATAAAAGCTCTATACGGATTAAAACAAGCACCACGTGCATGGAACATAAAGTTAGACAATACCTTGAAATCCTTAGATTTCAAGAAGTGCGCTTTAGAACAAGCTGTCTACACGAAGAAATCAAAAGACTCAATACTTCTAGTAGGAGTCTATGTGGATGATTTAATCATCACTGGCACACCAAAGAATGAAATAGACAAATTCAAAGCTCAAATGGAAGAGAAATTCGAGATGAGTGACCTAGGATTACTATCCTACTACTTAGGAATTGAAGTCACACAAACTGGAGGTGACATATCAATAAAACAATCCGCTTACGCAAGCAAGATCCTAAAGGAAGTTGGAATGCTAGACTGCAACAAAACTTTAATACCTATGGATCCAGGAACAAGACTAACAAAGAACACTGAAGAAACAACGGTCAACTCAACTGAATATAGAAGCTTGATTGGATGCTTACGATATTTGCTACATACAAGACCCGACTTAAGTTATTCCGTTGGATTACTTAGTCGTTTTATGCAAGAACCGAAGGAACAACACATGAAAGCTATAAGGCAAGTACTACACTATGTTAAAGGAACAAAAGACTATGGAATCACCTACAAGCACAATGGAAGAAAACAGATACAAGGCTATAGTGACAGTAGCTACGGAGTCAATACTCAAGAAGGCAAAGGCACTACTGGAATTATATTCTACTACGGTGAATCACCAATCAGCTGGAGTACACAAAAGCAAGCCACGGTAGCTTTATCGTCATGTGAGTCCGAATTCATTGCAGTAACAGCAGCAGCAACACAAGCATTATGGCTAAAGAGACTGCTTAGCAAGCTTACACACACGGAAGAAGAAAATGTTACAATACTGGTAGACAACAAGTTCGCCATCGAACTAATGAAGAATCCCGTATTCCACGGAAGAAGTAAGCACATTGATATAAAATACCACTTTATAAGAGAATGCGTCGAAAGAGAAGACTTACAAGTCGAATTCATAAGTGGAGAATTTCAGAAGGCTGACATACTGACAAAGGCATTACCGAAGATCAGATTCCTCACAATGAGACAACTAATTGGAGTCAAAGATCTGAAACAAGCCGATTGTGATTAAGGGGGAGAATATTGGGTTAATCACCATCGACCCACTCTAACCCACTTAAACCCATTATGACCCGGTCAACGAAAGTCAACCTTAACGAAAGTCAACAAGAAGCAGTTACAACAAACGGTTACATAGCAGTTACAAATAACTGCAACTTTCCCTGAACCATCACAATGGTTCATTTGTACCATTTCATTCATTATATATACTTGATACATTTGATGTAAAAACATGATGACATATTATTCATTAATACAAACACATATTTACGTTTTATTAATCCTGCACATTACTTGGTATACTTTTGATTTAACGTTAAGACCATAGATCCCGTTTCAAAGGCCAACAATATTTTCTAAAAAGTCGGTGGTCGCATCTATTTTCGTCCGTTAAGGCCGATTTTGACCCGCGGCTCAGGCCTAACCATAAGGTGAAACCAGAGTCAACTTTATTGCATTTTTGCTAAAACTTGACTGATCTGAGAATCAAAGCTCAGAAACCTTCAATTGGTCAAAGTCAATGTATAGCATATACAAATACAACTCCCTAAAACAAGTTCATTTATTCTACCAAATAGGCTCAATCAAAAAGAGTGAGATTTGAACATGTTATCCTACACCATGTTTGGCAGTAGAGGTTGATATATTTAACTCAATATAAATGGCAACCATGAACACAGTTAATATACGGCAGCATGGTTTTTCAACAAACTTTTAATTTCATCAAGTATTGGAAGCGTAGTAACATACATCTCATTTAAGGAAATAAAAACGTACGAAAGTAGAACTATATCATTTGTTAGAGTTTGATTAAAGCTCAATTGATGTTCTTGGCCGGCTGGCAGATTTCTTCATATGCATCCATAAATGTAAAAGACTGCAAAGAATACACCCTTTCCTGAAAGAACAAAGATTCAGTGAGTGTGAGTTGCCAAACTAATGTTGATATCGACATACCATGGTGTAAAAGTTTAATAAGATGATATCATTTTATTACATTTATATCTACAATATATTTCTTGGAAGCAAGGGCAAAGATAGAACTCAGGTCAGAGGTTAAAGGCTTTAAAAAACGAAGGTGTGTGACTTATTTTCAACAGCTATCTGGTTTGTCTTATCAACCAAAATCTGTACTCGTATACAAGAAGGTGTGTGACTTATTTTTATACAAAAACAATGCAAAACAATCAAACAGTGATCCATCAAAGTATCAAACAATAAAAGGTCTTAGTCAAGACACAAAAGGTATACAGCGATTATAACAGACCCCTGCTTCCTATTAGGTGAAATCTAAGTCTCCACATCCACATGCTCATCAGTAGTGAGCAGTATGTTTCTTAAGTTTCATGATGGTCTTTTCTCATAAAGTGAATCTCACCGGGTTCCATGAATCTAAACCAATCAGTATCATCGCACATTGGCGACATTTCATTTTATTCATCTTAGTTGATCAAAAAGGATAATTTATGGCATGATGTTTTTCTAAAGTTAGTTATCTAAAAGCAAACAATTTGTAATTTCATCATGTCATACCACACATAGAACCATTACAAAGTCATAAACCATGTCGGGCTGGAAAAAAGTATTCTACTTATAAATGCTCCTGTTGGATTGGATTTCAATGGGCGCTGTTTGCTAGAAAATTTGTTCAATTGCATCGATATATGTGGAAAGATTCTGTACATCTAAGGAGTTCACTTATATATCAACAAGTTGTGGTTAAGAATAACTAACCCCAAAAATGAAACAGAGTTAGAAGAGCAAAATCTACCTTAGTTTTCATCATCATTGTTATCAGCAAGGCCTAAAGAGTGAAAAGGTGAAACCAAACTCTCAACAACAATGCAAGCTTCACCAAAAAAGAAGCCTTGAATATATGAGACAGAACTATCGTTTGAATCATAGATAATCAATTCCACGTCACGCTGAAACAACACTTTCCCGTCATTTGAAATAAACAAAGGAACCGGAGACTGCTCAATCCATTCATTAGTTAGGGAAAGGAAGGAAGCCAACTTAGTCCATGAATCTTTCACTCCATAAACCTTCATCACCCACACATCTGCACGATTGCCCCAATAATTACAAAGCACACACAACCACTCTCCCAAAACCCCCAAACTCAAATGCATAGGCCCCAAACTATCAGACTCAAATTGCAAAACTTCACCATAAGTCTCGTTTGCTAAATCAAGAGAAACTATCCTCTGCTTCCGCGGTGAAATACTGCAAGCCACCCAGTGCAAAGCTCCATTTGAAAAAACACCACAACCATCCAATGGACATTCATAAGAAAAATCACCTAAATTCTTCCACTTTCCAGTTTTCAAAGAGTATATTTGCCCTTTGATGATATAAGGGCGAGTCTCAAGAGATACTTTAGCAAGTTCAACAATTTTGTAATCATCAGTAGATTCATCATACCCGAAAGAATACCATGCACGCTTAGTATCTATCCTACGAGATGGTAACCCATTCCAAATTCTAGTACTCGGGTTATATATAAACAGATTAAAATCATCATCATCGTCCTGGAAAAAAAGGCATACTAATCCTTTACAAGACCCAACTATCGAAAGATCTTGAGAAGCTCGAGTTCGTTGCAACGGATTTTCAAGCAGTAATGCGTTATTAGCAGATTTATCAAACACCAAATTAGAAAGTGGGCATACTTTGAGACAGTTGAAATATTCAGGAGGACCGAAAACGAACCTATGATGTGCATAGTGAGGGTTGGTTCTAGATAAAGTATAATGTGATTTAATAAATTGTTGGCCGGATATTAAAGTATACCATTCTTTGCAAACAGACTTACATCGTAACAATGATTTAACTGTAGCAACCTTCAACAGGATTTCGTGGATGATTTCTGGTGGAAACCAATGACAGATTTCGAGTGTCATTAGGGTTGATTTTTTATTGATATTAATTTTTTAAGTTATTATTAGGGTTGTTTCAATTTGGAGGAAAGTAAATAAGAACAATCAGATTTATAATAGTGCCCCTCAATGTTTTGTTCATTGTTGAGTTATGTCCAATAGTTACATATGCAAATAAATATGACTTAAAACATTGGATTGGAGCTAGTACGTCAACATGTACATCCAGCGAAATACGTTGTTTATTCATGACATGTCTTAGTTTTACGAGTTAGATAAATATTCCATGTACATCCAACAAACTAACAAAAATGCATAAGACTAGTAATGGTGACCTGGGTCACTCTTGGCACCTCAACGTCACTTTAGCTTTTTTCTGTAAGACCAAACACATGACCCTAAGACCGTAGTAAGGCGACCCCGGTCACAACCAAAAACACACCTCACAAAAATTAATTTAAAAAACACACACACACACAAACCATATGCAAAAGATTTGGTCGCCGATCAAATCAAGCAAAAAAAGGGGGAAGGCCGCGTTCCTAAAAGAGTCATGTTCCTAGGAGAGTCACGTGGGTGTGGGGGGGGGGGGGGGGAGGGGGGATCTCCTGTGGCTAGACCAACCCATGTCGCCATAAAAGGTAGTATAATAAATCCCCTGCTAACAATCAAATACTAATTAGTTAACCCATAAAAGGTAGTATTATTAGTCAAGACGCACAAGATATAAAGGTATTACAATAAATCCCCTGCTAACCATAAGCTGAAACCGGAGTTTGTGCATGCTAATCACACTACTTTTCTTAAGTTTCCATGTATAAAACAAGAAACCGAACCGAATATGGTTTTTTGTCATTCTTTTCTCATAAAAATGAATCTCACCAGGTTCCATGTAAGCCTAGGGCTGAGTATCGAGTCAATACCGACCAAAACCAAATCGAAAACTCATTTTGTGCAAGACATGAACCGAGAACCAAATTGATGTGACTAAGTCGGTTCGGTTAGATTCGGTTTAGAGGGTTTAGGTGTGTCTTTCTCAGTTTTGGTTCTAACCAACCGAGCTGGCCAAAATCGAAAAGGATAAATATATAAAACAAGAAACCAAACCGAATATGGTTGGTTCGGTTTTGGTTGGACCAATTCGGGTCGGTTTTTCGGTTCGGTTTGGATTTTACCACTCGCATCATCGCACACCGGCAACACTTTATAATTCACAACTTACTCGATAAAAGAAAAGAGAGATTTTATGGCACAATGCTTGTCTAAAGTAAGTAATCCGGAAAACAAACAAAAAATATGTGATTTTACCACGCCATGCCATCAAAGAACCTTTACAAAGTCTATTGGACCCAAAAAAAAGTTTGCTCGTTTGTTTCGATTTAGGTAGAAGATAGTAGAACGGTGATTCGACTAGATCTTTGCTTCGTCTAAGGATATGGAAATTGTAAGAAAAGACATCAAACTGATGGCCGATCGATCACGCTTTACTCATGATGTATGCTAACTAGTCCTTTTTCCTAATCAGATAAAAACATGGCATATGTGACAGCCAAAGGCTACAAACGAGGACAAAATCTACATACATCACTCAATCATGTTTAAATCATGATAAAAGAAAGTTTGAAAACTAGCGAAATATAGGAAATATCCGTTTTTACGTCAACTCACCAACACACACTTACAAAAATTATATAAACTAACAATCATCATTTATCTCTATCCATAAATTAACATGCACATAATTAAGCTCCAAAAATGGTTGATTATGATAGCGTTGACCGTCAGGGTGGTCAACGGTGCGTATTTCAAGCCGTTTAATGTGAGTTACGATCACCGTGCGCTTATAATCGACGGTCAACGACGCATGCTTGTTTCTGCTGGTATTCATTATCCACGTGCTACACCCGAGGTAGTTCTTATTTGTTGCTGACGTGGCATATTTTGTTAGCGTTTTTTTAGCTGTAATTATAAAGCGTAAAATGATGTAAAAACTAGATGCTTATTTTAGCAGAGCCATGCGTGAGGTAGCGCACATACTAGTGTCTATTTGTGTCTTGCTGACGTGGCATATTTTGTTAGGTTATTCTAATTGAAAGTGAAATGATTAATCGATGTGATTAGAATTGTAATGGAGAGTTTGTTTTATAATAGCGCTTTTGTAGGTGTAATTATAAAGCGTAAAATGACGTAAAAACTAAACGCTTATTGCCACGCGTGAGGTAGTTATTAATGCACATACTTGTCTATTTGTGAGTTGCTACGCGGCATGTTTTAGGTTTTGATTAATCGCTATGATTAGAATCACAATAGAGATTTTGTTCTAAAAAAGCAGTTGGTGGTGTATATTTTGTAACTATAAATTGTAAAATGACGTAAAACTAAACGCTTAATTTAGTAGAGCCACGCGTGAGGTAGTGCACATGCTAGTGTTTATTTGTGTGTTGATGATGCGGCATTTTTAGGTTTTGTGATGTAAAAAAAAGTGAAATGATTAATCGGTATGATTAAATCTTAACGGAGAGTTTTTTTTATAATAGCGTTTATTATGGTTGTAACTATAAAGTGTAAAATGACGTAAAAACTAGACGCTTATTTTTAGTAGAGCCATGCATAAGGTAGTGCACATACTAGTGTTTATTTGTGTGTTGATGACGTGGCATGTTTTAGGTGTTGTGATTAAAAAAAGTGAAATGATTAATTACAACCGGAAGCAGCCTCTCTACTTTAGGTAGGGGTAAGGCTGTCTACATCTCAACCTCCCCCATACACCTTGGAAGACGGTATTGGGAGTTACTTTATTAGAATCAGAATAGAGACTTTGTTTTATAGAAGCGGTTGGTGATGTATCAGTTAGTTGCTAAGTATAAAATGTAAAATGACTTAAGACTAAACGCTTATTTTAGTAGTGTTTTTAATAGGACAAACAAGCATTATATTTAAAACGCTAAAAGGTCCACGTGCCACGCGCGAGTTAGTTATTATTGGACATACTAGTGTGTGTCTGTGTGCCAAACATACCCTTTGTTAGGTTATTTTTGGACATACTTATGTTTGACTATTGCCACGTGTCATTGCTTAAGGCTAAGTTTGACAAAACTAGCAGCAAGGAAGTTTTTTTGAAGTGTTTCGTAAGGAGTGTTTAGCGTTTGGATTTCGTGTGAAGGCTCCTATTTTAAAATTTAATAAAAGAAGCATTTAACTAGTTTTAGTGCCATCTTACACTTTATAAAACGTTAACCAAACTGTTGCGCTAGTTTTGCCAAACATATAGTATGGTGTAGGATGATTGGGAACATAATCAAGAGGATTATGAATTTATCATTTATGTGAAAAGATTGAAGTATGGTGTACTAAATTTAGGACTATGTGATGTTTAATTACCCCCACGTGGCCGTTATTAGGAACATATTGTTGGAAGTGAACGTGGCCGTTGGTTACTACTGCCACGGGTCTATGAGTAGGAATGTAATTAGGAGAATTGTTGGAAGTGAGTGTGAATCTTATTATTAGTATAGGAATTGGGGAACACTAGTTTAACTAAGTTAAACAGCAGTGTCTTCTTTTTATTGTCAATGCAGTACTCGATAAGCTTGGTTTTTGGCCGAATTTTGTAAGCATATGATTAGTAGTTTGAAACTGATAACGCATAAGAAAACGTGGAAGACAGTTTGACTAAAAAGATCTTAAAGTACTTAACTGAGGCTTTTGTTAAAGCATTAAGCATCATGTATCTTATATATACGAGAGACTAGTCCAGTCGGGTTTTGACATCAAGTGTTATATGCTGCTATATAGTGCAACTCATTGGTTTTACCTGATGTCAGATGTGGCCTGATCTGATTGCCAAGAGTAAGGAAGGCGGGGCAGATGTTGTTGAAACTTATGTATTTTGGAGTGGTCATGAGCCAGTTAGAGGACAGGTGTGCTAGTTTCTTCAGCCTTCTTTCTTGGTTCTGGATTGTTTTTGCTAGATGATTTCATGCAATGTCTCACTTTCTTCATGCCTTTTTCCTCTTTTGCGCAGTATAATTTTGAGGATAGGTATGATCTCGTGAAATTTGTAAAGTTGGTGGGAGAAAGTAAGCTGTATCTGCATCTTCGAATCGGCCCATATATCTGTGCAGAGTGGAACTTTGGGTCTTAACTTTTTCCCTAATCTAGTTAAATATAGTGTGGTTTTAATTTTGTCCAAAAAAAAATAGATACCTTCGTATTTATTACACTTATGGAAACTATTAAATATTTGTGCTCAATAAAACACGTACCTATGACTATGCAGGGGGTTCCCTGTGTGGCTTCGTGATATTCCTGGAATTGTATTCCGAACAGACAATGAACCGTTTAAGGTACAATCTGTTGCTTTCCCCTCAATATTGCTTGGTGTTAGAGGTTATACTTGATAATCGTAATGCATTATGTTATTGCAGGAAGAGATGAAACGCTTTGTCAAGAAAATAGTAGATGTAATGCGGGACGAGTCTCTTTTTTCTTGGCAAGGTGGCCCAATCATCATGCTGCAGGTTGTCTTTCAGTTTATTTGATCATTAGGTATAGGCTGTTTTAGAATTGTACGTGATTAACTTGATTGGAGTTGTTGTAACAGATTGAAAATGAATATGGAAATTACGAAATCGAAGGCTCATTTGGCCAAAAAGGAAAAGACTACATGAAATGGGCTGCAGATATGGCTGTTGGACTTGGAGCTGGTGTCCCATGGGTTATGTGCAGGCAAACTGATGCTCCAGAATATATTGTACCTTTCTTCGTTGTTGACTATCTATTCTCATATTTTGGATTATGGATGAAATAATATACTTTTTTGTACACGCAAATTATTTATAGAAGTTAATGATTTCTAAACTATAAAATATGTGTTTTGGGATAATACAGCCTTACATAAAAATACCCATTTTGACTTGTTGCCCGCCCTTTTTGCTTTTTTTCAGAATCGCAGGTTTTCTTTTTTTAAACGTGCAAATGGAAATTGTCAAATTTTGATCATGCATGACCTGCTTTCTGAATGTCTCCTTCCCTGTTTCCTGCAGATAGATGCCTGCAATGGATTCTATTGTGATGGCTTTCAACCAAACTCTAACAAGAAACCAGTACTGTGGACTGAAAATTGGGATGGATGGTATGCAAATCTCAGCATATTTCTGTTTACTTTCTCAGAGTTTTGACATGTTAAGCAGTTGGAGTATGAATGGATACAGTGATACACATCTTTAAATGTATTTAATAGATATCTGTATGCAAGGTATACAAGCTGGGGAGGAAGACTGCCTCATAGGCCTGTGGAGGACCTCGCATTTGCAGTTGCTCGATTTCATCAACGAGGGGGAAGCTTTCAGAATTATTATATGGTAGGGAACGCTGCACTGAATATCCATCCTACAAAATTAGTATACTTTATCATACCTGACACATGTCCCTTTGTAATCATCGCTACCACCTCTGGTTACTATTAAAATGTTTATGACCAATTTCTATGTCAATGACAGTAGTATTGATCTTTGTTTTTTCTTCTATATGCATTAGTTTTTTGGCGGGACAAATTTCGGCCGGACTTCTGGAGGTCCTAATTATATCACTAGTTATGATTATGATGCTCCAATTGATGAATATGGTAAGATCCAAGTATGTATATCTATTACCTTTACTTACTCATAGCGGGTGTTAACATGTGTTTTTGGCTTATTAACATCGAAAATGGTTCCACTTTGTTTAGGTCTTCTAAGTCAGCCTAAATGGGGGCATCTAAAGGATTTGCATGCTGCAATAAAGCTTTGTGAGACTGCACTAGTTGCTGCTGACTCAGCTGAGTATATAAAATTAGGATCTTCACAGGAGGTTTGTTCAAGTCCTACTCTTTTATCATCAAACTTGTGACAGTAGATTGACACAGTCTGCACTATTTGTTCAGGCACATGTTTACCGTGGTGGTAATACAAGTATTTGCTCAGCATTCCTGGCAAATATCGATGAACATGAATCAAGCACTGTACAATTCCTTGGTCAATCATACACTTTACCACCATGGTCTGTAAGCATACTACCAGACTGCAAAACCACTGTATTGAACACTGCAAAGGTTTGAATTTTGTAACTATTTGACAACTTTCGTTCACGTCTTTTATTCCCATGATAGTTAATCACCTACTCATGAGTTTATTTGCTAACTGTGTTCTTTTAAAAATGGACCAGGTTGGGGCGCAGACCTCCATCAAAGTGGCAGATCTCAAGTCTACATCATCTACAAAAACTTCTGCTCCCGAGCTCTTAATGGTTCAGAAGGAGCCCATTGGCGTTTGGGGCGATAATTTCACTGTTCAAGGCATTTGGGAGCATCTAAATGTGACAAAAGACCGATCAGATTATTTATGGTATATCACCAGGTACAGCATGGCCATAATTTTTATTTTCAAGAAGTCATAAAATTCAAACGAGTCTTATTGGTATCATCATTTGGTGTTTGTTTACCTTGTTTCACTCTTGAAAGAGCTCTAAATAAATTGCACAACAATTATTGCTTCAATAAAATGCAGAGTAAATGTTTCTGATGAGGACATTGCACACTGGAAGGAAAATGCAGTTAGTCCATCACTTAGAATTGATTTCATGCGTGATGTGGTTTGTATTTTCATCAACGGACAACTGATAGGTAACCGCCAATGCTTCTTCTTTGTGGACTTGAACTTATTTGAGTTGTGTTGATGCTCACCTCTATATTTAAGCATACGTCTTCCTAAATTGTATTATTTAAAGATCTTGATCGATAATGTAATAACCCTTATTTTCTAATCATACAATCCACAAATTGCTCATTACTAAAAAAGGACGATAAGTGTTCGGGTCAAACAAATCTGCTTCTACCCATACTAAAGACCCATTTTAAGTCACTCTTGTTTTGATCTATTACCCGTCTTCCCACTCTACCTTACACAGCCAAGACACCTTTTCTTGCTATTGGATAAAGGTGTCCTGGTTTCCCGAGAATATATCTTGCAACTTGTTTCCCTGCCCTCAAATTGGACATTGCGTCATTGTTCTATCTTTTTTAGAGATATAGCATATCACCTAACAGAAACCTAACCCTGGTGTGTTATATGTGTATTTAAAAAAAAGGAAGTGCAAAAGGTGACTGGATCGAGGTTGTTCAGCAAGTTCAACTTAAGCAAGGATACAATGACTTGATGTTATTGTCACAGACAATGGGCCTGCAGGTACTTAATAAATCGCACAATGGGCGCCGGGTTTGGGTTGTAAAAAAATTAATACTATCAAAATAGACCAAATCGGGTTGGGTTGGTCAGCATCCGAGTTCCTGTTAAAGCTAAAGTTTTGGGTTTTGACCCTTTCCTCTTTTAGCGTAAGTAAATGAGTCTTACACTCTAGTCCTGTGACTCTACATAATATTTTAAAACCAGGTCAACCAATTTCTATCAAAAAATGATTCAGATCTCATGTTAATTGTGTTGGTAAATTCTGATTTCACAGGTTGTTTTCTTGTATAATCGGTATATATGAAAAAGGGTTTGAGACAAAAAGACTTGTAACAGAAATAACAGAAACTTTGTTGATCGATATAACTTGCAACTGATATTTGTTTTACAGAACCTATCCTATTTATACAAACTGAAGCGGCACCAATAGAGAGGAATACCGTTTCACAAAAACTAAACGACATAACCTAAATTAACCGTTTAACTAACTAAATAACCGTTTATACCCATTATGACCCAGCCCAATACCGGTTTACAGAATTCTAAACTTACATAATACATACTAAACTATTCTAATTTACAATTTACACCATGACTCCTATATTTAGTTTATACTCCAATACTCCTCCTTAAACTAAATATAGTTAAAGGTCTTCATCCTTGATTTGTCTTTACAGTAGTGCTGGTTCTTCATCATCCCACACGAGATGTGCCTCTTCTTCCTTTTCTTTCTCTTTGTCCCTTCGCTTTGTACATTCGTATGCGAAATGACCATATTCACCACATTCATAGCATTTAAATCTACTCTTGTCATTGCTTGATTGACCAGCACTTCTTCCATGTCTTGTTCCTCTTCCACGTCCTCTACCATTAAGCGTGTTTCCAGAATTATTTGTACTTGCTAACAGTAATTTCCTTGGATCATACTCTTCTGGTTCATCAGTACTCTTAATACGTTCTTCATATGCTGTTATTCTTCCAACGGCTTCTTCGAATGGCATGGTATCTATTTCTGAGTATTGTTCAATGGTGGCTACAATGGGTAGAAACTTCTTCGGAACCGAGTTGAGTAACTTTCTCACAATTATCTTATCCTCAAGGGTAGTGCCAAGGCTTGCAAATTTGGCTTTTATACTGCCCAACTTTCCTGAGAAGTCTTGCACTCTTTCGTTTTCTTTGATCTTCAAAGTTTCTAACTCACTTCTTAGCGTTTGTAGCCGTGCTTTTTGGACTAGGTCTGCACCAAGGTATCGTACTTTCACTGAATCCCATACTTCCTTTGCAGTTTCATATTGTGCAACTTGCATCAAAATATCCTGCGGTAGTGTCTGGAATATCATAGCTTTCGTTGTATGCATCTTCTTTTCATCTGTTGTACTACTTCCTTCTTTCGGGTTGATCGTCTCCCAAAGGCCATATGCTTTTAATATTGTTTCCATCAACACTGCCCATGTTGTGTAATTGGAGTCCGTCAACTGTGCGCATTTAAGTGCTATATTTTCTTGAACTTTAGACGTACTGCTTCCTTCTTTATCGTTGGTCATGCTTTCTTCCTTTTTCTCTTCTTTCTTGCTTTGACGTGCTTTAGCCTTTCTTTCCTTCTTTCTTCCTATCTTTCTTTCTTTTGCTTGTACCACACAGGTTTTCCGTTTGCTTACTTGATCTTACCACACAGGTTAATACCACAAAGGTTTTACCACGAAGGTTTGTTCCACGAAGGACTATACCACGGAGGTTTGTTCCACGAAGGATTTGTACCACTAAGGTTTTGGATTCTTGCTTACTATACCACAAAGGTTATGATTTTTTTCTACTTACACCAATCAATCCGAGGGTCTAAATAATATGGGATTCCAGATCAAAACTTAAATGGAATTCCAACTTACTATCAATCAATCGAATTCATAAACGGGGATTCTAACTTGCAAATAAAACTTAAAACTTTTACACAGAAAACAAACCGAAATTAGGGCAAGTACACGCAACGTTCTTCTTTCTCCTTCTGTAATCGATCAAACAGCCCACCTTTTTGTTTTATTTCTTTTGTGTTTTGGTTTCAATTTCAAAACTGGAACAGTTGCTTCAAAAACTTGCAATTCAATCGATTAATGCTTGCACTTGTTCTTCTTCCCTGGATCGATTAACGTTTCTCTGATGCCAATTGTTGGTAAATTTTGATTTCACAGGTTGTTTTCTTGTATAATCGGTATATATGAAAAAGGGTTTGAGACAAAAAGACTTGTAACAGAAATAACAGAAACTTTGTTGATCGATATAACTTGCAACTGATATTTGTTTTACAGAACCTATCCTATTTATACAAACTGAAGTGCACCAATAGAGAGGAATACGTTTCACAAAAACTAAACGACATAACCTAAATTAACCGTTTAACTAACTAAATAACCGTTTATACCCATTATGACCCAGCCCAATACCGGTTTACAGAATTCTAAACTTACATAATACATACTAAACTATTCTAATTTACAATTTACACCATGACTCCTATATTTAGTTTATACTCCAATAAATTGTCCTAATTTATCATTCTTGCAGAACTATGGTGCCTATCTTGAGAAAGATGGAGCAGGATTTAAGGGTCAGATCACTCTAACAAATTTCAAAAACGGGGATGTTAATCTAACACCTTCACAATGGACCTATCAGGTACTTTTGTATGCAATGATTCTCAATATTACCTAATTTATCGAGCTGAAAAGTTTCTGAGAGAGTTTTGACCAATATAGTAAGGATGGAACATCTCAAATAAGCTTAACTCATCATTCATCAAACTGATTTGCCAGTACAAGGTTCAATAGTGAATTCTGTTCTGGTCAGATTTCGAAAATTCTGTGTCCGCTAAACTACCATGTTAGTATTATCAGCATTTAGTGATTTATTAGTAGCACGCGATATTATGCTAAAGGAAAACAGCCTTATAAATTTTATTTGTTTATTTTTTTTATTAATTTTTTTTTTTTTTTTTTTTTTTTTTTTTTTTTTTTTTTTGCATAAATTGATATCAATTATTATCATAGGTGGGACTTAAAGGAGAATTCATGAAATTTTTTGCTACTGATGACGATAGAAGCTCGGATTGGACTAATCTGACACAACAAGAGGTTCCATCAATCCTTTCTTGGTACAAGGTAAAATCAAGCTAAGCTTACTTTGCACATTTATCCCTTCAAGCTATGAATGAATTTACTTCACATCACAATCAAGTAAGTTTATATTCGACTTTGGCATGCTTGTAAGAAATGGATCATGTCACTATGCCGTGCAACCTATACTTTGTCGATTGTCTTGTCAATATATTATCGGTGCAACTTGGTTTAAACATCATACATCGATATTTTACATTTTATAAGATATCATTATTTAAGGATAACAGTACCAATGTTACTATCTCTTTATTTTTGGTTGATGGCAGACACATTTTGATTCCCCAGGCGGGAAAGATCCAGTGGTTATTGATATGAGCAGTATGGGTAAAGGTCAAGCTTGGGTTAATGGACATCATATAGGAAGATACTGGACTCTTGTTGCCCCAAATGATGGGTGTCAAGAAAATTGTGATTATCGTGGAGTTTATGATCTTAACAAATGCAATACAAATTGTGGCAAGCCTACTCAGACTCGGTAATATTCTTTCAAGACAATGCTTTTCATGTAATATTAGAGGTTGCAATTTCGACCCACTCACTTATGAATGGGTTGATATGGGTTATTGTTTTATCTGAATATTTCAAACGGGTATTACTAAAAAATAGTAACTAAAAAGGAAAAGGGCCGAACATGTTAACAGTTTCTTAAAGCGTCTTTCTATGCATAAACCCTCTTAAATTGTTTCTTATGAAACAATGTATTCGTTTTTAAATCATACTTTGACACACTGATTATTTATTAAAGGGTTAATATAAAAATATGTTACTAAACTTTTCAAAAAAGTTCGATTGAGTTACTGAACCTTCATTTTGTTCACTTAGGTTACTGAACTTATAGGAAGCATATTTTAGCGTTGATAGGAGTGAATTTATCGTATATATTTGGATATGTTAACTAACACAAATGTCGTGTTTTTACAAATATAGTAACATAAGTGAACATTTTTATAAGTTCAATGACCTCAAATGTCATGTTTTATTAGTTCGGTAACCTAAGTAAACAAAATGAAAGTTCAGTAAATTAGACAAATTTTTTTGAAATGTTTAGTAACATATTTGTATATCAACCCTTTATTAAAAAATCCCAAGTGTTTAATGCCATTGCCAAACCAATCTGGTCTTGTTTCTACCCACACATCCCATTTTGCCACCTTTATGTTACGGTATATCATTGTATTCAACAGCAAGTTATTTAAGAAACCTAGTAAAAGCGGTTGCAGTTTTGACGTGGTGATTTGAATAAAACAGGTATCATGTACCAAGATCATGGTTACAGCCAACAGACAATCTTCTTGTTCTATTTGAGGAAACAGGAGGGAACCCATTTAAAATTTCTGTTAAGACTGTTTCGATTGAAACTGTATGTGCTCACGTATCTGAGGATTACTATCCACCTGTTCAAACATGGTCCCATTCAAATGGAGAACTTATAACAAGCCAGAAGAATCCAGTTATGCAGTTGCAGTGTGACGATGGTTATACTATTGCATCAATAGACTTCGCTAGTTATGGAACCCCTCAAGGTAGCTGCCAAACATACTCAACAGGCAAATGCCATGCATCGACTTCAGCATCCATCTTGTCCAAGGTATGATAGATGAGTACATACAAAACATTTTCACGTTCCAAAATCTGAGTTTTATCTGATTTAAGATTTCGGTAGAACCACCGAAATACTTCAATCTTAAAGTGTTTACACGACTCGTGATCCAAATTTCCTAACAAGAAATGGTATTTCTGTTAAAATGATTCTTATTTACACTTTTTCTTATGAATTATTGACAGGCTTGTGAGGGACAAAATAGCTGCAAAATAGAAGTCTCTAATTCCGTGTTTGGAGATCCATGCCGCAGAACTGTAAAAGCCTTGGCTGTTAAAGCGAGATGCAAACCATCACCAACATCCACTTCATGACACACCGGATTATCAGAAATATGATACCAAAAAACAAGAAATGGTGGGGGCATGTTTAGTATTCAATGATACAAAATTTTCCGCTTGTGCTTCTGTAGGGTTCTGTACGCGTGAACATTTCCTTTGTCGTATATATATATATATATATATTTTTTTTTTGGGTATACCTGGGTTTCCGACTCGACATTGCAAGCCGACTAATCCCAGGGCAACTACCCATTTGGATAGCCCGGAGTCGGCGCAGGTGAACCTCCTTGGCCAATGGAGGAAAAAAAACTTTGACTAGTGACGACTTTTGTTGGTCAAATATGTTACAACTTTTTACCAGTGTCTTTCTTGGCTCTCTTTTCCAATTTTCATTAAACAAATTGGGCATACAAACATCATGTGCAAACAATGGGAAAGATACGAAATAAATACTCCCTGTAGGACAACAGGAAGAGTTGGCCTAGAATTTACGAACATAAAAAAAAAAAAAAAAAAAAAAAAAAAAAGCTGAGTGACTCGAATAAGTAAAACCACTGGAGCATGTGATTAAGTGAAGTAGTGGAACAAAACGCATGCCCAACAAATTGAAGGCAGTATTTTAAATTCGGTTCACTCAGTAGGTTATGAACCGAACCGACCGAGTAATTTTGGTTTGGTTTTATGTTTCATATTTTCCAAAAAGTCGGTGGCCGGGTCGGTTAAGGCCGGTTTTGACCCGAGGCTCAGACCTAACCATAAGGTGAAACCAATGTCAGCTTTATTGCATTTTTGTTAAAACTTCACTGATCTGAGAATCAAAGCTCAGATGCCTTCAATTACTGTATTGCATGTTGGCATCGAATTTAATCAAGAATCATATGTCTTTGAAAGTCAAAGGACCAATAGTGTTAGTTAGATAGTTTGTAACCATATAGCGGTTACAAAGTTAGTTATTGGTAGTTATTTTCGAAAAGTCACAATGGTTCACCACAATGGTTCGAACCCTATATATATATGTATGTACATGTACGTTTATTTGTGTGGAATAATATTAATATAGTGTCTTTTACATAAACATCCCACCCTCTGTTTTTATACTGAGTCCCTGCACACATTTCTTGTGCATACTCTTATCAATATATTGTTCATCCACAAGTAGCATGATTCGCAAACTGAGAAAACTTAACATTGCATATACAAATACAACTCCTTAAACCAAGTCCAATTATTCAACCAAATAGGCTCAACCAAAAAGAGTGATGTTTGATAGAAAAGGTTGATGTATTTGCCACAATATAATTAAATGGCAACCATGACACAGTTAACATACGGCAGCATGGTTTTTCAACAAACTTTTAATTTTATTAAGAAATACCGGAAGGTTAGTAATATACATCTAATTTAAGGAAATAAAAACGTACGAAAGTTTTCATTTTTTAAGCTACTAGAGTTTGGTTAAAGCTCAATTGATGTTCTTGGCTTGCTGATTTCTTCATATGCATCCATAAATCTAAAAGACTTCGGAGAATTCACCCTTTCCTGAAAGAACAAAGATTCGGTGAGTGTGAGTTGCCAATCTAATGTTGATATCGACATACCATGGAGTAAAAGTTTAATAAAATGATATAGATATGGTAAAAACTTTTATATCTACAATATATTTCTTGAAAGCAAGAAGTGCAAAGAAGAACTCAAGTTAGAGGTTAAAGGTTTTAAAAAACGAAAATTTGGTTATCCACATCGTTATATGTTGGTGCATGACATATAGGCACCTTACGTTGACTCTTATTCGATCAATGAAAAGGGCAAATGATGAGAGTCATACCAAGTTTTACGATGTAGTACATGTTCTAGTATTAGTATGTCAGCAAAGGGAGAAATTCGGTTGCATGACAACCTCTTTAGGCTACTAATCCACACGATGTTAATCATTAGCACTAAAATATTTCTCCCACCAATTCACACATTGTTACAAATTCTCAAACTAGTGTTTCATTTAGCTCAATAATTATAAACGTTAAGAATACTTTATTAGCACTGAGATAACTGATGAGTTCAACGATTTCTGTGCCCATTTGACATTGCATTACTTTATGAATTTCATCAAAATGAGACAGAGTTGGAAGATTAAAATTCACCTTAATTTTCATGATCAATGTTATCAGCAAGGCCTAAAGGGTGAAAAGGTGAAACCAAACTCTCAACAACAATGCAAGCTTTATGAATTTCATCAAAGTTCCCAATCTCCGGAGATGAACTATCTTTTGAATCATAGACAAGCAATTGCGGCCCAACTCGCAACAACACTTTCCCATCCTTTGAAATATATAAAGGATCCAAAAATATATTCCTTGGATTAGTCGGACGTGCGATGCAAGCCAACTTAGTCCAAGATTCTTTCTCTCCATAAACCTTCATCACCCATACATCCACCACATGACTTTTACAATAATTACAAAGAACACACAGCCATTCTCCCAAAACCCCCAAAGTCAATGACTTATAACCTTTATCATCATACTTTGGCTGCAAAACTTCACCATAAGTCTCCTTCCCCAAATCAAGAGAAACTATATGCCAAGAACCAAAAGAGACATCACCAGCCGCCCAATGAAGAGCTCCATTTAAAAGCTTACCATCATTTTTAGGATAAGTACAAGGAAAACAACCAATTTCCTTCCAATTTCCAGCTTTTAAGGAATATATCATAGCACCCCAGTAAGGCCAAAACTGTTCACAATGAAATATTATAACCACCTTGTAATCATGAGTCGTCTCATCATACCCAAAACCATAGAGAAAATACAACCCTTGTTTAGAAGCAGGCAAAATATTGGTTGTTCTAGTACTAGGGTTGTAAATAGCCAGAGTATTATTATCCTCAATAAAAAGGCACATTAACCCATTACAAGACCCTACTATCCTAAAACCTCGAGACAGAGTTCGTTGCAATGGATTTTCAAGCACTAACGCGTTATTAACAGATTTATTAAACAACACATCATGAAGAGGACAAGTGGTGAGATAGTTTGTTCCTATACCATTGATGAAAACTAGTCTATGATGTTTATAGTTAATGTTGTTGGTACTAGAAAAACTATAATGTGTTTTAATGAAATGGTGATCGGATATTAAAGAGTACCATTCTTTGCAAACAGACTTACATCGTAATAATGATTTAACTGTAGCCTTCAACAAGATTTCATGGATGATTTCTGGTGGAAACGATGCCTTTGAATTTTGTTTATCTTTGTGAGCCATTTTTTTGTTATACGGAGTATTTGATTTGGTTGGTTTTGGGAAGAATAAATACTGTTGTTGGATGTGTCTTTCTATATTTCCATGTTTTGCTCATTCTTCAACTACGCTTTATTATTTCAACACGAGCTTAATTTAGCTCATAGTAGAATATTTAGCGCAAACATCTTGGTGCGTTTAGTTGAAAGGAAACACATTTTGTTTTAACAAAAATATTTTGTATTAAACAATGAAAATGGAGAGAACGTTCAAATCAATGTTTCTCATCAAATTCTCTACAAAACATAAAATTTTCATTTCCTGCTTTCAAGGGAAACTACAAAACATAACTATTTTGTTTTCGTTGTTTCCCTTGTAACCCCCCGTTGTTTTCTTGAGAATGAAAAACAATATTATATGAAAGCGTTTTCTATGTTTTGTGAAAAATTAAGAGTGTGTGTAGACGGTGAAAAATACTCTTTTTTCAATGACTTTTTCATTAGAAACTGAAAAAACTAAAAATCCATTTCGTACACATTTTTTAAATTTTTTTTTGAAAGAATGAAAATCTCATTTTTCAAAATTTATCTAAAATTTATGAAAAACCTCTTTACTCTTTACTATTTTTTCATCCTATTTTTTAAATTCTCTTGCAGTTTTCAATTTTCTAAAAAAGCATCATCTAAAAGCGTTCTCTAAATTTATAGCAACTTTCTAGGTATAAAAACCCTTCCGTGTTTCTAAAAAAATTGAGATAAAAATTTAAAGATATTATTCTACAACTAAACGCACATCTACTCTTTTTTTTGGAAATATAAAAATAGAAAATTAAGAATTTTTTTTTTCTACACCTAAGCGCACCCGTATGTTTCAACATGAGCTCAATTTCCAAAAATTCAACAAGTCATGTGTCTTGTTTTATACTTCTGCCACTAATTTCTGAAATGGATGAGGTGTTTGTACTCGGAAAGCAATCCGAAGAGTTTGACATCGTACAGATTATTTGTTTTAATGTACAATTGGTTAGGTATTTAGTTGTCCTTCAAAAAAATTCTTAGACAGATTTCTAACCGAAGTATATAAATCAGATGCACACTAACAAAATCTTATAAGCACAATGACGTTCAACCCAATTCAGTTTAGCCACTTGACCCGATTGAAAAGAGTGTAATGAAAATGAGAAAGAGTAATGGCCTTTTATAATCTCAAGTCAAATTGTTGATTCCGTCTTGAGGTATGAAAACTGTAGGAACAACGCATTATATATTATGCTACTTTTGGATTGGGTTTCAGTGCTAATTATTCTTTGTTTGATGATCTCTTTAAACTTATTAAAGGGTAAATAAGGCTGAACAAATGAACAATTCCAAATAATCAACAAAAGATTGGACCCAAAAAGATAGGTAGAGGATAGTATAATAGCGATTCGTCTACCTCTTAGAGTCTTAGTTTCGTCCAAAGATATGAAAATTGTAAGAAAATACATCAAAGTGATGGAATTAAAAGTATAAGAGTAGCAGCATTCTAGTTATTGATGCTATTGTTGGATTGGATTTCAATGCGCATTCTTTGCCAGAAAAATTTCTTTAATCGCATCGACAAATGTTGAAATATTTTGGCATACTTGAGCATCCAAGGAATTCACCATTTCGTGAAACAAGGAAGATTGATTTAGTTTGAGGCTAGCTAATGGTTATATTGTGGATTTCAAGTTTAGTTTATATATTTACTAGACATGTTAATTGCAAATGTCACGGTTTAACTTTTATATCTCTTATTTTGTTTCTTGAGGTATTAGCAGAAGTGGTGCTCAGACTTGAGGTTACGGGGTTAAAAAAAAAATCACGTCCTTCAAATAAAGAGATAAAATAAAGTAGGTTATCCAAGTATTTTCAAAGTAACAAATGTTATCAACATTGACACCAAAGTACCAGTAAAGTAAAGTAAAGTAACTTCCAATACCGTCTTCCACGGTGTATGGGGGAGGTTAAGATGTACGTAGACAGTCTTACCCCTACCTAAGGTAAAGAGGCTGCTTCCGGTTCTACCAAAGGTAGAAAAGGACCTCTGGCCTTGCAAGGGGTGAGGATCGAACCCTTGACCTCTGTCTCCAAAGGCAAGGGTGTTAACCACTTGATCCAACCTTGCTCTTTTTACACCTCACATAGACACTGTACACCCTTAATTATGACAACCGATAATAAGATACGAATCACAACTTATTAGGCAAATCCATGATGCAGTACATGCATTTTTGTCACACATGGCCAACTTCAGTTGCATAAAAACTACATATACGTGCACGAGAAAAAAATATACGTACAGTGTCAGAATGATGATATTAGATGGATAAAAACAAATAGGTAGGTCGGGTACTTGGCCAAAACTAGTTTGTGTCAAAGCATGCAAAAAAAATAATACATGTCAAACAGATCAACTTGTGTTGATCCATTAAACACATTTTTCCTCTCTTGTTTTTTTGGTTTCATAGATAAATAGAATATTAATACAGTAAATAAGGTCATATTCTTGGATTCATCATATATATAGCGATTTCAGAGGTTGTCATAAGTATACACTTTTGAAAAGTTTTAACCTGTTTTGACCCGTGTCATTATTAGCCAATGAACCCTGTTAAATGGGTTGAAATTATCACCCTTACTACTAGATAATTTAGAAAGAACCTGTATAGAAATACTTCTCCGAGCTAAAAGAAAGCACGCAATTAGAAATGAATGACTAACCTCAACTTTGCAAATAAAGCTGAGAGTAACCTCCTTGAAGATTGACTAGAACCCTTTAAAAATAATAGCTTCAATGCAGAATTAGCAATAGGCCACCCTTGAGATACCTTAATAAAAGCATCAACGCCATCCACCATATGAACCACGATAGTTTCATCTCTATCTTCATAATCGATGGAGAACCTATAAAAAATACCTCATCATTCCTTAGTTCCAATGTGCCATCCAAAAGTTCTATAGCCAACTCATGATTCTGCTCAGGCAAATCGGTGTCCGAAATATATGCTCAGCATTCCTTAGTTCCAATGTAAAATTAGTTTAGTCATGTTCCGTTAATGGGTCTTGATCGATTTTGATGTTTCACGTAAGTTGTAAAAATTATAAGTTATAAATATGGTTTCACATCTGAAAAACAGGTTTTCACATATAAAGAATCTCTACAAAAAAAAGTACCCGTAAGAGTTGAGGAGTGAAAGTGAGGGTATATTTAGAGACTATTTTTGTGTGTAAGAGATAGGAAATGGTTTGTGTGAATTTATATGATGGATGCGGTTACATATTTTTAATAATCATTATTGATAGTAATGTTTTTTAGTGGTTACACGGTTTTAATAATTATTGAAGGCTGTTACAATGAGGATTAAATGGGCTCTTACAATATTATAATGATATTGATGACTATCAAAAGACAATATTTTCATAACAAGCAATTTTAAGAGTCTGAATTTTAAGCCTTACTAATAATGAAATAGTCGCAAATGCATTATAAGATAGTAGAGATAAAACTACAGGAGTATAAATAAGCCTTGCTTAGCTTGAAGGCTAAGCTAGGTTAACTAATGGGCTGGGCCCTTATTTACTAATTCTAACATCCCCCCTCAAACTAGAGCATACTATGCTCAGCTTGTTACATAATATCAAACCCAAAAACGATAAGTAAAAGTCTTCCTCGAAACAATAATCCAAATCTTCAACAAACGAAAAGCTAATCGATCTCACTTGGGATCTTCAAAATGAAATGCGAAGC
Organism: Chrysanthemum seticuspe; assembly: GCA_019973895.1. NCBI lineage: Eukaryota > Viridiplantae > Streptophyta > Magnoliopsida > Asterales > Asteraceae > Chrysanthemum > Chrysanthemum seticuspe. The sequence continues at coordinate 1,633,967 of BPTQ01000008.1, read as the reverse complement.
AACCTGAAGAAAGGTCTCAATAGATCTCACGTGGGATCTAATCAAAAGATGAAGCAACCCAAAGAAAACGGGTCTTAATTAACCAAAATACAAAGCAACCAGAACATACATGTTCGGGTCTCAACTAAACAAAAAAACTTAATAAACGAAGCAACCTGTGGCAGGTCTCAACTAACCAAAAAAGAACTCAAAAAAAACTGAATCATCAACAAAAAATAACAAATTACTTAAGAGCAATGCTTTTCTTGGTCACCAAATACAATCCTCTTGGTCATCATATACCTTTACAGATTATGTCCCAACAATAGCAGTAGCAGCAGTAGAAGAGTTCACCAGAGAACCTTTAAGACGAGCATATTCCTGAGCAGAAATGGTAACCATTTTATCAGAAATGGTAACCGTTTTATCAGAAGTGGCAGAAGTACGTGTAGAGGAACCCTTTTTCTTAGCTAAGAGTTTCTTGCAATTACGTGTGTTATGACCTAATTCATGACAATAATAACACTCAACCTCATCAGAATTAAAACCTTGGGAATCACCAACTCGATCACTATTGCCATTCCTAGAACCACCTTGAAATCCACCACGACTAACAAGAGCACTACTATAAGCCATTATATGAGGAGACTGGAGAGTCTCATTACGAATAACTCGAGCAAATGTGTCTTGAAGAGATGGAATATCTATCTCATTCAAGAATTGACATCTAGGAGAATCAAATTCCGTTCATAAACCGGTCAGAAAGCTCATTACAGCTATTTGTTCCCTTTGCTTTTGCATCACTTTCACATCAGCACTTATAGGGAGAAGAGAATTCAATTCCTCATACATTTTCTTGAATTCCATAACATAAGCGGTAAGTGAGTGATCTTGTTGTTCTCTATGATGAAAGGCCTTGCACACACTATATATCCGAAAGATATTCTTCTGTCCTGAATGCAAAAAATCCAAATAATCTATAAATTCCTTTACATACTCACAATGATCAAGTAAAGGAATCACAGATGGTTTGATAGAGTTCCTAATCATCAAGAACAACCGAGCGTCATTCTGTAACCATTGGTCCTTAGTCTCATCAGTAGGAGGTTTATCTATAAGATGAGAAGCTTTTCCAATACTGCGTAGATAGATACGAACTGTTTTGATCCATGCAAAGAAGTTGGAGCCATCAAGTTTGCTATATGTGATTCAAATGACTACCGGAAGTTCATCAGTAGAACTACTGCCAGATGCCCCATCATTCCTCATGTCATTAACCATAATTCCATATTCAATATTCAAACAAAACCTTAATTACCAAAACGAATCACAAACAGAAAACCCCAAACAATACCTCTAAGAACAAATGAAACAAAGAAACAGTTGCAAGCCTCAAAACATAAACATAATCAAAAATCAAAACCTAACAACCAAGACTAGATCCCTTGGGGAACTGGTGAGAAGCTTATTCTGGAAGCCCTAAAATAGATCAGTACTCACACCGGTACTGTTCTTCAAAACTTAAAAACAAAACCCTAATGGGTACTAAAACCTTTCTCTGATACCATGTAAAGAACAATGATATTTAACTAATGATTTTATTGAATTGATAATGAAAGACTAAAACTACTGGAGTATAAATAAGCCTTGCTTAGATTGAAGGCTAAGCTAGGTTAACTAATAGGTTGGGCCCTTATTTACTAATTCTAACACTTAGCTTAGAAAAGAATATGGTTTGTAACTACTTAACTTGTGAAAATATAACTTTTGAGTCAAAATCAGTCCTTATAAACCTCGAAGGTAAACTGCCCTTGTATTGCGTTTTCTAGCTAAACCTCCCACGGAGACTTATGTAAAATATCATTCCGGACAACTTTCGTGCTTTATACTTTTGATAATTTGGACCAGAAAGGGGTCAGAATCGTGGTTTAAGTTTACATCATAAACACTTTCTATAAAATCCAAGTTTTTTTTAGATCTTAATCTACAAGCTCTTTTATCATGATTCCAAAGTCTATGTTTTTGTTTTATTTTATTCTTCAACTACAAATATAATCAAGGCCTTGTGCTCATAAAATTGGTGATAATAACTAGTATGATTTACTTGATTTACTAGTTTTACTAACATAAACTTTCACATGAAATCATAAGCAAGTTTACTTACATTACTTGTTTTAAGATTTGTGTACAACATGATCAATATACTAACATATATAGCATATAATAACAAGTATAAAATCATAGAAATGAAGATTTTCATCACAAGTTATCTTACTACTTTTGGCCTTTTAAGAGAAAAAGGTAAATAAGAACAAGATATCAAGAATACTAACTTAGAAACCCTAGCTTCCAAATCTTTCAAATGCTTGCAAACCTTGATCTAACCTACTAGAACACTTGAAAGAATACTTCTAATCTTTTTCTAATCACCTTGTGTAGCTTGAAACTTACCAAAGGAATGAAGAAACTAGGATTTGATTCATGTAAAGCTTAACAAGAGCTTTAACAATGAAATATAACTTGAAACTTGAAGATCAAAGTCTAAATGTGGTGGAGATATATGTTGGATCGGTCATGGAAGGAAACAAAAAAGATGATATGAAGTTTTCTTGGTCAATATATATGTATAAGTAAATGAGGAGGTTAGTTTACTTGGATATTTTCAAGACTTAACTTGTAAGTAAACACATGTAACACATCTGAATGATCAAGACTTATCACCAAGGCTTGGTGCATCACTTAAAATGTTGACCATGTTGGGATATGGGGTGACTAGGTGAGTTTTGATATTATCTAGTGTTATACGGACTGAGTTTTGGTCCCGGTAATCGCTAACGTTAAGTATTTAAATCGCGAAACTTAAAATCGTGTATCTTAAAAATATGAAACTTGTAATAATTGTTAAAACTTATCAATATACTCTATCTAAGTATATTAAATGAGTGATAAGTTTAACGGATCGGGTAAACGCTGTTAAAACCTAAAAACGTAGGTCAAATTAGCGTAAAACGTACGAAGTTCACATGAAAATGGATAAAGTAAAATATGACTTTTCAAATATAATTATTCCGGCTAAGATCCAGCAATTTTGGCCAAGAACTAGTTATATTCGGCTAAGAGACGGCTACTCCGGCCAAGAACCAGTTAGATCCGGCTAAGAACCGTCTATTCCGGGCAAGATCCGGTGAGATCCGGCTTATACCGGACAAGAACCGGTTAGATTCGGCTAAGAGCCAACTATTCCGACTAAAAGGTAGTAGGATCCGGCCAAGAACTGGCTATTCCGACCTAGAACGAGTTAGATTCGGCTAAGAACTGGCTATTCCAGCAAAAAACCAGTTAGATCCGAGTAAGAACCGGTTATTCCAGCCAAGAACCAGTTAGATCCGGCCAAGAACAGGCTATTTCGGCCTAGAACCAGTTAGATTAGGTAGAGAACCGGTTATTTCGGCCAAGATCCAGTTAGATCCGGTTAAAAACCGGCTATTCCGGCCTAGAACCAGTTAGATCCAGCTAAAAACTGGCTATTCCGGCCAAGAACCAGTTAGATCTGGCTAAAATCGATTATTTCGGCCAAGAACGTGTTAGATCCGGCCAAGAACGGCCATTCCGGCCTAGAACCAGTTAGATCCGGCTAAAAACCGGCTATTTCGGCCAATAACCAGTTAGATTTGGCTAAGAACCGGCTATTTCGGCCAAGACCTACTTAGATATGACTAAGAACCGGCTATTTCGGCCAAGAGCCAGTTAGATCTGGCTAAGAACCGGCTATTCCGACCAAGAACCAGTTAAATCCGGCTAAGAACCGGCTATTTCTGCCAAGACCCACTTAGATATGGCTAAGAACCGGCTATTTCGGCCAAGAACCAGTTAGATCGGGATAAGAACCGATTATTCCAGCCAAGAACCAGTTAGATCCGGCCAAGAACCGGCTATTCCGGCCTAGAACCAGTTAGATCCGGCTAAAACCGGCTATTCCGACCAAGAACCAATTAAGTCCGGCTAAAACCGGCTATTTCAGCCAAGACCTACTTAGATATGGCTAAGAACCGACTATTTCAGCCAAGAGCCGGTTAAATCCGGGTAAGAACAGGCTATTTTGGCCAAACCAGTTAGATTTGGCTAAGAACCGGCTATTCCGGCCAAGAACCAGATAGATCTGACTTACATCTGGCTATTCTGGCAAGTAACCAGTTAGATCTAGCTAAGAACCGTCTATTTCGGCCAATACCCGGTTAGATCCGGCTATTCTGGCTAAGACCCAGTTAGATCCGGCTAAGAACTGGCTATTTCAGTTAAGACCCGGTTAAATCCGGCAAAGACCTGGCTATTCTGGGCAAGACCTTGTTAGATACGGCTAAGAACTGGCTATATTGGCCAAGATACGGTTATATCCAACTAAAAAACAGATATTTCGGCCAAGAACCAGTCAGATTCTGCTTATCCGGCCAAGAACAAGTTTGATCCGGCTAAGAACCGGCTATTCCGGCCTAGAACCAGTTTGACCCGGCTAAGAACCGGCTATTCCGGCAATGAATCAGTTAGATCCAGCTAAGAACCGGTTCGACCAAGAATCAGTTAGATCCGGCTAAGAATCGGCTATTACGGCCAAGAACCAGTTATATCCGGCTAAGAGCCGTCTATTCCGGCCAATAACCATTAAGATCCGGCTAAGAAACGTCTATTCCGGCCAAGAACCAGTTAGATCCGGCTAAAAACCGGCTATTCCGGCCATGACCTACTTACATATGGAACTTTTTCATATATGGATTTATTGATAAAACTCGTCCTTCATTGATAGTAGCTTTTTATTAAATGTGACCTTATTTTCGTTGTCGGAGATGGGTGTCGCATCACTCGTAGTGGTTGTCTTTATTACGCCCGACCTTATTAATTTTACTTCTAGATATTTGGGTGTTTAAGATGTCTTTTTTACTACCATATCCAATGCACTCTACTTTACACACCCTTGATATGTGTTTATACATGATCACTTGCAAACTACTTGGTATGCGGTTTAGGAATTAGATTTGATGGTGTACAAATCAACTAAAGGTATACTTTTTCAAATTATGATGTGATTATACACTTAAAGTAATGTATAATAATATATCCTCGATGAGCTCATTTTAATTTCCATGTTGCTCAATAGCCACCGACACAACGAAGGCACAAACTTATAGTCCCAAACTCCCTGTATGACGCATAAAACACATGATTTATGGCTTCGATTCTTCAAATTTATACCTATTACAAGGTTTAAAAAAAAGGATTTTCCTTTATTGGTTTTTCTACAACATTAACTACACAATATTAATTAATGTTGAACACAAATGTGACTTTTTTTTCTTCGTAAAATGGTTAACCCTGGTAAAATATTATTACTAAAAAAAAACAATTAATTACAAAGGGTGTAGGTGAATCTCACACCTCAGCCCAAAAAAGCAAATCGAATACACCTGTAGTACTTAAAACCTAAACTAGCATAAAAAGACATACCAATTTTATGAACAACTTCTATAAAAAAATAATAATAATAAAGCTAATGTTTAAACTGACTACGGAGATTTATATCATCGCATCACAAATCGCACGTTGTTCTGAAATAAAACCTTCTATTAAAAATGTCGTTTATCTTATTTTACTCTTATCACAAACCGCATGACATCACAAATTTGACTTTAGTTATTAAAAATGTCTATTATCTTATTGATTTAAGATCATTTGAGGACAAAACATTATTTACATACCAAGGGATCAATCTCCACCCTCTATTTTTATTTGATCTAATGGATGAGATTAATCCCAACAATTTAAAAAACCCACTTTCATCATTTTTTTTCAAATGTTAATATCTTTCAAACCGTTAATCGTTAAGCGAAAAAAAATATATCATTGCGACGATCTTTTATTTATCTTTCTACAGATAAGCACTTTGATATACGTTCGACAAAAAAAAATTTTCGTATTTTTCACCTTTTTTTTTAAGTTTTTTCGTTTTTTTACGTTACTAAAATTTGCATGAAACAAATCATATATGATAAAACACTAATTTGAATATCACATGTGATATTAGTGTTAAATCATATATGATATGTAATATCATATATCATATATGATATTACATATCATATATGATTTAACACTAATATCACATGTGATTTTCAAATTAGTGTTTTATCACATATGATTTTTTAATGCAAATTTCAGTAACGTAAAAAAACAAAAAAACGTGAAAAAAACGAATTTTTTTTCTTTTTTCGAAAGTATATCAAAGTGCCCGTCTATAGAAAGATAATTAAATGATCGTCGCGACGGTATAAATATTTTCACTTAACGATTAACGGTTTAAGAGATATTTAAATTATAAAAAATATGTGAAATAATAAAATGCTTTTAATCTCAGCCATTGATTTTTTTTAAATGGATGGTGAAGATGAGTCCCTTAATATGTGAGAAAAGTTTAGTATGTAAAATAACTCTCCTCTATCTTATTTTAGATTGAAAAACTATTTCTTGCATTCCCATACAATTAATAATTGTGTCATTATTTTCTAAAACAGCACATACGATATATTTTCAAATATTCCAAACACTAAGATCGTAATCTACAAATAAAATAAAAATACAAAAAGTCAACAACTTGTACAAACAAATAGGAATCCGAAGGAAAAGTTGTATTTTAATATCATTACAACCTTTCTTATGAATCAATAATAGCAGTGGATTAATATCAACTTGGATAATGCCATTTTCGAATTTGGTAATGAGACAAGATGGACCTCACTTACAAATGTTACTTCCATAACTAAGATAATGGAACTAAATTGATACTTGGATGATCACAAATAATGTTTTCAAAAGTGAGTAACCTTGATTTAACTTTTTATTCTTATGGTTGCGTGTTTTATTGTACACTATGCGTCAATAAAACAAGACAACTAGATGATCGAATTTTATGTACACATTTCATTCAACTAAAGATATAATGGCATGTAACAACATTATTCTTTATTCTTGTAAATTATGTCACTTTATTTAAATACTCAAGGACTTGCGATAACTAGTGTGAACGGTGAACCTAACACATGTTATAGTACATAACGTTAAGTGTATGATCATCTATTCATCTTGCATAGATTGACCTACACTCGTAAGATCACGTTGGCTTCGTTGAGTCTTTGTCTTAGGAAGTTTTTCTATTATGTGATTTTACAAGAATATAAAAACAACTCGCAAAAGGTGAATTGTTGATAAAAGCTTGAGATTTTCGGTTGAGGTTAAAGTTCAAACTTGAAAAAAACACCAATTTTATGAAGCGAACCTCTATATGCGCAGTTCTAGTTCAGTTTCTTTCGACAAAGAAGACTTTGCTTCTCGAGTGCAGCTTCCGTACATTTATGGCCACCTTATAAATATGAGCGAACACTCTCATGAATTGGCTGTTAAACACCATTGTAAACATCATTTCCACACACAATACTCAAGACCAAACATGCAAGCTGTTCAATATCGTCGGTTATACTCAATTAAAAGTTAGCAAAAACACTAGTTACCTTACATAAGTATTTCCATGTCATATTATTAAAATATACAAATTGAATTCCAATATTAATATTTAACATCTTTCAGACAATATAATGGTAAAACTTATAACTCTCCGTCACTACATTATAACAATTTTCAAGTTTAATTCTTGCTTGATACAAACAAGCTGATATTATCAAACCAAACTTCATAAACTAGAGAGTATTTTTCCCCGCTTGTATCTCTCTGACAACATATCCAAATTTTGTAAACCTGCAAAAAAAGGTCATAACAATAAAGAACGATGGATGGGTCATGCATTCATAGAGAGAATATATGCCACCTTATAAACATGAGCGAAGACTCTCATGAATTAGCTCTAAACCCACCATTGTGAACATCATTGCCACACAAGACCAAACATACAAGCCGGTCAATGTTGTCGGTTATACTCAATTAAAAGTTAGCAAAAACATTAGTTATCTTACATAAATATTTTTGCGACATATTATCAATATGAGTATTGATTAGGATGCCTAACTCGTATGGCTAATAATATGCCTAAACATATGTGTCAATATCCTATTAGAGACAGCATGGGGATCACCTTTTCACAAACCAATAATTTATTGCCACATCTATTAGACACATAATTAGTCACATTTTTTAGATCTCCAAATCATTTTCATATCAATATATAAATTCCAATAAAAGTTAACAAGATTCAACCGATATAATGCTAAAACTTATAACTCTCCGTCACTATATTATAACAATTTTCAAGTTTAATTCTTACTTGATACATACAAGCTGATATTATCAAACAAACCTTCTTAAACGGGAGAAGGTTTCACCCCGCTTGTATCGCTCTTACAACATATCCAAATTCCGTAAACATGAAGAAAAAAAAGTCATAACAACAAATAACGAGGGATGTGTCATGCATTTATAGAGAGAATAAATGTCTGGAACATTTTGTGAATGTAACATTTTTGATAAATGACTACTCAAATATATACTCCTTCCGTCCCATTTTATAAGTCCATGTTTGAAAAGTCAAAGTCTTTTTCCTCGGAGTTTGACCATAATTATTTTTCCTCGGTCTATGCATTTGGGCTAATTCGGTCCTCGGTCCGGTCCAATCCGGACCACAAACCGACTATTTTGGCCTTAATGGATTCCAAACGGTCCGGTCCGACCGAGACCGGACCGGACCGACCACATTCGGTCTCGGTCTCGGTCCCGATTTTTACCTAAATTCGGTCTTCGATCTTGTCGGTCCAGTCCGGTTCCAGACAGATGATCACCCTTAGATTTATTGAGACAGAGTGAATATATATTTAAAATATATATATATATATATATATATATATATATATATATATGTATATATATATATATATATATATATGTATATATATATATATATATATATATATATATATATATATATATATATATATATATATATAGAGTAGAGATCCAGTGAGAAGTAAATTAAAATAAGAAGTGGTAAGAAGTGACCAAAACCATGCATTTGAGATGCAACGTCTTGCATTAGATGCATTTCTATTCATATAGATGCAACATCTTGAGTTTCAAAAGTTAATTTGATGTTTAGATGGTGCAAATTGATTTTCATGATTTCGGTACGTGCAGAGGAACAAAAAACAAGAGAAATCATGAAATGCATCTAATATACGTATATGCATCTGATTAAAAGCTAGAAAACACATTATGGTGCGTTATAATGCATCTAAGATTATAGGGATGCGTCTAATTTAGGTCGGTGCATCTCGGATTTGCGGTTATAGTTCTTCTTATTCCTTCTTATTTTAAGTAATCTTCTTATTTGATCTTCACTCTATATATATATATATTAAGTAAAAAATGAAAATAAAAAAGCGAAAAATATATAAAGTGGTTAGATAAAATAGTTGACCGCCTCAAAAGATTTTTATTTCCAGCTCAAACCACAGTCCATCGTCGCCGGAATATTCCTTCCGGCCACCTAACTTCCGTCTTTTAAGTAAGAAGCCAATTTTCACTTCATTTTTAACTTATTACCTTTTTTAATCGGTTATTAGTTTGTTACGATTTAATTAGGTTTTAATTAGTTTATATATTTGTTAATTGCTTGATAAATAATTGACTCTATATATACTGTTTAGGTTAGTTAGGTAGTGATTGTTATGATTCGTTACGGTTACGTTTACTGCGTGTCTTTTGATTGGTGAATAGTTAAACTATATGTGTACTGTTTTTAGGTTAATTTTAAGTTTACTGATTAGAAATTCAATCGGTTGTTAGTTAGATAGAGATTGTTACAATTCGTTATGTTTTACGGTTGCGGTTACTTTTTTCGGCTGCGTATGTGTTGATAGTTGATTGCTTGATGAATAGTTAAATGTGTACTGTTATTAGGTTAATTTTAAGCTTAGAAATTGAACGGTTGTTAGTAGGTAGTAATTGATATTCTTCGTTACGTTTTACGGTTACGGTTGCGTATGTGTTGATTGATGAATAGTTAAAACTATATGTGTACTGTTTTAGGTTACTTTTATGCTTACTGATTAGAACTTGAATCGGTTAGTTAGTTAGGTAGGTAGGTAGTGATTGTTACGATTCGTTACGTTTTGCGGTTACGGTTTTCGGCTGCGTGTGTGTTGATAGTTGATTGCTTGATGAATAGTTAAATGTGTACTGTTATTAGGTTAATTTTAAGCTTAGAAATTGAACAGTTGTTAGTTAGGTAGTAATTGATATTCTTCGTTACGTTTTACGGTTACGGTTGCGTATGTGTTGATTGATGAATAGTTAAAACTATATGTGTACTGTTTTAGGTTACTTTTATGCCTACCGCTTAGAACTTGAATCAGTTAGTTAGTTAGGTAGGTAGTGATTGTTACGATTCGTTACGTTTTGCGGTTGCAGTGGCGTGGTGTCTGTGTTTGATCGGTGATTGCTTGATGAATAGTTAAACTCTATGTGTACTAGTACTACTTAGGTGTAAGTTATTCATACTGTTTATATAACTTGAATCGGTTTGTTAGTTAGCTAGGTTGTGATTGGTACGATTTGTTACGTTTTACGGTTACGATTACGGTTGCGTGTGTGTTGATTGTTGATTGCTTGAAGAATAGTTAGACTGTGTGTACTGTTATCAGGTTACCTTTATGCTTAGTGTTAAGAAATTAGAACTTGATTGTTGATTGCTTGATGAATAGCTAAACTCTATCCGTACTACTTAGGTTTAAGTTATTCATACTGTTTCTATAACTTGAATCGGTTAGTTAGTTAGCTAGGTAGTGATTGTTATGATTCGTTACATTTTACGGCTGTGTGTATGTTGATTGTTGATTGCTTGATGAACATTCAAACTCTATATATACTGTTCTTAGGTTACTTTTAAGCTTAGTTTAGAACTTGAATCTGTTAGTTACTGGGGTTACGGTTACGTTTGCGTATGTGTTGATTTATGATTGTTTGATGAAAATTAAACTATATGTGTACTGTTATTAGCTTACTGTTAAGAACTTAATCGGTTGTTTGTTAGGTAGTGATTGTTTCGATTCGTTACGTTTTACGGTTATGGTTTGCTGTTGCATATGTGTTGATTTATGATTGTTTGATGAAATTAAAGTATATGTGTATACTGTCTTTATGTTTTACGGTTACTGTTGCTGTTAGTAATTGTTATGATTCGTTATGTTTTACGGTTACTGTTGCATATGTGTTGATTGTTACTCTAAACCTGTGAAAATGAAACTGATAGTAGATTTCTGTATATGAATGATATGTGCATATTGTGATTGTTGATTGTGTTTAAGGAATTGTGATTGTGGATTGATAAGAAAGTAACACCTGTTTACATGGTTGTAAAACTCGCTAGGCACTACTTGAGGGGTCAGCTACCATGTAGAGAGTAATCAGTCTAGGCGAGGAGTATTCGGATTGGAATTTTTATATATTTATTCGAAATTATATGTATGACATGTTTATAGGACCATATAATTGTTCATATGACCATAGAAGTATGTTTAGAAACGCGAACACAATTTTTCGACTTTTGACGAAACAGAGTATTTTGGCCAGCTCAACTCACCTAGTCACTGACCTTGTAGCGGGTGATCGCTGATTCCTCAGCCCTGTGATCCGAGTTTTACTACACGGAGTACACGGCCTATTTTTTCTACTATTAATAACAACTCTTAACTAACTCGTTAATTCCAACAGATACCAGTTTCAAAGTTCTGTATATACAAGCGTAAGTTATTGAATATTAGCAATATGATATTAACTTGCTAATGAATTTGGGGATAATCTGTCATGCTACGTTGTTGTCGTAGTAGTGGCGACTAATCAAGTAATTGAAGCTTTGTATAACCTGGTTTTTTAGTGTCTGATACTGTTTTGTTCTGTCACTGATTGTGATTAGCTGTCTCATGAGTGACAACATAAAGCTTAGCAAGTTTATTTTGTACATGATAGTGTCGCGAAGCCAAAGTTAGTGTGAGGATAGGAGTAATGATTATAGGATCTTGTAATATAATCGCAATTAGACATTGGCGATTAAGAAGACAATAGTTTAAGCTATAGTCTTATCTAGACGACTGGAACTTTAGGGAAGATAAGAAAACATTAAAACCGCAACTATTCTAGTTTGGAGGTACTATTCACACAGTTATGCCTATATGATATGTGATACTAAATTTCTCTTAATGACAGTGAGTGGCATGTGTTTAAGTTAAGCTATGGCACTTCGTCACTATTTAAAATACCTCACCATTTGTTACAGAGAACAAATAATCAGAAAGACAACTGCAACTTTCTTGATCAATATGCTTCTGAGAAACACATACGCCACTGTGTGTTTCTTAGTGTAATTGCACTTCTTTTTTTCTTCGATTACTGTTGTAGGAGTTGTTAACCTTTTTACCTTTTATCGTATGATGGCTTTTAGGGGTAAATGGGGAAAAAAGTGAAGAAGGGAGCTACCCGAAAGACAGTTCCAACAAAAGCGGTCTCACAAAAGATAATTCCAACAGCGGTAGTTGATTCAGTTTCGGCTGTCAAAGACGCAAGAGTATGTCCTCATCTTGATAAGGGAATTAATTTAGAGAAATTCTCAGTAAAGATAGCATTATCAGAGCCACATAAATGTGATGATTGTAGAGAAGGGGCGATTGATAAAAGGGCGAGTAAAGGTAAACATGGTAAGAAAAAAGGTGGTGGTTCAGCATCTGAGTCCAAATCCATTTGGGTGTGTTTGGAATGTGGTCAGTTTACATGTGGGGGTATTAGCTTTCCTACAGTACCTCAGAGTCACGCGACTCGTCATTCTAAACAGATGCGTCATCCATTGGCAGTCAATCTGGCAAATCCTAATCTTCGGTGGTGCTTCTCTTGTAATACGCTCCTTCCAGTTAAATCTTCAGAAGAAAACGGGGAACAAAAAGATGTTTTAGCTGAAGTTGTTAAAGTATTAAAGGCTCAACGACCATCAAATAACTCATTGGATGTCGAGAGTGTTTATTTTGGAAGTGGCAGTGTACTAAGCGAGAGCACGTCCTCAAATAAAAATTCATTAAGTAGTTCAGATACTAGTGGTGGGCATAAAGTGAAGGGTTTGCTTAATTTAGGAAACACTTGTTTCCTGAATTCAGCGCTGCAAAATCTTCTAGCAATTGATAGGTTACGGGATCACTACTTGAAAATGGAGAACGGTGGGCCTCTTTCAGATTCTTTAAAAAAGCTCTTTATTGAAGCTAATCCTTTAGCAAGTGGGAAACATGTGGTCAACCCACGACCCATTTTTAACTCTATATGTGCCATAGCTTCTCAATTTAAGGGATATCAACAGCAGGATAGTCACGAGGTGCTTCGCTTTTTGCTCGACGGGTTATCTAGTGAAGAGACCAGCATACAAAAATGTGTTCCAAAAAATAGTCCTACTTTCGTAGATGGTCTGTTTGGGGGGCAAATTTCTAGCAGTGTCAGTTGTTTGGAATGCGGGCACACTTCAGTAGTGTATGAACCGTATTTAGATCTTTCGTTACCATTACCAACGAAGAAAGTTCCATCTAAAAAAGTGCCACAAGTTCCTTCAAAGAAACTAAAACCACCTCCAAAGAGACGCGGGAGAATTGCGGCAAAGATCAACAAAACTTCTGATACCACAGCAGCTGCCAACGCTCCGGTTGTTCCAACCACTAGTGATTCCTCACATACTGAAAATAATGTAACTGAAAAAATGTCTGAGATGACAATCAAGGAACCGGACGTCTCTTCAGATAATATGGCACTTGTAGTTTATGTTGAGCCAAGCACCTTGTTGAATAGTAATGGTAATGATAATTCTACAGCGGATTCTTCGGATGTTTTCGCGTGGTTGGATTATGTGGACCCGGCAACAGTATCGAGTGATCAACATGCAGATGCATCTGTTAGTGATTATATGGACACGGACGAGGCTATATTGCAGCAAGTTATTGAAGCTAGCAAGATTGAATCTAATGGTGTGAAGGATACGCCCCCTTCAACCGACGATTCTGTATTGCAGGAGGTGATTGAGGCTAGCAAGACCGATTCCAATGGTTTGACGGAGACGCAACCTTTAGCAGATGCTTCGTGTTTGGATTATCCTGAACCAACTTCTTCATTAAATGATCACAATATGGCATCAAATGCTGAAAATGGTACTGATGTTTTATGGGAAGAAGAGCCGAAATTGATTCAACAGTCGGAAGTTATATTGCTTCCTTATGAAGAGCTTACCTCAACCAGTAATGGCAATGGGGCGGTATCGTCTTCTATTGGATGTGAAAAAGAAGAAACGTCAGATATTGATGGTTTTGGTTTTGGGGGTTTATTTGATGAACCGGAGGAGGTGGTTTATGGGCCAGCTGTGGGTCCCGTCTCAAATGGAGTGGTGGAAAGTGGTTGCGAGTCTGATTGTGATGAGGTGGACAATACTGATTCTCAGGTGTCTGTAGATAAATGTTTAGCTTATTTCACAGCATCTGAGCTTCTCACGAAAAATGAACATGCTTGGCATTGTGAGCAATGTGCAAAAGCTTTGATGGAACAAAAGAACAAACTTCAGGAATGTGTTTCCAATGGAGCCGAAAATGGAAATTCAAACATTTCATCTGATTCAGTCACAGATTACCCCCTCTCTAACGGATCACACAATGATGAAAGTGATTGCAGTCAAGTAACATCTGAAGTAGAAGAAAAGAATAGTTTGGTTAATGGTGAAGAGAGTTGTAGTGTACAAGATACTGATTCCTGTCAAGCAAACGGATCCTGTGATAATAGCAAGGATGAGAAAGTTCAGAGAAGGGTATCCAAACGCCTAGCTACGAAAAATGGTTCAAACCGGGTTGAGGAAAACGGCGTTGACAAAAGTGGGGTGGACTCTAGTAAGGTCAAGGTGATACGGGATGCATCCAAAAGGATTCTAATCAACAAGGTTCCACCAATCTTGACCATTCATTTAAAAAGGTTAAGTCAAGATGCTCGTGGGCGGTTAAGTAAATTAAATGGACATGTTGATTTTAAAGAAGTTATGGATCTCAAGCCCTACATGGATCCTAGGTATGACTCTCTAATTTTAAGTTCTGTTCTTTTTTTTTTTCTTTTTTTTTGTGTTGTGTGTGTGTGTGTGTGTTGAAACGAGACTTTCATCAATACTAGCCGAAATTGTCCAGAATTTTACTTGTAAGAAATTACAGTAAATTACATAAATGGTCCCTGTGGGTTGCACTAAATTGCGGAATTGGTTACTCGCTGATACTGATTACGGACATGGTCCCTATAACTGTTTTGCTTTTACTTTTGGTCATTCAAGTAAGTAACTAATGTTACTTTTGGTCCATCAAGTATGTAGTTAATTTTTCTTTTGGCCCCCAAATTGTAAAAGTCGAGGGACCAAATATGCAGCAAACAGTGTTTCTAGGGCTCTTATTGGTAATTAGTATCATTGAGGGACCAAATCAGTAAACATAAACACGTAAACCATTTATGTAATCACTCAACAAGTTATAATATGGCATGATCCTAGTCATAAACATAATGTGAACCATGTTGGTTTTTGACTAATTTTGTTATTTGAACACTAGTTACTTTTGATTTTACAGCTGCTGCAAAGATAGAGATACATACAAATACCGTTTAATAGGAGTTGTTGAGCATCTAGGGACAATGAGGGGAGGCCATTATGTTGCATACGTGAGAGGGCCTGCTGCAAAGGGTAACAATGATTGCGTATGGTACCACGCCAGTGATGCTCATGTCAAACAAGTTTCGTTCCAGGAAGTTCTCAGATGCGAGGCCTACATCTTGTTCTATGAAGAAATGTAAGACCACACACATTTTTTCATTTAGTCTTACCTTTGAACTTTTAATACCTTGAATTGGAAGTTTTTGGGAATATAGGGGATCCTATTGAGAATATCCCCAAAGAGAGTTGATAACTTTTCTTGATACATATATACACAACAGCAACCACAAAATGCGGTTTACGGTTATCCTACTTTCTATTTTCTTGTGAAAGTTTATCGGTTCTTTAGAGGCAGAAATTTTGTGACAGTTGACAGATACTTGTTTTGTGTATAATATTTGTGGGATCCTTAACAGATTATTTATTTATGGTGATAAAATCACTGGAGTTCTTCAAAATTTTATTTTGCGCCATTTTCTGAATTTTACGAGTCAAGACGCTAAAAGTTTATTCTTTAAGCTTCATTTGGAAAGACGTATGTTTGAAAATCGTCAATCCGCAGTACATTTGATTCACAATAACAGTATAACTGGAAGTCTGGAACACACTGGTAACTTTACGTCTTTACCAAGTCAGACCAGGTTCCAAAGTCTCGTGTTTATATTAATAAAATTGCCAAAACCAACCGAAATGTGCAAGTTTACCAGAATGTGAGTGCTCAAGCTCAAACTCGTGTTTATATCATCTTGTGTGAAACTGAAAGTTACACCCGCTTTATGGTTTGAGTTTGTGACACCAAAACTTAGGTTCGACAACAGTTGAATAAGTTACACAGCCATAAATTGTTGATAATTCGAACAGGCAAAGAGAAAATGGAGAAATAACACCTTTTGTTCACTGCAATACTGTAAGTTCATAATACCCGAGACGTAGCTATTATAGGCATCTTAAAAATAAAACAGAACACGTTCAGCAAATTTGAAGATAACAGATCTGAAACATTCATGGTATTGATCCATGAGAAATGGATGAAGCCGCACAAACACCTCCAGATGTAGTAAATCGTGAATCTCGAACTGGAAAATTTTGCATTCTTTTATTGTTCAGCAATATTATTCAGCTTCCGCCCTAGCAGCTCGGTCTGCTCGATCAGCTTGATTACCAGCATACTTTTCTCTGAAGAACTCCACTTGTTCATTTTTCTGCACATCACACAAATAACGCACATACAAGATAATAATTATTCTCAATAAGCCATATGTAATCATCAATAGAGAACAATCAAGCACTGCATATACCAGTTCCGTAAATAATGTCTCCGGGGTGCCAATTCTGTGTCCAGCAGGTATTAACTCCCAAGGTTTTTTGGCTTTTTTTACGTCTTCATCAGAGAGAGAAAGCTGGAGGGGTAAATTGAGCTGCTGGAGTACCTTTAGCAAACAAAGCGTAAACATCGTTTAAGGGGTCAGAATGTTAATTTACGAGAACATTTCTTAACTCTGTTCCACATGGAAGTGCAGAACTGCAAATTACTTACCTTAATGGAAAATGATGGCATAAAAGGCTCTAACAAGCAAGCAAGAAGATAAACAATTCCCACGGAAGTTTTCATGACTATGGAACACGAAGGTAGGTCTTCCCTGTAAAGGTTCCAGAATTTAGTTTCCTGTATGCAATTAACACATCCATTAATTCTTAAGCAAAGACAGAAGGACGGGTCATCATGGTGAGATTTCGTCTATAAAACCGTAGACTTACTTGTAAATATCCATTTCCCTCGTGAGAGATATCTATTGCAGCTTTCAGTCCTTGCTTTAGCTTGACCTATGTGAAACGTAAAACACGTACTTATTAACTTGTTTAAGAGACCCTAGTGTACACCTTCCTTTATCGGCACAATACTAGTATGTTTCAGTATAAAAAATTACCTTGTCCATGGCCTCCATGTATTCATCCACTTTAGTCCCAATGTTTTTTCCAAATGTTTCGGATGAGGGATGTGCAGCAGCACCTGGAGCGTCAGGAACTATGGAATTGTATCCTGACAAAGATGTTGTAGATACTATTTAGATGAAATCAAGTTGCACCCTTAAAAAGTTTCACTTCAGGTAAAGTTAACGCCAATTACCAACCTGGATCCCTTGCAATAAAGCACAAAACACGGTTGATGAAATTTCCAAGATTACTAATCAACTCGTTGTTTATCTTTGTCTGCAAATTCGCCCATGTGAATGTCGAGTCTCCTACCTAGACGTGCAGACTCAAAAATCAGGGTCAGAGAGAAAAAGAAGGTCACGTGAAGAAAATACAAGTCACCAAGAGTGAGAGGTAGACTTTTTGGCGGTATACTGCACAAATGTTGTACCTCTGGTCTGTTAGCTAGCAAATAGTATCGCCATACTTCTACCGGTATATTTGTTTCCATTGCATCATTACCAAAGACTCCTACACCTTTACTCTTCGAGAACTTACCTACACATGATATCCCAAAATGAAATTAATTGTAAGGTAATCCCGCATGTCCCCAAAGTACACGAAAGCATAATCAGAAACTGTCTTGTAATTGTAAACTGAAAACCGCAACCCACCTTTTTCATAGTTTAGGTAATCCGTAACACTTATAGTCTTTAATAATGTCCAGTTATCGTCAGTTCCAAGAAGCGTAGAGGGGAACATAATCTGAAAGAATCATTTCAAGCTTAATGAGGAAAACAGTAAATGAACAGGTACGAGAATAAGATGCACTTACGGTGTGAAAGGGTATATTATCCTTGCCCATAAACTGATACAACTCCACATCTTTAGGATTCTTCCACCATTTCTCCCACTCAGGCGTGTAACATGCAGTGATCGAGATATATCCAATCGGTGCATCAAACCAGACATAGAAAACCTTGTCTTTGAATCTTTCATGAGGGACAGGTACACCCCACTTCAAATCTCTAGTAATACATCGTTGCCTTAGTCCTTTCCCAAGCCATGCGTTTGTTTCATCTTTAGCATTCTTACTCCACGAACCTTCCACTGTGCTTTTGTACTTTTCCAGCTTATCTTTCAGCAACGGGAGCTCAAGAAACAAGTGATTTGTGTCACGGATATGAGGACTGTTTCTGCAGACCTATTTGCAGACCAAAATTTGGAGTCGTAAGCAGAAATTGGAAAGAAAAAAGACGCACTCATGGATAAGGATATGTATATCTAACTGTTTTCTTGTTGGTTTTAGGCTAATATTTACCTTGCATTTAGGATCAACGAGTTCCGTAGGATTCAACAGTTTACAACATTTTTCACATTGATCTCCTCGTGCAGAATTATAACTACAATCTGGGCAGGTACCATCAACAAGCCGATCAGCTAAAAATTTCTGGCACACATCACAGTAAAGCTGCATCGTAAAACATATTAGATATTTTTCACAAGATCGGATCACGTTAGATACAAACAAAAATGTATACATACTTGCTGCATTGTGTTCTCAGATAGCCAATTGTTATCCAATAACTTTTTGAAAATTGCTTGGCAAACTTCGGTTTGCTGTGGCGTTGAAGTTCGACCAAAATGATCAAAACTTATGTCAAACCAATCATAGACTTCTTTGTGAATCGCATGATACCTATAACGACAAAGAAGTTTGATTAGAATCCAAAATGAACATCACAAAGTCGGTACATTTACATCAGAATGGAGACGAGTTCTCGTAAATTTATTACTTGTCACAAATTTCTTTAGGAGTGCAACTTTCTTCCAACGCTTTAGTCTCGGTGGCCGTCCCATACTCATCAGTTCCACATATGTATAACACGTTGTGACCTCTCAATCTGCAGTACCTTGCAAACACGTCGGCACTTAACACACCTACACATCACATCAAATCAAATTCGCTTCACACTCATCCATCATTCACAGCTCAATAACAAAAATCTAAGTATACGTACACTTGTGTACACACATACTAATAAAAATCATCCGTTTTAGTGACTATTTACTTACTATAGCTTAACAATAAAAACCATAACTTTATTAAAGGGGTGTTTGTTTAAGCTTATATGTGGCCTTATAAGCTTTTTCGGCTTATATTTCATAAGCCCCAATTTTCCGGCTTATTTGGAGGCTTATGAGCTTGTATAAGTTTATCAATAAATTAACTTATATAAGCCCATAAGTCTTAAAATAAGCTAGAAAATTGAGGCTTATAGTTATCAAATATAAGCCGAAATCAAATAATATAGCTCACATATGTCCAAAAAAAAAAAAAAAAAAAACAAAAAAACAAAAAAACAAAAAAACACTACCGAAATATTTATAAAAAATATAAGTGTATATTGCTTATTTTACAACTTCTAAATAAGTCTATACAAGCCCGAAAAAAAAAAAGCTTAATCACCAAAACGGATCAGAAAACGAAAGTATATTGCTATTTTACGACAACGTTAAGCATATATCATATACTTACATCCAATGATGTTGCCAAGGTGAGGAACGTTATTCACATAAGGAAGAGCACTAGTAATCAGTATGTTCCTCCCGCCCGGTATCGGAAGCTTCTTCGGACCGTCACCGGAGCCAGAAAACTTATAATCTGCCATCGCTAGGTAGCTAGGGTATAATTTCACTTGAAAGAGAAGATTGTTAAATTAATTGTAAGTGATGCGATGATCTTTATATATATTGTGCGGGTATATTAAGTCACGTTGAGGGTAGACATGCGTGACATGCAAGTGATTCTTGTTTTCTTTATGTATAGTTTTTCTACGAAAAACATGTTTTTTTTGCTTGGCATGCAAGGGTCAATCATGGTTAAAAGATATAAAAGGATCTAGATGACTATAACACGTTTTTGTAATTGTATCATTGGAAAATGTTTTAGAATAATTATGGAATATATGTGTAAATCTAGATTTGATAAAAATATCTTTGAATATTATAATTGAAAAGATTGTATATTTTGAATACATGCATCCGTTGTGATTTGTGGGTTAAACAATACTCCTTCGTCTCACTTATATATTGAGAAATCCTATGAAGTGGTTAATCATTTTTAGTGATTTTTTTATTTTTTTTTTTTTTGTAATTTTTATTCTTATTTTTTTACGTATTGTCTTAACATAAACTTCGGTAATTAGTTGTTAAAAAGTACTCTAAAAGATGTTGTTAGCACAACCGTTATTACTTGTATTTGTTTTAGAAAAACTGTCATCATTGTTATAAATGTTTTTTCTATTTTACCAAGTAACTATTTAAACTTTTAAGAGTCCTTTTTGAAAAGTCTAACATAGCTTTAAATATAATGGTAAAACGAATATATTATTTTCTCAATGTTGTTTAATTACATATATCTTAATTTGTAATTATTTGTTTTCAAGACAATAAAATTGAGAGGGATTACAATTTTCTATAGTCTTTGTTCTAACTTGCTCAGTCGCTCTTTTTTTTTTTTAAATTCTAACATATTTAAGATTTTTTTTTTTGTGTAATTGTATAATTGGACTCGTGTAGTTTCTCAAAAATCTTAAGGGCTTATTACTTTTTTCTTAGTGGGGATGAAGGTGGGCTTAAAATTCCTACTTTCTTTTAACTTAAAGACTCACCAAAAACTCTCTTATTTAAAAGGCTAATTAAAACACTTATATCTAAAAGCCACTTAATTAAAAAAGAGAGTAAACAACTTTTTAGTAATGACTAATGAGCTTGCTAAACTTTTAAAATGAACCCATTTTAATTAAAGATTGGATCATCAAAAGTGGCCCAATTGGAAAACCTAAAAAAAAGATAACTTAGTTTCCAAAGCCCAATCTTTTAAGCGGGTAACTTTCAACATCGAAATTACCTTTCTTCCAATTTAAAAACTTGACAAGATGTTGCGAACCATGCGAGTGTAGTGAGTGTGTGTTTCTCGCATGATATTAGAATGGCGAGTTCTTACATACTAGCTTGAAGTTTTCGATTTTATATAGATCTCAATCTTGGAGATTTATTATTGTTTATACTCTTTTAGTCCAAAAGGAGTTGATACTCGTCGATAAAAAGTTGTGTATAATTGAATAAGTTACACCACAATCAATCATAGAATTTGGCCAGGAAAAAAAATTGGAGAACAGAACACTTGCAATCAAGAAATGGCAAAACATAGAACAATACGGTTGTTTTAAAAAACGCATAACAAATGCAAACCCGTTCGTATCACTAATCCGTATCAATAATCACCAGTACTTATAATAGGCAATACATCAGTTAGTATCTAATAAGTCAAATCAATGGAAATGCATCATCCTCAATGGGTTTAGATTTGGTGGAGGACGAATGGTGAACATCACATGCTCGATGCAGTATGTGGGCCACCTTTGGTTACTGAAGGTAGAGAAGGTGTTACTAGCCCTTGCCGATGTGGAGAAGGGTGCAGCTAACCCTTGTCTTTGTGAAGTCGAAGCTGGTTTTGATTCCGTGAATATGTGTTCTTGGGTGGGGTCTTAGAAGTTTAGACGGTTGTATGAATGTGGTAGTTGAAACTTATTTGCAGTTATGTGTGTGTGTGTATGTGTGTGTGTGTGTGTGTGTTTGAGGTTGACAAGAGACAAAGAAAGAAGAAGTAGAAATGTGTGTTTCAAAATAGTTACGGAAGATGAAGTGAAAGTACATTGGGTTTACTAAATCCAATCTCGATATAAACAGCCATTGGAAAACAACCCGTGGTGATTGAAAGCGTTCCTAATGAACCTAACGAGGCCTCTCCCGTCTTTATACTGGTACTCTTGCAGGTTCTTTTTCACTTTGTAATCTTTCATTTCTTTACGAAGTTTCTTATTCATGTTTGTATCCCATCATGTCTTGTATCCTTTATTCTCCAGGCATTCTCGTTCTACTATGGGAGTATTGTCCCCTTGGTAATATATATGCTTGCTAAAGTCCACCATAAAAGATAGGCGCTTAATTGTCCCCTAAAAGAAGGGATGATGCAACAGATCACACTGCGATATACTGCACGAGATTAATATTTATCGTTTTAAGGTTAGATTATAAAAAATATTAACAAAACAAACAAGCAATACCAAACACACATTTAAATTACTTCTCACATGAAATCTCGTATCCGTAAGGGTGTTTACTATTCAAAGCAAGTTTATCAAAAATGTTAATTGGTGTTGTACCTATTACTTAAGATCTTCTCAATAAGATCACGGGCCTTGACAATCTTACAAAGATCGAGTTCATCATCTCGCACCTTTTGGTCACTGAACTTGTAAGAACTGCCACTTGTACAATATAATATGATTTTGGCAAGATCGTGCATGTTCGTATTCAGGATACCACCTATTGTGAATAATGGGGGAAATCCTTGAAGATGTTAAAAATTAGCTTAAATAACAAAAAAGGTTATAATGACAGAAATATGTAGTAGCAATACTCACGATTTTGTTCATCTTTTTCTTCCTCAAATACAAATCTGCATAGTCCAAGCTTTGTGATTATATCAGCCTTTATGAATACATTGTTTGGCCTCAAGTTTATGTGATTTATTCCTTTTCTTTGCAAACTAGAAACCCCCTTTATTTATGCATCTGCGGTTAGTAATTGACAAAAAGTATTATTTAGTAACTTCATAAAATCTTCAAATGATCAAAATTAGTTTTATTACAAGTTATTAAATATTACGTAAGAATATCTAGTTGAAGTGGCATCGCCTTGCTAATTTCAGTAAAATTATAGGCCATGGGAAAATCTTCTAATGTATTACCACACATCTCGAATGCAAGATATTGAAAATCACTTTCCTCTTGCCAGCCATAAAAATGCATGACATTATCATTGTCATCATAATGTCGAAGTTTCTCAATTTATATTGATAATATTACTCTTCCTCTAGATCCTTGTTACACGAACATTCACACCCTCGTGTAGACCTTCCACTTTGTTGTTTATCCAATTGGCTTGCACCAAGATCATTTTTGTACGATATGCTTGAAACCAAATCAAATCATCGATGGTTCTTCCCCTGGGAAGCCTTTCAATATCAAAACTCCTCTTAAAACTCAGTAAGATTTCGAATGTACAACACCATACATAAAAAATCTAACAAAGACAATAGAACTTCTGATGCTTATTGAAAACCTTTCTGAAGTTGATTCATCACACACTTCTTCCCAAGTCTACCAGAAGGGAAGAAGTGTACGTGGGCCAACTTTGGGAACTGAAGGTCGAGAAGGTGTTACTAGCCCCTGCCATTGTGGAGAAGGTGCAGCTAGCCATCACATCATTTTCTAATGTATTACAACATCTCGAATGCAAGACAATAAAAATCACTTTCCTCTTGCTAGCCATAAAAATGTAAGACATTATCATTGTCATCATAATGTCGAAGTTTCTCTATCATATTGATAATATTGGGCATCTTGTTGATCCTTGTTACACGACCATCCACACCCTCGTATAGACCTTCTACTGTGTTGTTTAGCCAATTGGATAAACAACACAGTGGAAGGTCTATACGAGAGTGTGAATGTTCGTGTAACAAGGATAAAGAGGACGACAAATATTATCAACATAACAGAAAACGTTCTCCCCATAGTCAAGATCGAATTAGCAAGCTTGTTAGTTGCTTGTATCCTGTTACCATAGATACGGAGATCTTCAAGCGAACCATGTGAAATAACCTAGGGAAAAGAATGGTCAGAAATTTTAGATGCATATAGATTTCATTAGGTTACAACCACTTTTGACATGCTATGGTTACGTCATCACCACTAACAAAAACAAAATCACCAAGTTAATAAAAATGATGTATACAAATTCACCAAGTTAAATAATTTTGTCCTCATCGTAAGATGTAAATTAAACAACACAGGTAAGAAACGGGGGTCATCAAGTCAATAAAATATAATGTATAAATGTTGAAAAATCCTCACTGAATCAAGCCCACAGGTCGTCAAACGAGACGTTATCGAGAAAAAGTTAGCGTGATGTTTGGATGGCTATAGTTTACATGATGATGCCCCCTCATCTTTTATCTGTTGAAGCCATGGTGGGTAAATGGTTTAGATGGGTTAAGGTGGGGGGAAATGTAATCATGTAACTATGGTATTTGTGAATTCATATGGTGAATATCTAGGAATGAGATAGTAGTCACCCAAAAAAACAAGTTAGCGTGATGAAAAGTAAATAAACTTTCGAGAACGCCTATTTCAACAATAAATCATAATGAAAAGTCTTTGATGGGTTTGGATTTGGTGGAGGACGGATGGTGCCCATCGTACTTGGTAGGTTGTGTTTGTGTAGCGAGTCAGTTACTGTGAATGTGGTCTTCTACTACTTATTTATTTTGAATGTGTTGTTCTCCAATCCGTGTGCTTACGTATGATTGGTGAAGAGTAATATGCAGATATGATTGCATCATCGCAGGAGATATATGGTTGAGATCACTTGACACATGGTGAATAATGCGGGTAGTTTAAAAGAGCTATAAATATGGTTGAGGCTTAAGACGTGAGAGTAAATTTGGTTGTTGGAAACTTATTATGAAAGCAAATTATTTTTTTAAACATTTCTCTTGTTTTACTTTTTAAATTCCATGTCAGCAGAAAAAGTATCAAAGAAAGATCATGGTTTTTAATTAACATGCTTTTTACACAATGAAATTATGGTGGCTGTAAAAGGGAAGAAAAAGATAGCCAAGGGACTAATGATGTAAATGTAGTAAAGTAGAAGGGTTAATGTTGTACAATAGTTGGTCTTTATAACCAACATGTAACTCTCATTTGAAAGTCAGTTAATCAAATACAATAACTGTTTTCCTTCCAATTTTCCATCTTCTTTATTTCTTGTTTTCTTGATCTGCCATTATTGACATGGTATCAGAGCTAATCAATGATAGTGGATTAGTTTGATAAGTGTCTTTGTTCGTTACAAAGTGTGTTTGTTGTGTTTTCGTTTCCACGCCAAAATTAAGTCAAAATTGGTCAAAATTTGGGGATTTTATGATCAATCAAGATGTCTGATGCTGCTAATCAAAATGCTCATGCTGTTTTCCAAAATCCATTGTATCTTCATCCTTCAGATGGTCCCAGTTCCTTAATTGTTCAAGAGAAGCTTGTTTGGTCTCGGAATCATCGTGCATGGCGAAGAGCTATAGATATTGGGCTTTCTACCAAAAGGAAATTGAGATTCATAAGAGGTACTGTTACGCATTCTACCCTGATGTTAATCTTGTTGAATTGTGGGACACGTGTAATAATATGGTGATATGTTGGATCTTGGGGTCAGTTAGTGAGTCAATTGTTAGGTCTATTATGTTTGTTGATTCTGCTAGTGTTATGTGGTCACAATTGGAGAAAAGATTTGCATTTGGTGATGGTTCAAGAAAGTATAAGTTGAATAAGGCACTTTTGTGCATAGTTTTGAATTTTGATCCTACAACGTTTGTTTGATGTCACAAAATTTTGTACCGTTTGAGTTACCACGTTTTTGGTTTGCAAATATTCTCTCAATCAAGATATTACCTCCATTAAGTGCCCATATGTTCTCTCTTTATCATTTGTTTAACCTCAGTTTTATGTTGTTAAAGTTTGGGCATTTGGATTGTGTTTCCTTAAATGTACGTCATATGTAGTTTGCCACTTGGCCAGGAATATGAGTGCCACTAGACTTATGTCTCAAATACATCATCGACGTCTCTTTGTTTTTCTAAAGCCGGCGAACCGTTTGAGATTAGAACCGGTGAAAATTGGTCAAACCCATATAAACTCGGGCAAAAGCTATTGAAACCCGGTCAAAAAACGTTGAAACCCAGTCAAACCCGTTAAAAACCAGACAAAACCCGTTGAAACCCGGTACAACCCGTTGAAAACGGGTCAAGCCAGTTTAAAACCCATTGAAACCCGTTAAAACCAGGTCAAAACCCATTGAAAACCTGTCCAACCCCTTGAAAAACCAGTCGAAACCGGAAAAATGGAAATCCAAGCTCGTTTCATGAACGGTTTGTCAGGTTTTAGAGATCGTGTGTAAGAGCAAGTGTTGGTTTTGTGTTTTTTTTGCAAATGTATGTGTGTGTTTGAGGTTGACAAAGAGCTAAAGAAAGAAGAAAGAAGTTGAAATGTGTGTTTTCAAAAAAGTTTTAAAAAGATGGAGCGAAAGTTTGATGGTTAATAGAAGCATATGTCATTTTGTTAATAAGTATTCTAAGTTTGTAAATGTCAGTATGCATCGTGTATATTTCGTATATTTGGTTATTTAAACCGATTCACGTCCAGTTCGGTTTTGAAAACATTGGTTTTAAAGTATGTTTGTCGAAAGTAGCTAAAGTTTGTGAACAGAAGATTATATGTGTAAAATGATATTAAAATAATAAAATATATAAGCATACGAATTAAAGATAAAAGTATTTATTTAGTTAACCACGTCAAAAGCTTATCGTCTGGAACTTATGAAAATTAAAAACTCATATAAACTTATGTGTCAAATAAGACTTATATCATAAGCTACATTTCACTTATTAACTCAATTGCACATAAACAAAACTTTTGGAACAGTAAAGCTGAAGTTGAGCGATCTTTACCATCAAACTAGATTTATGAACCTAATGTGAACTGATTTTAGATCTTATTGTTGATTATGGTTTTCAGTCTAATGATTGATTAATTCACGGGGATTCGACATGCCGCGAAACATACACAAATCGGGTAAAACCTTATCATTTTAAAAAGAGAATTGATACTCACATCACTTCTTTTGATGCATGCATTACAATATTGTACCGTACAATACTGTAATGCACAAATTGTGGTGCATGTACTAAAAGATATTATGTGATTATCAATCCCTTTTTAAAAAGTTCGTGGCTACATAAAACAATCTAAAACCAAAATCCATCTCCGTTTACTTTTTGGATTTGGTATGGTATATATGGAATAAATATATTTGTTTTTTCTAGTTTAAATTTGTTTATGTAATTGTGGATCATTCATTGATTTATTTAATAATTAAAATATGCTCGAAAATCTTGTATATATTCGGTGAATTGGCAGCTTAGCTGAAGCTTTTTGTATGTACTTAAGTGTTTCATATATTCTAAAGCTTATGGAGAGAATTAATCCACATGGTGGAACCTTTGTCAACAACTTCGTTCTCTATTTCGATTTAATATAAATCAACTATTGTGTGTATTTTCCTATGTCCATTATGTACCTAGTAACATGCAAAACAAACAAGAAACGAAAATTTACATAGCTGATACTCGATTAGAGTGCACGGGGTAGGTGCATTTTGGCACCTCATTGGCAAATTTTTTGACCAATGGCGCTGTGGTAGTGCACCGGGTAGGCACGTCTGTCCTTTTGTTGGTTCACTCGTGGCTGACTGGCTGTTGTTGGTATTGTTGTTGTTGTTATGAATGAGATATATGTTATAATGTGGAATGAGATACACATGCATCAACAACAATTATTGCTGAAGATATTGTTTTAGGGGTCGTTTGGTTTGTAGATGAGTTTAGTATTAGGATTTGGATTTTGATTTAGATTAGGATTTGTGTTTTGATTGAAAGAATAAAAGTTGTTTGATTTGCATATTGAGGTATAAGATATGGTTAAAATTTATTATTATTTTAATATTAAAAATATATAAATTATTAATGAACCCACTTGGAAAATATAAATTATATATTTTTTTGAGCGTGAATGTATATGTGAAAGTGACGCTTACAGAAAAAAAAACTAATAAAAAAAGAAAATATGTGGGGCTTGTCAGAAATCAGTGAAGAAAGTAAGGTACCACAAAAGGTTTTGTAGATCCTCTTATTTTCAGGACTCAGTCCCAATCTTAAATCCCACACACATCAACCAAACGATGGATTTCAGTTTAATCCTAAACCTTTTGAAAAAAACCCATAAACCAAACAGCTTGTTAGTTATTATGGTGTTATTGAGTTTTTGCTTAAATTCTATATTAATAACGGTTATTGGTGTCATAACGCACCTAGCACTCTTAATATGAAACATAAAGTTTTGGACACATCAAAATACAAATGATTTTTGATTGTTCAATGTTTGAACTTTGACACTTTTTGTTATGAGTTAAACGGAAATGTAGTTTAGTTGCTTATCAAATGCTAAAATAATTTTCAATTGTCATGTGAACACTATTTGGAATGTAACTTTCTTAATATATTGGTGTTGACTTTATAAGCTAACCGACTTTTTTTTTTCTTCCTCTAAGAAATATTTTGTTTTGAGATGTCAAAGTTGAATTCTAGATAACAATATAAAATGAAAAATCTTTTATTATATAAATGAAAAAACTATCATGATGTCATCCAAATATGTCATAAATACAAATTTTTGTTTTATTGCAAATAATGTTCAATAGTTACCAAAATGAATCTTAATTTGTATAATATACTAAAAAGCGTACATAGTGTACGCAAAGCAAGCCAAGCAAAGCAAGCATTTAATGCAAAGTTTCCTAACTTGGCAGAGTAGAATTAATTGCTACATAGTCTTTGAGGTTCAAGTAGCGTTGCAAAGTAAGTCCAAACATTAAATGCAAAGTTTTACAACTTGGCAAAAACAACCCCTAAGGTTTAAAGGGCGTTGCAAGGTAAGTCCTGTAGAATTAATTGCTAACTATAGCAACCTGGCAAAATTAGTCCATAAGATTTAAGTGTCGCTACAAAGTAAGTCCTTTGAAGTCAATCCCGCTGTATCGCGCGAGTTTCCACACTCGTTATCACTAAAAATAATCTTTTAACCAAATGTTTCTTTTGGTTAGCTTTAAAAACACGTATATTTTTATATTAAATATAAATAATCACGTTACTTTTAAATACATCGATGTACTGGTTTTAATATTTTGTCGGCATATGTCACATTATTAAATTAATTATATTTCATGAACACGTATTTAAGCAGGGTTGAAAGCTAATGTAACTAAGGGGCTGTTTGTTATCAGTATATTGGTTTCAGGGAATGGTTTTCGAAGTGAAATAAATTGTTTGTTTTAGGTTTTCGGTTACGAAACAGTGATTAAGGGGCCGTTTGGTTTGTAGTTGGGTTTAGGATTAAGATTTGGATTTGGATTTGAATTTGGAATTGGATTTAGATTTGGATTTGAATTTTGTTAAAAGTTGTTTGTTTTGTATGTTCGGATTTAAAATGGGGTTGAGATTTATATTTATTATAGTATTAAAATAATTAATGGGACCATCATAAGTACATTTTATGTAGATATAACCAAGTGAGAAAAAAAATAAAAAAATAAAAAGTGAGTAGAACAATACAATTGTCAGAATTCCGAGCTTCACTCACGGGATTTGAGGATCCCTTCAATGTGGGGATGACTCCAACTTTCAAACCCCATTTATTTGAACCAAACAATTAATTTCACCATCACTACCAAATCTAAATCTAAAATCCACCAACCAAACGGGCCTTAATTCTATTAGACGTGGTGTTTAATGAAACCCACTTGGTCCTCATGTATTTCTGACTCTTCTCATATCCTTATTGACTTTTCTGACAATTCTCATAAAAAACAAAATCATGAACCATACGTGTATAATTTTCAAGCCACATTTGTTTTAATAATATATCTAAGTGGGCCTTTTTTATTATATAATAAAATTAAACAAAAACCAATTCCCAATTACATTTTACAAAACAAACAACTTTATACTATCATTTAATTTTTATTTCTTTCAATTCATACAAAATCCGATACCCATTGTGATTTCTATCAACAAACCAAACGGCCCCTAAATAAGATGAAAAAAAGTTAACCGATATTCTTAGAACCTCAAGACATGCCTCACGATCAATTAAGATAAGTAAATTGTGTAATAACATAATTAAGAATGCGAGAGCAGAATCTGAACTCATGAACTAACTTTATGAAATTTTAGTTAATTCATGTTTTACTGTGTGTTTGACATTGCTTATATTTTCTGTTTTTATGCTTTTATTAAATAGAAAAGCAGTTTTAGTATTAAATCGTTTTTTTTTTTTTTTTTAACCAAGCAGAATTTTTCATACAAATGTAAGAAAATACTTATTTTATGTTACATATTTAATTTTAAATTATTAGCAATTACTATCATATTCTATCTAAAATCTTTGATAAATTGATATGATTGAATATTTTATCGAATTATCATTTTTTTTATTTTATAATTATTATAAAATCTGTTACAAAATTAGCAAATTCAAAAAACTTAAAAAAAAAAAAAAAAAAAAAAAAAAAAAAAAAAAAAAAAAAAAAAAACTTATTTTAAGTAGTTTAAAAATACTATTTTTTAAACACATAAACAGAAGCAGAAAAATAAACAACGCCAACTATTTCTTAGTACATAAGACTAGTCGTAATATCGACCCTTGCATATATCAGACTTGTCTTAATGCCGACCCTTGCAAGGGTCGTTCCCCCTCGGGCACACTCATTTTTTGTGTTGTCCAATCGACTAGGCGATCGATCTTGTGCATTTAGTTTTGTGTGTATGTGTTTTTTTTTTTTTTTATTAAATTTTGTGAGGTATGTTTTTGGTTATGATGATGTCGTCTTATTAAGACTTAAAGTCATGTGTTTAGTCTAACGGTGAAAATATGATGTGGTCCTTTCACTCTGTTAAAACCAAGGTTGCAAAAATCGTGAATCGGTAGTCGGGCGGTCGACCCTCCTGTAACTTGTAATCGGTTAAGGCGGGATTAATCGGTGATTAATCGGATTGACATTTTCGGCAAGTTTTTTGTATTTTCGGCGAGATTTGGGTATTCTAAACAAGACTTTCCTTGAAAAGCATCTTGTAACAGATATAAACATCAAATATAGTTGATTTAAACTTGTTCAAGACAAGTTTTGGGTATTTCCGACAAGTTTTGGGTATTTCCGACAAGATTTGCATGTTTTCGCCAAGTTTGACCATCGTTAACAGTTATTGGCCGCCACTGACCGTTGTTGACTGATTTGTGTGACCCAGTTACAAAAATCGGCAAGGTTGGTGACCCAGTAGCACCTAATCGGTGATTAATCGGTCTTGTAGGCCTTGTTTTGCAACACTGGTTAAAACTAACCAAAGTACAACAACTAAAGAACAACACAAAACCAAACTAAACAAGGTACTGTAAATAAACATGTTATGATGAAGTCTGATTAAAAAAAAGAAAAAAAAAACAAGTTAGTTAATGATTATCAAGTTAACGAGTGTTAAGTCAACTTTTAGTCTATGACAAAGAAACTTCATGGAATAATGATGCACCTTTGGCCGCCATTCATTCATTTCTAACTTTCATTATTTTCTCTTCTGTCGACATTTGCCGACACACACTTTTGTTTTGTACTTTTCTTTGTGTTTGTGTTTTTTTTCTCATACATCAAAAGCTCACTTGCATCATGGCTGTAAGTTCACTTTTTTTTTTCTTAGCTTGATATGTTCACTATAACCATGTAATTTCTTAAGGGGTGTTTGTATAAGCTTATATGTGGGCTTATGGGCTTATGAGCTTATTTGATTTCGGCTTATATTTCATAAGCCTCAATTTTCTGGCTTATTTTGAGACTTTTGTATAAGTTTATCATATCATAATAAACTTATATAAGCTCAGAAAGTCTTAAAATAAGCCGGAAAATTGGAGCTTATTGAAATATAAGCCAAAATCAAATAAGCTCATAAGCCCACAAACACCCCCTCAGTGATCTAGTACATTGAAGCTAGATAGTGTTCATAAGAATGTTTCTTAGAGGGTGTTTGCTTAAGCTTATATGTGGGCTTATGAGCTTATTTGATTTCGGTTTATATTTCATAAGCCTCAATTTTCTGGCTTATTTTGAGACTTTTGTATAAGTTTATCATATCATAATAAACTTATATAAGCTCAGAAAGTCTTAAAATAAGCCGGAAAATTGGAGCTTATGAAATATAAGCCGAAATCAAATAAGCTCAGATATAAGATTAAACAAACACCCCCTCAGTGATCTAGTAATTGATGTTATGTGTGGTACATTGAATCTACATTTAGTTTGTGAATTTTTTTAGATTTGAAGGCCAAAATGCTTAAAAATGAAGAAAAAAGGTATCGAATATATGGTCAAATTTTATACTATTCTTTTTTGTTGGTTAGGGATATTCTTGTTATGATATTTGCACTTTAAATTAGAGATAGCGATAGTAGGAACCAAATTTGACTTATTCTTGATGCTGATTTCCCCAAATAAGTGAATAACCTTGTGTTGAGCTTAACGGAAGCTCTATAAGATATGCAAACAATTAACACAAGAAAGTTGTCCCGGTTGATCCACCTTCCGTGATCATACATAGTTTTAGGTTTAGTGGTTGATTTGTATATTTTTAGAAGACTATTTAAGGTATCAAATCTATGGTCAATTTTTATACTTTTCTTTTTTGTTGGTTAGGGATATTCTTGTTTGAGATAACGATAGTAGGAACCAAATTTGACTTATTCTTGATGCTGATTTACCCAAATAAGTGAATAACCTTGTGTTGAGCTTAACGGAAGCTTTATAAGATCTGCAAACAATTAACACAAGAAAGTTGTCCTGGTTGATCCACCTTCCGTGATCATACATAGTTGATAGTTTTAGGTTTAGTGGTTGATTTGTATAGATTTGTATATCAAATCTATGGTCAATTTTTATACTTTTCTTTTTTGTTGGTTAGGGATATTCTTGTTTGAGATAGCGATAGTAGGAACCAAATTTGACTTATTCTTGATGCTGATTTACACAAATAAGTGAATAACCTTGTGCTTAGCTTAATGGAAGCTCTATAAGATATGCAAACAATTAACACAAGAAAGTTGTCCTGGTTGATCCACCTTCCGTGATCATACATAGTTGATAGTTTTAGGTTTAGTGGTTGATTTGTATATTTTTAGAAGACTATTTAAGGTATCAAATCTATGGTCAATTTTTATACTTTTCTTTTTTGTTGGTTAGGGATATTCTTGTTTGAGATAGCGATAGTAGGAACCAAATTTGACTTATTCTTGATGCTGATTTACCCAAATAAGTGAATAACCTTGTGTTGAGCTTAACGGAAGCTTTATAAGATCTGCAAACAATTAACACAAGAAAGTTGTCCTGGTTGATCCACCTACCGTGATCATACATAGTTTTAGGTTTAGTGGTTGATTTGAATATTTTTTGAGGACTATTAGTTTTAGCTCTGATGTTTTGTCGGCAAGGAGGCTCATTGTTTATGCTTACAGTCTTATGCTATGAAGGTGAAAAGATGTTATGTGGTATTGATTTTGAAAAGATGACCCTTTTGACTATGAAGGTGAAAATGCATCCTTAAGTTTTGGATATCGGTGGCGTAATTCTCTACTTTGATAATTGAGCAGGATAGCAACGTACTTAGACACTTTTACCTGGTTTACAACAAACTTATGAGCCTTTCCAAAAATAGCAACATGCGTTCATTCTTTACCAGTCACAGCAAAATACTTTGATCTGTGACCTATACTAGGCTAATTGCAACATTGTTCATCTAATGGTTGCTATGATTGGTAAGAATGTAAGATATTGAAAGTATGTTGTAATTTCCGATAAGAAACATGTTGCTGTTATTGGTAAAAGTGAGAAATATGGTGTTTTACTCGATTATCCCCTCTTGTTCTTGTCCGTTGATAATATGTTGTGTGATGATGAAGTTTCTGGTACGTATCTACTTTGCGTAAGCAAAGAAAGGTCAGATGCAGAGATGACCTTGCGACCCTGATCTTCTAATTGTGTATCTTCATTTCAGGCACAAGAAGAAGCTGAATTCAAGAATACAAACAACAGAAAGTCTGAATCAGAGACACCAAAAGCAGAAACTCACCCTAATCGAGAAGGCGAGTCAAGTAAATCATTTGATTCCCCTGCACACCCTAAAAGGGCCTCAACGCCACCACATAACCAAACAAGGGGTGGGACTAGGAGTAATACGGCTTCTCCAATGTGGGAAAGAAAGGTTTCATCTGATGGTAGCCATGCTGCATCCTCAACTCCCGGAAGATCCCGCTTGAGACAAGTTAATCTTGGTGATGAAAGTGTAAGTTTCTTAAACTGCTTTTCAATTTTGTGATAAGATTGTGACAGTACGTTTACATGATTTTGCAGCCTGATGACAGCACTGCTGTTCCGGTGTTTGGTGACTGGGATGATAGTAATCCGGCTTCAGCTGAAGGCTACTCCCACATATTCAACAAAGTACGAGAGGAAAAGCATGGCGGTGGAGGGAAGTCCCCGAGGATATCGAGTAATGAGACTACTTTTTATGGTCAACGAGCTGATACTAAAAAGGTAAATGGTCCACATTATCAGATTATACTTTTTTTTGGCATCGAAATAGCATAACGGGTGGTTCGAGATAATTTGTTTCTGTATGGGTTCCAAAACAGTTTTTGTTAAAAAAAAAAAAACCATGAACTTTTATAGATGATTGGGCCAAATTGGGTCAAATATGATAAAAATAGCTATGTTATACCGATAATAATAATACAAAAGTTACATGATGTGATTTTGAATATTCTACACACTAAGAATAAGATTTGGTCAGCTTTAGACCGGTTTTGCTTATTTGACCCTTTGTTACGTTTCCTGCTATTGTAATGTTTGACCCGTTAGATATAATTCATAAGATGAGTCTACCCATTCAAAAGTATCTGAGTTGATGCTGCTAGCTTTAGGCCCAAGTGTACAACTGTGAAGTATCAACTATCAACTCGTCAACATTTTTAAATGCTTCAAAATTCTTTACAGGGGTGGTGCAGCTGCTTTCCATGGGGCAAAAAGTGATTTCTAGCTGGCTGTTCGAGTGGGGTGTTTTGGGGTTGTACTGTTATGTAATTGTAATCAATTAATTTTTTATCTTGTTCGTAAATTCTAGGCCAACTCTTCCTGCTGTCCTATAGGGAGTATTGATTTCGTATCTTTCCCATTGTTTGCACATGATGTTTGTATGCCCGATTTTTTTAATGAAAATTGGAAAAGAGAGCCAAGAAAGACCCTGGTAGAAAGTTGTAACATATTTGACCAACAAAAGTCACCATTAGTCAAAAGTTCTTTTATTCTTGTATGTATGTACACTACAATATACGATACTTCGACAAATGAAATGTTCACGCGTACAGAACACTACAGAAGCACAAGTGGAAAATTTTGTACCATTGAGGACTAAATATTCTTCATCATTTCTTGTTTTTTGGTATCATATTTCTGATAATCCGGTGTGCCATAAAGTTGATGTTGGTGATGGTTTGCATCTTGCTTTAACGGCCAAGGTTTTTACAGTCCTGGGGCACGGGTCTCCAAATACAGAATTAGAGACTTCTATTTTGCAGCTGTTATGTCCCTCACAAGCCTGTTTCATAAGAATAAGTGTAATTAAGAATCCTCCTAACTTGCGTCTATATCATTTTTTCTTGACTTGCCTTATATGTATATGTATGTGCTCATCTATCTTACCTTGGACAAGATGGAAGTTGAAGTTGATGCGTGGCATTTTCCTGTTGAGTATGTTTCGCAGCTACCTTGAGGGGTTCCATAACTAGCAAAGTCTATTGATGCAATTGTATAACCATCTTCACACTGCAGCTGCATAACTGGATTCCTCTGGCTCGTTGTAAGTCCTCCATTTGAACGGGACCATGTTTGAACAGGTGGATAGTAATCCTCAGATACATGAGCACATACAGTTTCAATCGAAACTGTCTTAATAGAAATTTTAAATGGGTTCCCTCCTGTTTCCTCAAATAGAACAAGAAGATTGTCTGTTGACTGTAACCATGATCTTGGTACATGATACCTGTTTTATTCAAATCACCACGTCAAAACTGCAACCGCTTTTACTAGGTTTCTTAAATAACTTACAGTTGCATACTTGCGTACAATGATATAACATAAAGATGGCAAAATGGGATGTGCGGGTAGAAACGAGTCCAGATCAAAATGGGTAATTTGTGGTGTAGGTCGGGTCAGATTGGTTTGGCATTAAACACTTAGGATTTTTTTAATAAATAACTAGTGTGTCAAAGTATAAATACGCATTGGGCAACTGTTAACATGTTAGTCTCTTTTCCTTTTTAGTTACTATTTTTTAACAATACCCGTTTGAAATGTTCAGATGAAACCATAACCCAAATAAACCCATTCATAAGTGAGTGGGTCGAAATTGCGACCTTTAGTATAACATGGAAAACAGTCTTTAAAGAATATTTACCGAGTCTGAGTAGGCTTGCCACAATTTGTATTGCATTTGTCAGAATCATAAGCTCCACGATAATCACAATTTTCTTGACAGCCATCTTTTGGGGCAACAAGAGTCCAGTATCTTCCTATATGATGTCCATTAACCCAAGCTTCACCTTTCCCCATACTGCTCATGTCAATAACCACTGGATCTTTCCCGCCCGGGGAATCAAAATGTGTCTGCCATCAACCAAAAAAGAAGAGATAGTAACATTGGTACTGTTATCCTTAAATGGTGATATCTTATAAGAAACTAAATATTCTTGTATATCGAAAGCTAGTGGACAGAAAACTTTAACAATAAAATGTAAGATATCAATGTATGATGTATAAACCAAGTTGCACCGATAATATATTGAAGAGATCAACTGACAAAGTATAGGTTGCACGGCATAGTGACATGATCAATTTCTTACAACCATGCCAAAGTCGAATAGAAACTTGCTTGATTTTACAAAGGCATGGTGATTTGCATAATCTATTGTGGCAAAGTAAGCTTAGCTTGATTTTACCTTGTACCAAGAAAGAATTGATGGAATCTCTTCTTGTGTCAGATCAGTCCAATCCGAGCTTCCATCATCATCAGTAGCAAAAATTTTCATGAATTCTCCTTTAAGTCCAACCTATGATAAATATTGATATCAATTTGGTTTGTGAAGCAACGCAGATGCAGATAAATAAATAAATAGATAGAGTATATAAGGCTGTTTCTCGTTTCCTACTGATAAATTACTAAATGCTGATAATATCAACATTGTAGTTTAGTGGACAAAAAAATTTCGAAATCTGACCAGAACAGAATTCACTATTAAACCTTGCATTGGCAAATCAGTTTGATGAGTTAAGCTTATTTGAGATGTTCCATCCTTACTATATTGGTCAAAACTCGTGATATAAGACCAAAACTCTCTCAGATACTTTTCAGCTCGATAAATGTGGTAATGTTGAGAAGTATTACATACAAAAGTACCTGATAGGTCCATTGTGAATGTGTTAGATTAACATCCCCGTTTTTGAAATCTGTTAGAGTGATCTGGCCCTTAAATCCTGCTCCATCTTTCTCAAGAAAGGCACCATAGTTCTGCATGAATGATAGATTAGGACGATTAACATGAAATCTGACTCAGTTTGAGATAGAAAATGATTGAACTAGTTTTAAAATATAACGTATAGCCAGAGGACTAGAAGTGGCAATTTCGACTCATTTACTTATAATGGATCGAATTGGGTTGCGTCCAACTCGAAAATTTAAGCCAAAAGAGTAACGGGTCAAAACCCAGACTTCAGCTACAAGGGGAATTGTGTAACACCCCCGCCGACTTGGCCCATTTTGATAATATGAACTTATTTCAACCCAAACCCGACTTGGCCCTTTGTGCAATTCTTAAGTACCTGCAGGCCCACTGTCTGTGACAATAACATCAAGTCATTGTATCCTTGCTTAAGTTGAACTTGTTGAACAACCTCGACCCAATCACCTTTCGCACTTCCTTTTTTAAAATACACATATAACACATCAGAGTTAGGTTTCTGTAAGGTGATATGCTACTCTAAAAAAGATAGAACAATGACGCAATGTCCAATTTGAGGGCAGGGAAACAAGTTGCAAGATATATTCTCGGGGAACCAGGATACCTTTATCCAATAGCAAGAAAAGGTGTCTTAGTTGTGTAAGCTAGAGCGGCAAGACAGGTAATAGGTCAAAACAGGTTCGAGTTAAAACACGTCATTTTAGTATGCGTTGAAGAAGGTCGAATTCGTTTGACCCAAACAATTTATGTCCATTTTTTGTAATAAATAATTTGTGAATTGTATGATTACAAAATCAGGATTATTACAGTATCAATCAAGATCTTTGAATAATATAGTTTAGGAGGTCCTACGCATATAAATAGAGTTGAGCATCTTTCAACCCATTTGACCTGAATCCTTTATTTATTTTGCTTATTTGACCCGATTTAGATACAACACAACTCAAATAAGTTCAAGTCCACAAAGTAGAAGCATTGCGGTTAGCCGGTTACCTATCAGTTGTTCGTTGATGAAAATACGAACAACATCACGCATGCTATCAATTTTAAGTGATGGAGTAACTGCATTTTCCTTCCAGTGTGCGATGTCCTCATCAGAAACGTATACTCTGCATTTTATTGAAGCAATAGTTATTATACAATTTAAAAAATATAGAGCTCCTTCTGGAGTGAAACAAGGTAAACAAACACCAAATGATGATACCAATAAGGCTCGTTTGAATTTTATGACTTCTTGAAAATAAAAATTATGGCCATGCTGTACCTGGTGATATACCATAAATAATCTGATCGGTCTTTTGTCACATTTAGATGCTCCCAAATGCCTTGAACAGTGAAATTATCGCCCCAAACGCCAATGGGCTCCTTAAGAGTCATCCATGATCCAGAGACAAGTGGGTCTTCCTTCGGAATCATTAAGAGTTCGGGAGCAGAAGTTTTTGTAAATGATTCAGGCTCAAGATCTACCACTTTGATGGAGGTCTGCGCCCCAACCTGGTCCATTTTTAAAAGAATGCAGTTACCAAATAAACTCATGAGTAGGCGATTAGCTATCATGGGAATAAAAGTAAGACGTGAAAGAAAGTTGTCAAAACATTTACAAAATTCAAACCTTTGCAGTGTTCAATACAGTGTTTTTGCAGTCTGGTAGTATGCTCACAGACCATGGTGGTAAAGTGTATGATTGACCAAGGAATTGTACAGTGCTTGATTTATGTTCATCGATATTTGCCAGGAATGCTGAGCAAATACTTGTATTACCACCACGGTAAACATGTGCCTGAACAAATAGTGCAGACTGTGTCAATCTACTGTCACAAGTTTGATGATAAAAGCATAGGACTTGAACAAACCTCCTGCGAAGATCCTAATTTTATATACTCAGCTGAGTCAGCAGCAACTAATGCAGGCTCACAAAGCTTTATAGCAGCATGCAGGTCCTTTAGATGCCCCCATTTAGGCTGACTTAGAAGACCTAAACAAAGTGGAACCATTTTCAATGTTAATAAGCCAAAAACACATATTAACTGAAGGATATCAGCCCCTTTAACCCGAAAACACAACCCTGTTAACGCTAATCAAAACAGCAAGATGGGTTTTAACTGTTTGTATATTAAAAGGGAAAACTGAATACTTGTACAATGAAAACCTACAGCTATTTATAATAGAACTCAATACAAAGGAACCATGCAACATGCACGTCCATTATTTCCTAGTAAACAGGAACAACTAACTGATGACCCACGTATTCCTAAATACTCGGTCAACACAAGACTATTTCCTCTAGACTCAGTCAAACATGAACCAAGCCACTGACCCGTACCCGTGACTAAACTGACCCGTTCCATTAACCCTTCAAGATTACCCAACATTAACACCTATGAGTAAGTAAAGGTAATAGATATACATACTTGGATCTTACCATATTCATCAATTGGAGCATCATAATCATAACTAGTGACATAATTAGGACCTCCAGAAGTCCGGCCGAAATTTGTCCCGCCAAAAAACTAATGCATATAGAAGAAAAAACAAAGATCAATACTGCTGCCGTTGACATGGAAAATGTTCATAAAAGAATTTTATCTCAGCCTGACTCAGAATTAAACATCCTAATAGTAACAAGAGGTGGTAAAAGCGATAATTACAAGGGGACATGTGTCAGGTATGATAAAATAATATAATTTTGTAGGATGGATATTCAGGGTAGCGTTCCTTACCATATAATAATTCTGAAAGCTCCCCCCTCGTTGATAAAATCGAGCGACTGCAAATGCAAGGTCCTCCACAGGCCTATGAGGCAGTCTTCCTCCCCAAGTTGTATACCTTGCATATGGATGGGAAAGATTAAAAACAGAACATTAGATACATTTAAAGATGTGGATCCATTCATACTCCTACTGCTTAACATGTCCAAACTCTGAGAAAGTAAACAGAAATATGCTGAGATTTGCATACCATCCATCCCAATTTTCGGTCCACAGTACTGGTTTCTTGTTGGAGTTTGGTTTGAAGCCATCACAATAGTATCCATTGCAGGCATCTATCTGCAGGAAATACGGGAAGAGACATTTAGAAAGCAAGTCATGCATGATAAATATTCGAGTATAACGTTTCCAAACGAAAAACCTGCGACACTGACAAAATCAGATTGTTGCCATTATAGGGAGCAAAAAGGGTGGACAACAAGTCAAATCGGGTAATATTATGTAAGGTTGTATTACCCAAACACATATTTTATTATTCAGAAATCATTAACTTTTTTTTATTAATAACTTGTGTGTACATTTGATTACAAAAATTATATTATTTCATCCATAATCCAAAATTTGAAATTTATAGTCAATAAAGTAGGAATGTACAATGTATTCCGGAGCATCAGTTTGCTTGCACATAACCCATGGGACACCAGCTCCAAGTCCAACAGCCATACTTGCAGCCCATTTTACGTAGTCTTTTCCTTTTTGGCCGTATGAGCCTTCGATATTTCCGTATTCATTTTCAATCTGATACAACTCCAATCAAGTTAATCACTTACAATTCTAAAACAGCCTATACCTAATGATCAAATAAACTGAAAGACAACCTGCAGCATGATGATTGGGCCACCTTGCCAAGAAAAAAGAGACTCGTCCCGCATCACATCTACTATTTTCTTGACAAAGCGTTTCATCTCTTCCTGCAATAGCATAATGCCTTACGATTATCAATTATAACCTCTAACACCAAGCAATATTAAGGGGAAAGCAACAGATTAAACATAAAGTATAAATTAAAAGGTCCACTTGTACCTTAAAAGGTGCATTGTCTGTTCGAAATACAATTCCAGGAATATCACGAAGCCACACAGGGAACCCCCTGCATAGTCATAGTAATTTATTTATTACAAATATTTAACAGTTTCCATAAGTGTAACAAAAACGAAGGTATCTATGTTTTTAGGACAAAATTGAAACCAATCAATATTTAACTAGATTAGGGGAAAAGTTGAGACCCAAAGTTCCACTCTGCACAAACATATGGGCCGATCCGAAGATGCAGATACAGCCCACTTTCTCCCACCAACTTTACAAACTTCACAAGATCATATCTATCCTCGAAGTTATACTGAACAAAAGAGGAACAAAATATGAAGAAAGTGAGACATTGCATGTAATCATCTAGCAAATACATCAAAAACTGAAACCAAGAAAGAAGACTAAAGTGACTAGCACACCTGTCCTCTAACCGGCTCATGGCCACTCCAAAATACATAAGTTTGAACGACGTCAGCCCCGCCTTCCTTACTCTTGGCAATCAGATCAGGCCACATCTGACATCAGGTAAAACCAATGAGTTGCACTCTATAGCAACATTTAACACTTAATGTCAAAACCCGACTAGACTAGTCTCTAGTATATATAAGACACATGATGCTTAATGCTTTAACAAAAGCCTCGGTTAAGTACTTTAAGATCTTCTTAGACAAAAGTCAAACTGTCTTCGACGTTTTCTTATGCTTGATCAGTTTCACACTACTAATCATATGCTTACAAAATTCGCCCAAAAAGACAAATTAAACGTAATCCCAAGCTTATCGAGTACTTCACCGACAATAAAAAGAATACACTACTGTTTAACTTAGTAAACTTGTGTTCCCCAATTCCTATACTACTAACAACATTCCAACTCATTTCCAACAATATTTCATATATTTTCATCAAAACAATATATTCTCCTAATTAACATTTCTAATCATAGACCAGTGGCAGTAGTCAACCAACGGCCACGTGGCTGAAATGATAACATTCACGCTCACTTCCAACAATATATTCCTAATAATGGCCATGTGGGGTAATTAAACGTCACTTAGTCCTAAATTTAGCACACCATAAATGATAAATTCATAAATCCTCTTGATTACCTTCCCATTCATCCTACTAACTGCCTCGTGGCAAAACTACTGTAATATGTGTGGCAAAACTAGTTTGTTTTGTAGCAGCATTTAGTAACATAGGTGTATCTTAATCACAAACTTTAAAATGACAGTAAAAACTAAATGTTTTTTAACTAGCGTTCCAAATTCATAAATCCTCTTAATTATCTTCCTAATCAACCTACCAACTGATACGTGGAACTAATTAA
This sequence comes from Chrysanthemum seticuspe, assembly GCA_019973895.1. Classification (NCBI taxonomy): domain Eukaryota; kingdom Viridiplantae; phylum Streptophyta; class Magnoliopsida; order Asterales; family Asteraceae; genus Chrysanthemum; species Chrysanthemum seticuspe. The sequence continues at coordinate 1,590,854 of BPTQ01000008.1, read as the reverse complement.
TACACCTACATAATACATAACTAAAACACTAGTTACACTCCCAGTTGCAAAACTAGTTAGCAGTAGTTTGTTTTATAGAAGTGTTTGGTAACATAGTTGTATCTATAATAATAAAATGACGGCAAAACCTAAACGCTTCTTTTATTAGCGTTTCCAATAGGAGCATTTAAACAAAATCCAAAAACTAAACGTTCGTCGCCAAACATAGCCATACTACTAACCAGTGACACGCGGCAGTAATAAAAAACAAGTGTCCATTACGATTCTAATCATTTCACTTTTGGTCAAAATAGCCTAAAATATGCCACGTCAGCAACAAATTCATACACACTAGGGGTATGTTTGGTGAAGATAGCGGAAGCAAGAAGTAGTAGTAGCAGTAAGCAACACAAAGCAGTAGGTGTTTGTTTTGATTAAGTGTTTGGTAAAATAGCTGTATATTCATAATTAGTTAGTGGAAACGCTAGTTGCTCATAGCGTTTTGATTTAGAGCGTATAGGAAAAGTAGGAATGCTAGTTGCTTTTTTCCAAACAAGCATTTTGTGCAAGACGCTCCTAAACGCTTGCCGCAAAATGTAACCTAGTATGTGCAATAATAACTACCTCACACATTTTTTTTTTTTTTTAATAAAAACACCAATTTTTACAAGTTGTATAGCACACCGTACAATACTGTAACACCCTAGGCAAATCCTACATCGGCTGTGGCCTGGGGCTCATAAGATAACATTCGCCTTACAATGACACAACGCGTTTTGTGGTCTACTGCGGGTGGAGTTCTTAGGAACTGTGCACAGATTGTGATGAAAGAATGATAAGCCTTTAAAATATAATGCTTGCTTGTCCTATTTGAAAACAACTAGAAAAATAACCGTTTAGTGATAAATCACCAACCACTAGTATGTGTAAAAAAAAAAAAACTACCTGAGGCGTAGCACGTGGATAATGAATACCAGCAGAAACAAGCATGCGTCGTTGACCGTCGATTATCAACGCACGGTGATCGTAACTCACATTAAACGGTTTGAAATACGCACCGTTGACCACGCTCACGGTCAACGCTATCATAATCAGCCATTTTTGGAGCTTATATAAACTATTATTACTCTTGTGATTGTGCATGTTTAATTAGTATGTGAATTTGTGAATTATGATCACTAGTTGTTGTGAATTTATATAAGTCTGTGTGAGTGTGTGTTAACTTAGAAGGAAAGAATCGGTTTGATGACGTGGATATTATTATTATTATTATTATTATTGTGATCTTATCGGTTATAGTCATGTTATTGGGGTCCTAATACCGTATTTTACGGTGTATGAGGAAGGTTGAGACGTAGACAACCTTACCCTTTATCTAGGTAGAAAAGGACTTCCGGTTTTGCAAGGGGTGAAGATCAAACCCTTGACCTCTGTCTTCAGAAGCAAGAGTGATCTTATCGGTGATGATGTTTATTGATATTTTCTTCTTTTTAGTTTTGGGATCAAATATTTTTTTGATATTTTTGTGATGGGAAAATGTTGTTTCATTTTGGGAAAAAGAGTATTTGTATCGAATATTCGGCGACCATTAGGGTAGGGGTGGCAATTTGGGTCGAGTTCAGATTAGCGAGTTTAGGTTGTTAGGTCAACGGGTCAGGAAATTTTAACCCAAATTTTACGTATTTAAATCATAGGTTCAGTTATGTCAACTCTAACCTGTTTAGACATACTCTGAACCTAACCCATTTAGCCGTATAGATACTTGGGTTGGCAGGTTAAATACGTTACACAGGTTGAATATGTTAAAAGGGTTGAATCGGTTCAGCGGGTTAACCTATTTAACCTTTTTTATATATAAAAGTTGGCACATTACACGAGTTAAACATGTTAAATAGGTTGTCGGGTCGACCCGTTTAACACATTTAACCTACATAATAAAACATAAATAATTTTGAGTTTATGAAAAAAAATCTTAAACGGGTTGGCGGGTCGGCCCGCTTATTTTATTCCAACCCGAACTTAACATGTTTAATAAACGGGTTAGATAGGCTGACCCAAACCTGACCCGAAATCTATTTAGCACTATCCGAACCTGTTAATTTTCGTGTCGGTTTCAGGTCGTGTCAGAAATTGCCACACCTACATGAGAGTACCGGCTAACTAATTATTTATTTTTTTTTTATTTTTATTATTATTTTTTTTTAGTTTCAAAAAAAAATTATAAAAAATAGCTTATGAAACATAAGCCAAATCTGGCTATATAAGCCTATTAGAACACCCCGTTGGAAAGTGAATGCTTATAGTTTTGGAGCATAATAGACCATGGATCGGAAACTTGGACCCATCAGACCGGACCACACATATTTCAGTCTGGTCTTCGGTCCACTATTTTCTTCATATTCGATCTTCGGTCTGGTCTGGTCCGGTTAATTTTACACACAACCAATCATTATGCTTTTCTGGACTGGAGCTAACTGACTAACCAGACTGAACCGACCCAGACATGGACAAAATATTTCAGCCCTGTCCTCGGTCCGATGTTTTGGGCCATATCAGTTTTCAGCCACGTCCAGTTTGGTCGGTTCGATCCGAGTTTGCTCGGGCTAGTCCGGTTTTCGAACCGTACTCAGCCTCACGTGCAAACACGTATAGTTAAAAAATTGTAAATATAAAAGGTTCGTCGTAACATAAGTTTTAGTACGTATAAAGTAATTCTGTAACACAAAATAGAAAATTTCTCACCGGTACTATGGTGTCATACGTGCATCCCAAAATAACAAATACAAACACATAATAATAAGAAAATACACATAATGCATCTCATAAAGATGACACGATGACTTATAAAACACATAAAGGTATGACTAGCATAGTACCCGCGCAAAGCAGCGGTTGTACCTAACATGTCAGTTTTTCTTGTAACTTGATCTTTAAGTGGTATGCAATGAAAGTTAGTATTTGACGGTTTACCTGTTTGATAGTTCGAAAAGAGTAGATGTGTATTTGAATTTCCGTAAAATATATTAATACAAATAAAGATATCCATATTTATACTCATTTGTACTTTGTATAACTTGAATGTTTATGATAAAAAGTACAACTATAAATTTGTATTATTGTAAGTTTGTAACATCCATTTTAATACAAAAATTTAATGTGTCATTAGTGTACATTATAATGCAATTATTATAGTGTAGATTTAATTATATGAATTACGGAGTACTAATTATAGTAAGATGTGTAGGCTTAAAAAATTAAGACTTCCTTCTTTAGAAAGTCTTAAATACATTATAAAGTAGTATAGATATGATGATTCTCAGTTAGCTATTAATTTAGCCCCAAAATGTTTACTGTACAATTTAAAGTTTCACTTCAATTGTTTTTTTAATAATAAAAATCTTGTTTATACGAAGATTTAAGATCATTTGAAGACAAAAACTTCTTTAAATACCAAAGGATCAATCTCCATCATTCATTTTTATTAGATCAAATGGATGAGATTAATCTCAACAATTAAAAAAAACTTTCATTTTTTTTCCTTCAAATATAAACATCTTTCAAACCGTTAATCGTCAAGCGAAAAACAATATACCACTACGACGAACATTTAATTATCTTTCTATAGATAAGCACTTTGATATACTTTCGAAATAAAAATCGTGTTTTTCACTTTTTTTTAAAGTTTTTTTACGTTACTTAAATTTGCATGAAAAAATCATATATGATTTAACAATAATTTGAATACCACATGTGATATTAGTGTTAAATCATATATGATATGTGATTTATCATATATGATTAACACTAGTAACACTAATATCAATGTGATTTTCAAAAAATTAATGTTAAATCATATATGATATTTTATGCAAATTCCAATTTTGAAGTAAAACGAAAAAAAATAGACTAAAAAAGGTGAAAAAAATAATTTTTTTTTTCTTTTTACGAAAGTATATCAAAGTGCCCGTCTATATAAAGATAACTAAATGCTCGTCGCGATGGTGTAATTATTTTTCTTTAACGATTAACGGTTTAAGAGATATTTAAATTATAAAAAATAGGTGAAATAATAAAATGCATTTCATCTTAGCACTGATTTATTTTTAGATCGATGATGAAAATGAGTCTTTTGATATGTAAGAAAAGTTTGGTATATAAAATAACTCTCCTCGTATATGAATACCATGCTTATGATAGAACACAATTTAATGACTTATGTAAAGGAATTCACAACTTACATAATTGATAAAGTTAATTAAAATGTTCATAAAGGTGGTGGCAGTCGACTCGGTTTGGCCTTCGGCATGGACCATACCGAGTGGTGTGTGTTTTGCCTCTTGCTCGGTGTTACTCGGTATGGAGGATAGGATCACCAATTCGGCAAAGATCCCCGAATTGGTATGAAGCTTATTTGAACGTTGGATGTCAAAATATACCCGTTGGAACATTTATTACCACCATCAATAATAAGAGGATGATCACACAAACTAATATACAAGTCCAACGGGAGAAACTTCTCCCAGACCGCATCCCACTCCGTGGCAGATCGAAAAACCGAGCACACCAACGACTAGAGACGGAGCCGGTAAGGGGGCTGGCGGGTGCTCGGCCACCCCCAACTGGCGAACAACACGTCAACACTAGCTTGTAGCTTAAAGCAAAAAATGAAGAAGCTAAATGGAAGAAGAAGAAAAATGGAAGGAAAGAAAAAAAAATGAAGAAGAAGAAAATGGAAGGTAGAGAAGAAGATGAGGAGATGATAGAAGATAATGAAAAATGTTTTTACTTCTGTAGCAGATAACATTTACTTTGTGTGGTTGTAATGTGATACTCTATTTTTTTAATAGAAAAAAAGTATCTATATAACAAAATGAAACAAAGTTTTACTTTTAACAACGTAATAGTTTTTAGAAGACAATTGTTGTCTCATATTTTCATTTTGTATTAAAAGTTAACAGTAAAGCATTTTGTCATGAAGAGATAACAAATTGATACAAGACTTTACATCTGTTTTTTTAATGCCAAATAGTACAACTAAAAAAATAAAAAATAAAAAAATAATAAAAAGAATGAGGTATGAGTTAGACATGGTTGCCACTAAAAAACTATTGTTAGGTATGAGATTGGTATGAGGTGAGTTGGAGGGATACTATTGATAGATGACTAGGCATGAAAAAAAATGGTAGGCATGACTGCCACCACCCTAACCAGCTATTGGTTGTAAGACCGGATGTAATGGACATCAAACTCACCACTTTCACGTTAGAGCTACATCACTATTTAACACATCACCAAACTAAACACAAAAATACCCCACTTTATATAAATATACCGAACAATATACCCAAAAGAACAAGAGTGCAAACCGTTCAGTGGTTTCCAAGCAAAAACCACCAGTGCACGCTGAACGTCACTACCACCGAGTGGTTCGATGACCATCGCACCCGGTCTAAAGTGTACACAATACTAAGCATAGTTGAAGAATGAGCAAAACATGAAGGGTGTAAAAGTAAATATAGAAAGACATATCCAACAACAGTCTTTATTTCCCCAAATCAGATCAAATCAAATCAAAGAAGAACCCTAGCAAAAATGGCACACAAACATAAACAAATATCAAACGAATCATTTCCTACAGAAATCATCCGCGAAATTCTGTTGAAGGTTGCTACAGTTAAATGGTTGTTACGATGTAAGTCTGTTTGCAAAGAATGGTATTCTTTAATTTCCGACCAACATTTTATTAAATCACATTATGTTTTATCTAGTACCAACATTAACTGTGAACATCATCGACTTATTTACGGAAAAGAAAACAATCTCAAAATCTGTCCACTTTCTGATGTGATGTTTGATAAATCTGTTAATATTGAGCTAGTGTTGGATAACCCGTTGCAACGACCTCAACCGCCACCGATTAGGATAGTTGGGTCGTGTAATGGATTATTATGCATTTTAGCTGAGGATGATAATACTCTGTTTATTTGCAACCCAAGTTCTAGAAGAAGCCATATTTTGCCTTCTTCTAAACAAGGGGCAGGTTTGTATGGTTTTGGGTATGATGAGACGACTCTTGATTACAAGGTGGTTAAAATAATATGGCGACCTTCGCGCTGGGATACTATGATATATTCGTTAAAAGCTGGAAGTTGGAAGGAAATTGCTTGTTTTCCTTGTCTTGAACCCTTCAATGATGCTAAGTTTTTAAATGGAGCTCTTTATTGGGCGACTGGTGATGGCTGGTCGCGGGATATAGTTTCTCTTGATTTGGGGAAGGAAACTTATGGTTATGTTTTGAATCCGCCCTACAATGAAGGTAGAAAGACATTGACTTTGGGGGTTTTCGGAGAATGGTTGTGTGTTCTTTGTAATTATCATGAAAGTCGTGTGGGGGATGTATGGGTGATGAAGGATTCTTGGACTAAATTGCTTTCCATCTCGCATCCGAATGATCGATTTTGGGATCCTTCGTATATGCAGTTTCATGCTCTTTTGGGTATTTCAAATGACGAAAAGCTGCTGTTGTTGCAACTGGGGACGAAGTTGGTTGTCTATGATTGTGAAAATGGCTCTTACTCAGAGATACAAAACTTCGATGGATTTCGTGACGCGTATATTATTGTTGAGAGTTTGATTTGGCCAGACTTTGCTGATAAGAGTGGTCATGAAAATTAAGGTAAATTTTTCTCTTTTAACTTTGTTTCACTTTCGGGTTAGTTGTAATTAACCATAACTTGTTTGGAATTTGTGTAAATAATTGCAATGGGTATACAAACACATAGGTTACCTAACTTTTCAACTTTATTCGCCTAAGTTACCAAACTTTCATTTTGTTCACTTAGGTTACTGAACTTTAGTTTAGCATTCAACCTCTATATTTTCTGTCTAATCAAAGTAACCCAAATGCATTTTTTTAGGTAAGTTAAGTAACCTAAATGTAGCGTTTTAGAAATTCAGTAACCTGGATGTCAACCTCGTTTAGTCCAATACCCTGTTTGCATAAAAAAAATGTTTAATAACTTAGGCGAATAAAGTTGAAAAGTTGGGTAACCTATCTGTCTATAAACCCTAATTGCAATGTTACATGGAGACATCTATCGTTGAACCAAACAATTACTTCAGCGCTAATAAAGTATTGTTAACGTTTTGTAATGATTGCATCACTAATTTGTGAAAAAATGTGAATTGGGGGGAGTAACATGTGAGTGCTAATGAATAAGAACATGTGGATCAGTAGGCTAAAAAGGCTGTTATGCTACTGAAGTTGTCACATATGCTGATAACAGAACATGTACTACAGCGATAAGTTTGATGTGATCATTTGCACTTGTCATTGATCGAGTAAGAGTAAATGTAAGGCGTCTGTATGTCTTGTGCTGACAGGTAAACAATATGGATAACCAAATTCCTTTTCGAAACCTTTAAACCTCTGATCTACTGTAGATATAGAAATTTTTACCATATCTATATCATTGTAACTCACACACACTGAATTTTTGTTCTTTCAGGAAAGGGTAAATTCTCCAGTGTCTTCTACATTTATGGATGAAGAAATTTCAATTGAAGAACGCTCGTTGAACTTTAATCAAATCCTAATAGCTTTAACAAATGAAAGACTTCTACTCCTATGCTTTTATTAACATCAGTTAGATCTATGTTACTACCCTTCCAGTATTTGTTGATGACATTAATCTGTTGAAGAACCAAGTTGTTGTATTTTGATCAACTATGTTCATGGTTGCCACTTAAATTGAGGCAAATGTATCAACCTTTTTTGTTCAACGTATTGTGAAGGTCTTTGTGTGCTATGACATGTTAAAATTTCACTTTTTTGACCACTGAATGTGTCTGAGTTTTGATGCTCTAGAGCAGTCATGTTATAGCAAACAAGTCAGCTCCGCCTTACTAACTTTTAAATGTGATTACTTTCAAACATGTGATAGAGACATCTATGTTTTTATGTTTAGCGGTTAGCATTACTTAACTCACTGATGTATGGAGGAATCAGTTAGTGGTTCCTTTGTGTATTATAAATGATGGGAAAGTGTTGTTGCAGTTGAGGAGGAAACTGGTTGTGTGTGATTTGCAGAATAGTTCATCCATTGAGATTGAGGAATTTAATGGATGTCGCGAAGCATGTATTGTTGAGAGTTTGGTTTCACCCCATGCCCCCTATATGTCAAGCAAATCGAGGAGTGGGCGTGTTAGGTCATGGATGAGTGGGAGTGGACCAAGTGTAACCATATAAGGGAAACGCTCTAATTTGAAACGATCATAACAAAAGATCGTTTAGACTTGCGGCCTCATTTGATTACAAATAATTTTTCAATTAGATTATTAGTGTAAATACATGATCTTAGTTGTCGCATTGCAGAATTCTCCTTCATTTTGAAATTGTTGTTTTGGTACTACGTGCTAATTTACAATCACCCTGTAGAGAAGACACTCTTATTGTAACCTCTTTAAGTATCAAATGGTATTATCTTACTTTTGTTCTGCATCATCCTCCTCCATATCTTGTTGATAGCTTGGTTTCAGTTTTCGGTTAGTTGTAACTAACCATATCTTGCAAGAATGGGACAAAGTTGTTGTCACTAAGACCATGAGGTATCGTAACATGGAAGCTCGCCAGATCCAACGTGGAAGCCAAAGTGGCGTCGCCACCCTCGTGCCACCATACCCGAACCATCTTTAGCCACTTCCCAAGCCACTTAAGTGGCGGACGTGAGAATGGGGAAAAGAGACAAGTTTGTTTTTTTTTTTTTTTTTTTTTTTTTTTTTTTTTAATAATCTTTTTGTTTATTAAAAATGATGGATCTGGGTTGTGCGTGTGATTTTTAACGTGTTTTGTTTATAAAGGTGACACAGATTAAAGGATTTTTTTTCTTGTTGAGTGATGCCGCCATTGTTGCAGAGGGTAAAAGCTTAGAAGTGAAGGGTTGGCTTTTTAAATTGTTATTTATGATTTGTCAAATATCTATTTTTTTTTTTTTTTTTTAATTTGTGTAGTATAAATAAATATTTAAAAATGGGAAAAAAACTATAGCTTGTCAAATCTCTGGCTTTTTAAATTGTTATTTACGAGGTTTTTATACCCGCGCTTCGCGGCGGGGTTTTTATCCAAAGGATTGTTGTGTATAAAGTTACACACGTCGTCGAAACATACAAATGGTTTTTCATAGTTGCAATTCTGCTCCTTTTGCATCAGAAAGTACGTATACCAACTACAATGTTAATCATAACCTCCGTCCGCTCTCTTTCCCAAATCCTATCCTTGGCACGGCCTCTGGTTCGATGTCTACTCTTGCTGCTCTCTTTCTTCCCTTTCCCTTCCTGCTCTGTATCAACCTCTTTAACTTCTATCTCTTTCACTCATTCTTGCATAAACTGATTACAAAAATTGTTCTTATCACATTACGCTAACTAACTGAAACATAACAAAAATCAAGAACATGTTACTTAAAATGGTCGGTGTGGTTCGGCAAACATTACCGGAGTTGGTCTCTCATACTAATTACACAATAGTCTGTATAATGCCGGTTTTTTCTGCTTAATTGTATATCTGCTTATGTTTAAGTTGATAAGTAGTTTAAAGTGTTTGGGTCATCCAACTACTTCTATTTATTAGGTTTTTTGAGTCAAAATACAGTTTTCAAAAAGTGGTCAACTTCGAAGTGCTTCTAATTCGCAAGTAACATGTCATAATGGATACCCTTGTGCGGGTCTGGTCGAACAAACCCACAAACACTGTTTATCATTTAGGACAACATTTTAAGTTCAAAGACTGTGTTGCTATAATAATAATCGAGCTTTTGTGTTATACAGTTTCAAATATTATGCATCTCGATACTTATGGATGACGTTCAGCCCATCTAACCTGCTTCATCCTAAATTAGAGGTTGTAACTTAAGTTATTTGACATATCACAAATGTAGCTTAACCCCTATCAACCAATTGTCACCAACATAGACACGACTCTCATAAGCACATAACAGAGAGAGATTGAGAATCAAACCTGCTGCCTATACTAATACTGAGGCTGCATATGATGCTGTATTCTTCTTCTAAGAAACACATGTGGTTGGCGTTCGGTCGTAGATAATTAACCATCTCAGTCTCCAACTTTTTCAGACATGCACACTCAACATTAGTAATTTCCGCACCTTTTAATCCCTGCAAATCATTTTCAGGTTAGGCTTCATAATAATATGCGGTGGAGCATGTAAATACAAAAGCAATATAAGTTTTGCTACGTTAAATATGTGAAGAATACACACTTTTCAAGATGCTCTGTATTGTACAATGTCTCGCCAGCATACATGAAGAAAAAAAGGAGATACTAACCAAGCTAAAAGCCAAATCCGACTTCTATATAACTTCTAATCTGAATACATTATAGCCAAAAAAAAATGCAAACAATAGCCCCCTTGATTTCTTTATTCATAACCAATTTGCAGAAAAATAGCATTAAAAAATATAAATATCTTACTTTTTATAAATGGAAAAAGAGACAAAAGTCACGCATTCGAGCAAGGGCCTTTGCTTTAATAGTTTCTGTTGGGAGTGAAACGAAATCATCTAAAGCTTGGTCAGTTAAAGCAAAAACATCTTTAAAAGCATGAACACTCTAATAAACTTTAATTAGTTTTAATTTTTAATATTCTTAATGATTGGTACTGCAGGATTGTTGGCAAACCACCTTTTAGACCAACAGATGAACTCATCCAAAGGCAAAAAGTGTTTCTGGTTCTTGCTTATAACTCATTGCGAGTTCTTCCTACTTTCTCATCTCCAACTCGTGTGGCATTTTTCGTAATACTAATTATCTGATTCTGAGCATTGCCTATCTTGTAGTTACTTTCCAAAAACCAATGCTGAACAATCTTTTGTATTTAGGCATACTGAAACTGATTGTAATTCTTCCAGATAATCAATTTCAGAGGGTATTTTAATTGCTTATTAAAACTGCCTATGTGCTTATTTTAGAGATAAACAGTTTCATGTTTAAGCTTACAGGTCAGGTGTGTTTGTTTAAGCTTATTTCTAGACTAATGAGGTTACTTGATTTCGGCTTATATTGCATAATCTTTCCTTAGAGGATCAATTGCCTAGTCCCTCCATATTATTGAACAGTTGATATGCACTTAAGCTACATACCTCGGAGCACTTTACGCCTTTTAATTCGTCTCAACACTCATTGAGCACTACACTGGTATGAACTCTAGTAGAAAAGCATCAATACCTGATACAACTTATCCTTATTCCTGAAACACTAATCCTAAAAAATCTAAATAAATAAAAAAGGAAAGAAAAAAAATTCGGCAGGCAAGTACCTAAATGCAGGTTATCCCTAATCCTCAAATAACTTATACTAAATTCTGAAACAATATCATTAACCAAAACCATCATGACAACCTACCCAAATAACCACAACCAAGTACCTAAATTCAGATAATCGCTAATTCTGAAGCAACTTACAGTTAATTCTGAAAACCGATGGCCAATCCTGAAACAGCAACCTCAATTAAAACTTTCAGCGCAAACAACCTATATCATCAAAAGAATCCAACTATAAAGATCCTTAGTCCCTAAACAACTTATGATTAATCCTATAACAACAACGTTAACAAAAACCAACACGCAAACAAAAATGAGAATACACAGTATGATAAACAAATTCAAATCCAGCAAAAGAAAAACGACAATAACATAAGCAAACATGTGCACGTAACAAAACAGGAAAGAAGCCGACATAAAATTACAACTAATGAGAGGAAGAGTAGATAAACCTGAAAACCCAATTTCAACAAAGGTGAAAACAGGTGGCGTTTACACAACAACCCCAAAGAATGACACATCTTGAAGCAGGAGGTGGAGTGCACTATTCATTAGATCGGATCTGAGGTGGGATAAAAAACGGTGACGACCCAAGCAAGCGGATCCAAACCGGAATAGAGACTGTGAGTGGGGAAGGGGGAAAATATAACCGGGTATGGTTAAATAAAATCGGGTCAAAAAAATGGTTGGCGGGTCGTGGGTAACGGGTTCCCCGCTAAATGTACTCTAGGGGAAATGATTTGTCAAATTTTTTTTTTTTTTTTTTTTTTTAATTCGTGTAGTATAAATAAATATTTAAAAATGGGAAAAAACTATAGCTTGTCAAAAGACCTTACTAAAAATATACACTAAAAAAAAAAAAAAAAAAAAAAAAAAAAGTTACCTTTGGCGTGAGCCATTCAAGTGGCTCAAATTCATTTGGCATCTAGTTGGCGTGTTGGCTGGTACAAGGTTTGGCACGCCATTGATTCTTTTGGGCAGCATTTGGCGAGTTATTATAAACCTTACCTTGTGCTCTAAGAGGAATACGATGTCAAGTTTGCACTTTCGGTTATGATAAGATGAGCTGATATATAACTTTATTTTGAATATATAAATCTTGAAAGGAAACATTGTTGTTGTCCAATACAGCACAATTACTACTATAATAGTAGTAACTATAAAATAGTAGACATAATTCTAACAATAAACAAAATATGAAGGACGTAAATGTAAATAAAGAACCATTTATACTTTCCCAAAATTTCTAAAAAGTCAAACAAAAATAAAATGCATGCAGATCAACTGATTCCTACACTTTTAACAAAAATCATCATCGAAATTCTATTGAAGCTTCCGGTCGAATCGTTGTTACGATGTAAGTCTGTTTGCAAAGAATGGTACTCTTTAATTTCTGACCAACATTTCATAAAAGCACATTATACTCTATCTAGTACCAACATTAACTATGAACATCATAGACTTATTTGCAACATTTGTCAACAAAAATACAATCTCATCAGCTGTCCACTTTATGATGTGTTGTTCGATAAATCTGCTAATAATGAGATACTGCTTGGAAATCCATTTCAACAAACTAGACTTTTTAGGATAGTTGGGACTTGTAATGGATTAATGTGCCTTTTAGATGTGGATGATTATACTGTGTTTATTTTAAACCCGAGTACTAGAACAACCAATATTTTGCCTCCTTCTAAACAAGTGGTCAGTGCGTTGCGTATTTCCTATGGTTTTGAGTATGATGAGACGACTCATGATTACAAGGTGGTTAAAGTATGGTGTTGTGACCAAACTTCGCCTTACTGGAGTACTATGATATATTCATTAAAAGCTGGAAGTTGGAAGGAAATCGGTCGTTTTCCTCGGGTTCATCCTTTTCATGATGGTAAGTTTTTAAATGGAGTTGTTCATTGGATGACTAATGAAGGCTGGTTGGGTTCACATCTTATAGTTTCTTTTGATTTGAGGAAGGAGACTTATGGTGAAGTTTTGCAGCCGGAGTATGTTGGTAAAGGTCATAAGACATTGACTTTGGGGGTTTTGGGAGAATCGTTGTGTGTTCTTTGTGATCATATTGAAAGTCATTTTGATGTATGGGTGATGAAGGTTTATGGAATGAAAGATTCTTGGACTAAATTGGTTTCCATCTCGTATCCGAATTATATTAAATTTCATTCTCCTTTGTGTATTTCAAATGACGGAAAATTATTGTTGCAAATTGGGACGAAGTTGGTTGTCTATGATTGTAATAATGGCTCATACTCAGAGACACAAAACTTGGATGGATTTGTGTAACCACCCACATTTTCAGGTTACTTTTTATTTTTGAGAATTTACTATTCACTTTTACTATTAATCCATAAACTTACTATTCACTTTCACTATTCATCCGTAAAAATTTCATTTTACATTCACGTAAGATAAATTATTTTAGTAATATCCTGAGAGTTCGACAAACGTTAGATCATATTCGCAAAAGTTATTAAGAAAATATCGTTTTAAAATTTTATTTTGGTCGGAACACCATTTAGACGTCACGCGCATAACGAAAATCAACCCTGATAATTTTCCTCACATCAGATTAATTTTTAGATCTCTCATAATTAATTTGAGAATTTTTAAGATTTATTTTAAATGTTACCAAATAAACCTTGTGCCATACGAAACTAAATTTATGTTTTAAACAATTCTACTTACATCCAGATTTAACGATTACTGCACTGTGTTTCTAATATGTTTTTGTCACTTTTACATTTTTTAACATCTCATATCACTTTTAGACTAATTTTATTCTACTCTAAATAAATTCACGGTCATTTCCCTAAAATTTCGTTCTTTTCTGACAAATTGCGAATTACGCGTTTTTAACCCTGTATTTTCAGTTTTAAGCAGCGTTTTTGCACCAAATGAGACTTATCACCAATTTTATATTTTTAAATGGAGTATAATGATGAGTTTCATCATTCCTACAAGTTTCATATTTTTACGATACCCGGTTTTACGTTTCGGCTTACAGTTAGCGATTAACGGAACCAAAACTCACTCCGTAACCAAGATAATATCAAAACTATCCACCTAAGTCATCTTATCTTGTTATGGTCGACTTATGGGGGGGGGGGGGGAGTCATCATTTTGGTGGCATAATCCTAACCATGGTTCATTTAGATCATTACATTTGTCTTAACTCAACCATGGTTAATATTTAACCCAATATATAGTTAACCAAACTTACCCTCCTATAAATAGCAAGTGAAATACATCCTAAAGACCTTAACATACTGATTTGCGTCATTCATACACTAAATCATTCATATCTTCCATCATTTAATCTATAAACTCCAAGTTTATGGAAAGAAGTTCCAAAGATCAAGCTACTACATCAAATCTCTAGCAAGTTTAAGTGATCTTCTTGAGTTTAGATCCACTCAAGTCACTTAGTACTTCATCACCAACTCTTCAAGATTGCAAGGGTACCAAGGTGTAGAAAGCTAGCTCAATCCAAAGTCTTAAGTGATCAATCCGAAGTCTTAAGTGATCAATCAAAGTCCTATCCTTACTAAGTTACTCCTTTCTTAAGTGAAAGCCAAAAGTTGTAAGCAACTTATCACCACCATCACCTCATCTTTATTATTCATAATCTTAACTATTTCATGCTATATATATAGTTACTATGTTGATTCATGATGTACATATACCCAATCACATGTTTTAATTTACATATTGTCATAAAAGTAACAAACTAGTAAACTAGTCATATTCTACACATTTGAGACCATTAAAATCAGTAACTCTGGACTTTCTAACTTACACATGGTAGAAAAGATAAAAAGGTAAACATAGCAATTTGAATAACCCGAAACGGACAAACGAGTCAAAAGTTATGGCCAAAACAAGTTAGCGAAACCAAAACGCCGAAACTGCCATATTAAAACTGTTTTGGGTCTGGTCGTGTAAAAAGTGGTACTTATGGTCCGAATCATCAAAAATTTAAAACACGAAAGTTGTCCGGAACGACGTTTTCCTTCAATGATAAAGAAGCTCGGACCTTGAAAACGCATAAATAGGCCATTATCTTTCAAAAACAGAAACTGCCCTTTTATATGGTCTCACAACTATACTTTTGTCACAACTAAAAACAAACCAAGAAGCCTAATGGCCATAAGCCAAGACCACGGCTACGGCTAAGGTCAAAAAGCTGAGTCTCAGGACCATGGTAGTCAAAACCAAAGTCACGGCAAGGCCATGGCTAAAGCCTCAAGGCTTATTTACCCAAGACCGTTAACTAAGGTAATCATATTTATGAAACGACGAGAACTTGTAAAAACATGATAAACTTATTTATATAACAAACTTCACTCAAAACATATATTGTATCTACTAAGTGCTACAATAGTAGGGAGCTTCATGTGAGGGGTTTCATTTGAGTAAAACGTATCGACGAGTTGCTGAATTTACGATTTAAAGTGTCCTAGCTCCTCGAACGTTTACTGCATGACCTCTGAATTATGATGGCCCGAACGGTAGTACGATATCTATAAACTAAATACGTTTTCATATATAAAAAAATCTTTCTATAAACATCAAATGATAATTGACTACATCATGATCAACATAGAAATATATATAGAATGGTTTATGTTTTCCTAAAACATTATTCCAAACCTAAGTCGCAACATTTCATTTTTAGGTTGCACGTAGAAGTCTTCCGACTTATCCACCACATCCGTTAGTACTTAACATCATCAACTCTTGGTGAGTTCATAGCCCCACTTTCTATTACTTAATTGTTTTACAAACCCTTGGGGGAGATACATGCTTTATTTTAAACCGAACACATTGCTTTCAAACTGTATGCTTGTCTGAATGTTTTATTAGCACTAAGTTACCGCATTTGCCAATCTTAAGTCCCTAAATCATGAATCATTAATCACTAGTGAGAGTGGGCGCGAATATTGTAAATAGATCTATTGGGATTGACGAATCCCGTTTGTGTTGGCCCCGTTAAAGGCAAACAAACGCACTATATTTGAGTAACATTAGGTAAAAATGATAATTTTACCTGTTAGGGCTCGTACCAACAATTTCTCCAATTAATATTGGAACACGTTAACGCTTTGATTGCATGATGCTTAGTCTAATAATAACTGTTTTGTTTTCAAACCATTGGTGTGAATTTATAAGTCACACTACAATATAATGTGTTCAACCATCAAACAAACTTTATGAATTTCACTCAACCTTTGTGTTGACTGTTTTAAGCATGTATTTTAGGTCCATAATGTCGGAAGCTGGCACGGAAGGGCAAGATCAAGAAGGCTATATATAAATAATTTATCATTCACAAAACATCAAAAACTTTATATTAATGTGTTTTGTAATCAATGGAACCAACTGGGACCTATGTTGTATACTCTGATATATTTGAATGATAAAGCCTTTTAAAACGACTTCTTTAGAGATCGTTTTCTATTATTATGACTGTTGTGCCATCAAGTGATACCCAGTTTGAATTCCGCTGCATATGAGAATTGGGGGTGTTACAATTTGCTGGCGCATGTATTGTTGTTGAGAGTTTGATTTCGCCTTTTGCCACGTTAGGCCTTGGTGATAACAATGGTGAAGAAAATTAAGGTAAAATTTTCTCTTTTAACTCTTTTTCACTTTTAGGTTAGTTGTAATTAACGATAAATTGTTCAGAATTTGAGTAAATTGTTGAATATTACATGGACACGGATATCATTGAACCGAACAATTACTTCAGTGCTAATACAGTATTGTTAACGTTTTGTAATGATTGCATTGAGCTAAAATGAAACACTAGTTTGAAAATTTGTTAAGAAGTTTGAATTGGTGGGAGTAACATGTAAGTTCTAATGATTAAGAACATGTGGATATGTATATTTGTTGTTGGTATCTTGACTGATATGCTCATAACAGAACATGTACTATAGCGTTAAGTTTGATCGAGTAAGAGTAAATGTAAGGTGTCTCTATGTCATGCGCTGATAGGTAAACAATATGTATAACCAATTTCCTTTTGAAACCTGTAAGCCTCTGATCTACTAGAGATATGAAAGTTTGGAAAATGATTTGGAAACCTAATTATTTGCCTAAAGATGTGCCTAAACATGTGTGGCATGATCTTAATAGTTTGTGAAAAAGTGGGTCCCATGGTTGTAGCCATCAGGATGATGCCACGTATGCTTAGTCACATCTTTAGGCATATAATTTAGGTCTCCCAATCACTACTCTAAAAGTTTTACCATATCTATATCATTGTATTTAACTTTTGCACTATGATATGTCGATATCAACATTAGATTGACAACTCACACTCTCTTTGTTCTTTCAGGAAAAGGGTGAATTCTCCAGAATATTTTACATTTATGGATGCATATGAAGACCTGCAAGCCAAGAACGCCGATTTAGCCTTAATCAAACTCTAGTAGCGTAACAACTGAAATACTTCTACTTTCGTATCTTTTTATTTCTTTAATTAGATGTACGCAACTACCCTTCCAGTATTTCTTAAAGAAATCAAAAGCTTGTTGAAAAACCATGCTCCTGTATGTTAACTGTGTTCATGGTTGCCATTTATATTGTGGCAAATATATCAACTCTATATGGTTGATTAATTGGAATTGTTCTAGGGAGTTTATATGTAATACAGTGACTTTGACCAATTGAAGGAGTCAACTTTTAACAATTTAACAATTAAGTCAACTCCACTTTACTTACTTTTTGATAAGATTAATAGAGATATATGATTTTTGCATAATCCATTGCTTTATGTTTTTCAGTTTAGTAATTAGCATGTTATTTACTCATTTGTGCTATGTTTTATTGAGATTTTTGAAAGAATCAGTTCGTTACACATCAATAAGTTTACACTTCCAAATATATGAAACTAAAATAAACTCAGCATAAAGTTAGACTTAATTAAAGGTGGTGAATGTGTATGAAGTGCGAGTCTATAAACAGAACCTACAAGGGATAATCTTGGAGCAGAAATACACCAAGTAAGAATGGTTGTTCCCAGGAACATGTAACAAGAACTGTTACTATAAGTCTATTAAAAGCCATCCAAACAGTCATTATGACAAGATATGAGATCTTGAACAGCAGTATATAACATTTTCTCTTTTTTGAACGCATTTCTAAAAACTTAAGAACTACTCTTCTATTTAACAAGGTTTTTGGCGACCATGGTGATTATCAAACTGATATCTCTAGATGTCATCGATATGATGGTATTTTGTGTATTTATATATGATACATTGATATCTAATCAATTAAAACGTTTGCGTAAATTTGTTTCCAGATAATTGATCGAGTCTATGAGATATTTAATCTTTAAACCGGCTATTGGAGGATGGTTCAAGTATCTCATATTGACATCAATAATCCTGATTAATCATTATCTTCTCCAATAGGGAAGCATGACAATGGTCTCAATGATACAAGATTAACTATTATGTCTTTCTTTTTTATGCACATTGGCCGATAATGAAACGGGTCAAACAGGTTGAAACTTTCCAAAATTGCTTAATTTAGATCAGTATAACAACTAATAATATAACCTTATCTATCATATTTAATTTGCGATCTACAATATAACCATTAGATTGCCTCAAGACTAAATCAATATTTCTTGTTCCAGGAAATGGTGAATTCCTTAAACGTACAGGTATGCCAGAATCCTTCAACATTTATTGTTGCAAATGAAGAAATTTTCAAGCAAAGATGCACATTGAAATCCAATCCAATCAATAACTAGAATGTTGTTACTCTGACACCTTTAATCGATTGTCTAGCACTTATATGTGTTACTGTTTATGTGCCAAAGTTATCAATGTGCCAAAGTTCAAAGGGGTTATGAAACAAGTTTCAACTGAAATTGTGTATATCAACTAAAACAGTGATCTCACCCATGACTCATCGATCTAAAAGACAAGCATCTACATCAATCACACTGAAGCAACAACCTATATCTTTTAATCCATACAAGCAATTAGGTGTGCAATAAACATGTGTTAGTGAGTTTCTTTATAATAAACGTTACCTCATGACATGACTGATATCACATTATATTCTCTTTAAAGTTGAATTGATAAAGTCTAATTTTTGTTGTTATTATAGAAAGTAGAAAGGGTAAATCAGTTTCCATAAGCTGAATTCTTCACCATGATCTTGTTTTCTCTCATTTTTTGACACCTGAGCTTCTCGGCTCTTTTTTTTAACTGCATAAACAAGACTTAAAAGACATCAATGACCTTCACATCAATCAAAGTTGCGACAAGATCTATGTGTTCTTACCAACATTGCATAAGGTGGTTAGCCGCCTTTTAGTTTTGTGCTCTATAATCAATTAACAATGTATTATACTGATCATGGATAGCTAACAATTACTGTGATAGCATTTTCATTAACACATAATGAGTCATCAATCATCATGTAGCATCACAAAGGTCTAGAAAATGTGAAACAGTGTGTCCAATGCAACACTGTCACTAACAATCAAAACATAGGTCAAAATAAGGGCAAAACCACGAATGACTATCATAAGTTGGAAAATCCATCATCAAACGCTTCACACCATATTAAGAACATGAACAAGTGAAGCAAACTATGTATTTTCAGAAAACTAAGAACATGATTATCAACAAAACAAAATACAGAAAATTAAATTGCTTCTAATGGTCATACTATTGTGATTTGCAGTCAATATTCTATCCTAAAGACCAAGTAATAGCTGCAAGTTGGAACTGATAATCAATAAGGATCCTATAGTTTAATGGCACAGAGAAATAACAGACAATACATTATAACATTACGAAAATTTCGACTTTGATGTGGCTATAGTCACCCTCCGATATATGCTATGCCGAGACCTCATTAAAGCAATGGTATATATAAGTCCTCTAATCTATGCAGGAGATTGTGATTGACGGTTGTATGTGTACGAAAGTATAGGCAACACAAGATGAACAATAAAACCTTTATTCAGATCTAAGCTGCAATAGTCAGCTTAGATTAAGTTTACAGTAGTATCCAAATGTTACAAGATTAGATTAATGTCAATGAGACAATAATCATGTAAATGTAAAGACAAGAAGAGATCAGTGAAATGATCTGAAAGAAGAGAAGAGAGTGATACAAAAGACTGCACACTCAAGTGTATCTAACCCTAGAATTAGGGACTTATTAAATAGGAGATTAAGTTGCACTAAGACCCCTCTAACGGCTATAAATGACTCATCAGCAGAATTGATAAAAGCTTCAGCAGAAACGAGCATCTTGGAACTTTAAACCTTTTATCCTTTGTCCATGATTAACCCCTGTAATAATCCTGCAATGAACCATAACTTGAAAGCCATTAGCAATTGATAGAATGATATGTTTCCCATAGATTATTACCCCAAAATTTAACATTCCCCCTTAATCTGATGGGCAAACATATCAAACAATATCAATTTTTCACACAAAAATTTATGCTGATAGACAGGGAGGTTCTTTGTGAGTATGTCTGCAGTTTGGTTTGAAGAGCCAATCTTTTTAGCATTTATAACACCTCTAGCAATTTTTTCCCTGATGACGTGAACATCAATTTCAAAGTGTTTTGATCTTTCATGGAAAACAGGGTTGACAGCAAGTTGTAGAGCAGATTTGTTATCACAAAAAAGATTAACAGGAAGATTAATATCAACTTTTAGATCTTTTAAGATTTTTTGAATCCAAATGATTTCACAGGCAGCAGTAGACATAGATCTATACTCTGCTTCTGTGGAAGATTTTGAAAGAGTGTTTTGTTTTTTACTTTTCCATGAGATCAGACAATCATTAAAGAAAACACAGTAACCTGTTACAGATTTTCTGGTTTTCTTGCATTTGGCCCAATCAGCATCACTATATCCTTCAAGATGATTTTCAGAGTTGCTAAAATTGTACCTTAGACCTTTTCCTGGAGCTCCTTTTAGATATCTCAGAACATTGAGGGCACATTCCAAATGAGATTTTAAGGGAGAATGCATATATTGTGCCAGACAATGAACTGAGTATGAGATGTCAGGTCTTGTATGGGTGAGATAGATAAGTTTTCCAAGTAGCTTCTGATAACCAGTGATGTTGACAAGCAAGGGGTCATCAGCAATGGGAATGTATGGAAGGATAGAATTGGGTTTCATAGGAGTGGACACAGGTTTGCACCCAAGAAGGCCAAATTCTTTGAGGAGTTCAAGACAGTATTTTCTTTGGGAGAGACAAATGTCATTCCCGGTTTTTAAAACCTCAATGCCAAGAAAATATTTTAGATTTCCCAAGTCTTTGATATGAAATTTGGATTTTAGAAACTCTTTAAAAAGATTTATCTCATCAATACAGTTTCCAGTAAGAACAATGTCATCCACATAAACAAGTAGAGCAATAAACTTGTCATTCTCTGTTTTGGTGAACAAAGAGTGATCATTAACAGATTGGACAAAGTTATTTTCCTTTAAAACACTGACAAGTTTTTCATTCCATTTTCTGGGAGCTTGTTTTAGGCCATATAGAGATTTGACAAGTTTACAAACTTTATTTTTATTGTTCTCATTACAAAACCCCTTGGGGATGGTCATATAGATATCCTCATCAAGATCTCCATACAAGAAAGCATTGTTAACATCAAGTTGAAAGAGAGGCCATTTATTTTTTACAGCTAAGGCAATAAGACATCTAACAGTAGACATTTTTACAACAGGAGAAAAAGGTTTCATCATAGTCTATCCCTTCCCTTTGGTTATAGCCTTTAACAACTAATCTAGCCTTGTATCTATCAACTTCACCATTGGCTTTATATTTGATTTTAAAGATCCATTTGTAGCCAATAGGAGTTCTATTAGGAGGTAGATCAGTTATATCCCAAGCATGGTTTTCATTTAAGGCCTCAATTTCAGAGTTCATAGCATCAACTCAATTACTATCAAGGATAACTTCTTCATAACAGGTATGTTCAATACTTTTATTTAAACTATAAGCAAAGCAGTAATTATCTTTGTTAAGATTAGAGTAATTAACAACCTTTTCAACACCACATTTGACTTTTCCTTCAACAATAAAGTCATTAAGATTACTTGGCAATTTAGAAACTCTGGTTGACCTTCTAGCAGTAGTGGCTGGCAAGCCTCTTTCTTGTTCAGTAGAATCAGGTGATGTATCAGCAGAATCAGAAGATGCATCAGCAGGATGTGATTCTTGTGATATGATGCCCTCAGGGTGTGTATTATCATCTATAGATGTTGCAACCGGTTCATCAATCCTAGTAGGATGACTTACCACTGTGCCATCATCATAGGATGTCACTCTCCCTTCATCATTGGGACTTGTTTGTGAGTCAAAGAAATTTTTGTGGTTTAAATCTTTAGGCACGTGAGTTTCAACAAAAGGTTTTGACAAAGAATTTTTCATTTTGAAGGGAAAAACGGTTTCATAAAATTTGACATCTCTGGAATAAAAGATATTTTTTGTTTCTAGGCTCAAAAGTTTATAGCCTTTTTTTTCATTTGAGTAACCAATAAGGACACTTTTTTCCGACCTACTACCAAATTTATCAGAGATGTTGAGAATGGTGGCATAGCATAAGCAGCCAAAGACTCTAAGGAGAGAGAGTGAATGGTTATGCCCATACACAAGGAAGAAAGGGGACTTGCCAGACAGAACTGAAGAGGGTAACCTGTTTATGACATATGCAGCAGTTAGAACACATTCAGGCCAAAGATATAGAGGTAATTCCCCCTGAAACATAAGGGATCTAGCAACATTAAGGAGATGCCTATGTTTCCTTTCTGCAATGCTATTTTGTTGTGGTGTATAAACACAAGAGGTTTGATGTAGAATTCATTTTTCATGGAAAAATTGTTGAAGTTTATTATTGACAAATTCTGTCCCATTATCACTTCTAAAAACCTTGACATTGTGTTCAAATTGATTTGATAGCATATGAGTAAAGTTAACAATGGAAACATAAACACCATCCTTTCCCTTAAGTATATAAACCCACACTGCCCTGGAATAGTCATCAACTATGGTTAAAAAATATTTGTAACCATCTCTGCTAGTGATTTTATATAGTCCCCAAACATCAAGGTGAACAAGTTGACCAATTTGAGTGGATTTATGTTCACTTAGAGGGAATGGTTCTTTGGTTTGTTTAGCTTTATTACAAGTATCACAGAGATGATCAATTTCAGATGAACTATCAAATTTAAGAGTGGGTTTAAGTATGTGTAGGACTTGGTTAGAGGGATGACCAAGTCTTTGATGCCAGAGATTTCTAGAAACATGGTAAACATATATGCAGTTATTAGAAGTAATCTTACATGTAGAGTCTATATCAAATATATATAACCCATTGTATTGTTTACCAATCCCCACAATCCTTTTTTGATGTAAATCCTGTATATAGCAATTAGATTCATTAAACCTAACAAACATCTTGTAGTCTCTAGCAATCTTATGAACAGATAGCAAACTAACATTGTACTCAGGAACAACAAGAACATCAAAAAGAGTTAGGTCATTATTGACCTTTAAATCACCAATTTTAGTAATTAAGGCCTGAGTACCATTGGGATGTCCAACAGTTAGGCCAAGATTTGAAATGTTAACAACATTGATTAAAAAAATTTCAGACACAATCATGTGCTGATTTGCACCAGAATCAACAATCCAACCAAGACTGATGTTTCCAGATAAGGATTTAATGTTGTTGTTAAAAAACTTGTTGAAGTTTACATTAAACTTGACACTGCCATTAAAGAAGGTTCCTGAGAAATTTTTACCTGCCAAGTTGGCATTAGCAGATGACACATTGTTTTCATTGAGGAGACTCATAAGTCTTGAGAGCTGTTCATTAGACAAGGAGACAGGAGAGTTGCTAGCACTATTATCAGTGACGCGATTAGTTTCAGCAGAAACATTGTTACTGCTGAAAGGTTTACCATTAAAATTTCTTTTAACATATCCAGCAGGATAGCCAACAAGATCATAACATCTATCAATAGTATGACCAGGTTTTCTGCAATTAGTACATTTGAGGTTCATGTTTGGTCCTGTGCTATTAGAGATGTTACCAGTATTAAAACCAGAAGTTTTGTTGTTAAAAACTCTTTTGTTATCAAAAAATTTTCCACCATCAGAAGTTTTTGCAGCAAAAGCTGTAGCATTGGGTTTAGCAGAGCTATTCCCAGATGAGACATTTCTGTGCGATTCTTCTCCAGAGACAACAGAGAAAGCAGTTTTGACATTAGGTAAAGGATCTCTGGTTAAAATATTGCTTCTGATGGGACAAGACCCATAAGAAATTGCATTAACTTGATTAGCTGATTGTGTTTTTCAAAATGTTTTGCAGCCTCACAAGTGCAGGGAGGCAAGCTGATCATACAATCAAATTGTTTCCATAGAGAGTTAAGATTGTTATAGTAATCAGCAAGAGAGGACCCACTTTGACTGAGAGAATTTATATTTTTGTGCAAATTAAAAATAGTTGAACCATCAACTTTATCATAAGTATCTTTAAGATCATTCCACATTTCATAAGCAGTTTTAGCATAAATAGCACCAGCAAATAATTTAGGGCTGAGAGAGTTGAGAATCCAAGTAACTACAACAGAGTTACAAGTGTCCCATTCATTAGCAAGACTAGGGTTTGAATCATTTCTTATGCAAGTACCATCAATAAACCCTAACTTGTTATGGTTCCTTAAAGCAAACGTCATGGCCATATTTCATATTTTATAATTTTCAGTTCCAGTGAGTTTAATAGAAATAATGGGAGTACCATTGGTATTATTTGGGTGTAAATACAAAGCATCACCAAAGGATAAGCTTTTCTCAGTGGAAGAACTACCACCACCAACATTATCATCACCAATAGCCATAATACAAAGGATAAGACAGACATATATAATAAGACAGACAAAGAATCACAGACAGAGATAATAATAAGAGTAAATGGACAAATAAATAAGACTTTGCAATAAGAAACAACAAGCACCAAACCTGTGGACTAGGGTAAACCAGAGTAGGTATTCGTACCACTCAAAGGTGGCAGATCAAGATGTTAGTCTACCCGTTTGCACCCACAAAGACTTAAGTACTGTATGTTTAAAGAAGAGATACGATTTAGACTTACAGAGAAATATGCAGCGGAAGAACAAATTACAATCACCCTAGATTCACTTAGTCTAGGGCAAATTGTAAACAGAAGATAACCAGTGATTACGCCAATAGCAATAACCCCAAACCACACCTTTGTTGCCAAAGAAAATCAATGAGCCTGAGGCTCTGATACCATGTACGAAAGTATAGGCAACACAAGATGAACAATAAAACCTTTATTTAGATCTAAGCTGCAATAGTCAGCTTAGATTAAGTTTACAGTAGTATCCAAATGTTACAAGATTAGATTAATGTCAATGAGACAATAATCATGTAAATGTAAAGACAAGAAGAGATCAGTGAAATGATCTGAAAGAAGAGAAGAGAGTGATACAAAAGACTGCACACTCAAGTGTATATAACCCTAGAATTAGGGACTTATTAAATAGGAGATTAAGTTGCACTAAGACCCCTCTAACGGCTATAAATGACTCATCAGCAGAATTGATAAAAGCTTCAGCAGAAACGAGCATCTTGGAACTTTAAACCTTTTATCCTTTGTCCATGATTAACCCTTGTAATAATCCTGCAATGAACCATAACTTGAAAGCCATTAGCAATTGATAGAATGATATGTTTCCCACAGATTATTACCCCAAAATTTAACAGTATGTCTTCATCAGTCTTTAACAAAGGATCAAATCCCTTGCCATGTAAAATACAAGTATCTGCATCATAGTATCATACTGAAGCAGCAATCTAGACCCCATTCTAAAATATGCAAGCGATCAGGGGCGTGCAATGTTCAACAGTCCAAATACTGTTCTGATTGGGACAAAACCTGAATAGAATTTTTTTTTAAAACAGTACGGTTCCAGGTTACAACTGACTAGTCACTTAAGACTAACTTCTTGCCTATAGTACCGGTCCAAGACAAACTTTTGCAAACCTATAGTATTGGTTCAGTCTCTCTTGATCGAGCTCCAAATTAAAGGAGATTCAGTCCCAAACTCGACAATGAACCGAACGCAACTTTTACCTAGAAAGCTTCAGATCCAAAGTCGAAGCCTTTTAAGGTCCCAAGTTCTGATCAACTCAGTTATCTGCCTATACAACATTCATTTTTCTCATCACTGGGAGATATATTAGTAAATTACAATGCAATTTTAACCCCTATATGTATGCAGTGTTAATCTGGGCTGCGTTCATCTCTGAGGTGAAAATTGTGAAAAAATAAAAAATTAAGCTAACAAGGAAACATTGTAAAATGGTTTTGATTAACGACGCAAGCTGTTCGATTGTTTTGATTAGAAATTTGATTATCATTGTTGCTTTTTTGACAAAAAGGGTGTGGGTCAACCCCCTATTTCAACCCGTACAATTTACCTGGTTTGACCCGTTACCCTACAAACCCCCAACATTTGCTCGATTATGCTTGCATTGCAAGCATAAACTAGCTACGATGCTTTACATATAGAATAAAAAAATGTAGCATAATTCTTTATCACATATTTGACTAAAACAAATATTTGAGACACATGAGTTGATCTAAAAACACGAAATAAAGTTACTCTTTGTAAGACATGTACTAAGATACCACCATCAACAACCTGTTTCAAATGTCAATTTTACAAAAGTAATAAATGAGCCGCATCTTAGCCAAGCTCGAGTCTTGTAGATAAGTCACTAGCCGAACTCCAGCTTTACCCTTCTAATTTCTATCACTATATTCACTTGAGTTTGGGCTATAAAATGGTAATGTACTTCCGTTCTTGTACTTTCTAATTGTGTGAACAAAAACAAATTGCTCGTTCAATTTTACAAACTTTCAAAAGATGTTTAAAAAAATATATGCATAGAGGTGTGTAATGTTAAACAGTCCAAATACGGACCTGATTAGGACAAAAACTGGATCTTTTTTAAAAATTGGAGCTGAGAACAAGAACTTCTAATTCCAGTGACCCTGGTCAAGACCAAAACTTTTAGAATAGTGACTTAAGACTAACTTCTTGCCTAAACGACTTCGTATCATTCAAATAAATGAAAAATATCCGTTTTTCAATCGGACTAAGAAAGAACCTGGTTTTTAATACATGGACTGAGAACATGACAGGGGACACTACATAATCGAGAACCAACACTATACTATCGGTTTAGTCTCTCTTCAGTTCCAGAAACTCGACCATGAACCGAACTCAACTTTTGTACTAGTGATTCAAGCCTAATTTGTTACCTAAGCAGCTTATTTAGTTGATATCAATACACTATTATGGTCAAGGTATGGGCAGGGTTGTGACTTGTGACTACAACGACACATAGCCTGGTCATAAATTTGTATAAGTTGTTGATTTTTTTTTAAACCAACTTGTCACATTTTTAGGTGTAGTGTAGCCAACTTTATTTTTTGCTATTATAATACAAAAGTTTTGAATTCGGATCTTTTTGTCTATTTGTGACAATTCTACCCCTATTTACTTTTATTGCCATATTAACAACGAATGGTAACATGATCATTGTAGATGAAGAAAATACACATATGCCCAAATTCGAAACTCTAATACACACAAAAGTCTGAATTTTAATCTTTGGTGTTATAATACCAAAAGAAGATAGCTACTAGTGTCAAGTTAAAGATAATTATCCCTTTTTTTATTTGTAGACGGCCTTATTTTAAAACATGAAACTAATCTTCAAAAGCTCAAAATGTTTAGCAAAAGTAACTGTTGTTGGAATTGGAGATGGTGTTGGTGATGGTGATGGTGCAGGAGATGAAGATTATAAAAAGAGTTTATTTTTATAAGCTACATGAAGTACCCTTTGGTTTTAAGAGATTATAGAAGATTATTATTATTTATTTTTTTTATAATTTCTTATAAGTTATGTCTGCCAAACAAAAGTTATTTTTTAAGTAGCTTATTTTTTGAAAATGTATGCATAATCTCTCAACAATCTTGTATGTCAAACATGATGGTTTATATTAAACAACATCTATCAGTTATATCATATCATATTATAGTCTAAAATTCTTAAAGGAACATCCAACTATTTCCCATAAATATTTATTTATTTCCTATATCTGAATGCATAAATATATAGTTTCATTTAGAATTAAGTTCATATAGTTTAGGTTCATTACATTGAATGAAATCATATCAATACCTATTGAATGTATGTTTTATATACTTTATGTACTTTTGTCAAGCTATATCTTTATATGGTTGTGTCTACCAAAAGCTCACCTTGGTGATTCCTCCCACCCTTGTATGGTGTTGTTGTAGTCTGTCACAGCTATTATGGTGTATGTCTTGTTTTGGCTTAACTTGTTACCTTGTGTATTTTGTTTGGCAAGTCGGTTTCGATTTTGCCCATTATGTTCGATGTAACTTGTTGTGTTCAAATTACCTTCATTTGTGAGGTGTGATATGTTATCTCTGTTCAAAAAAAAAAAAAAAAAAAAAAAAAAAAAAAAAAAAAAAAAACTAAGCAAAAAATGAGTCATCATTTAGCAAGAGAAAATTCAAGTAGTTCTGGTCCTCGTGTCCAGTTCATGTGTACTTTTTAAGGTTTACTCATGTCCAATTTTACCGAAACTAAACTCATTTTTTAGGGCATGGGAGACTTAGCTTGGGTCTCCCCTTTCGAAATTGGATTTCTAAAAACGCCGCGACAACCACTCTTGATCATTGATAATGTGTTCAATGCATTCTTAATTTGCTGTTGATATCGTTCTTACCAATAGAAGTACTTACCTTCCCGTGGATGACCGAGAGAAAATTGCTTAGAGGTATGTAAGCACTTGCTTGGTATTTGATGTCATTTCCACTATTCCATCTGAATTCATTCAGAAGATATTGAGTGGTACTTTTCAAAGCTATGCTTATCTAACTGCTTAGGCTCGGGCGGCCGTGCAGAGTTAGCTACTTGTTTGCCAGGTATGTTGTTTTCACATGATGAGTTACAGTCTTGGTTAATGTAGTTAATATCATATTTGCTTTATGTTTCGATCTTCTTGTGTACCAGATTGGAGAAAGATAGGAACTTTAACTACTTTTGGGTTCGATGCGTTAAGCTTATTGTTTTAAGCAGTGTTATTCTGGGCGTTATCATGTAGTCACTTTAAAAGTAATATCGCATTCATAAGGAAACTATGCATAAAGGACACTAAATTTGAAATCTTGATATCAAATAAGCTCACGCCAGTTACTTTTGGGCATAAATTGCGTTATGATTGTTGTGATTATTCATTAGAAAGATCGTATAGTTGCAACAATGATAAATTTGGACTTAAAAGGAGCCATGTGTGCGGCAATGACTAATAAGGCAAGCTAGAGATGGTTGTCACTTATTTATAAACAAAAGAAAAAGGTATGTTTTCATCCCACATAGGTCAAGCAAAAGATTTGTTGCTAGTTTATATATTGAGGTGAGTATTTCTTGTCAAGTTGATATCAATGCATAATTGTTGTGAAGTTATTTTCCGATGTGACTTTATGAAAGTCACAATGGGCGTTAACTTTATAACAAATTTGCATTCCTTATTAACCTTTTTTTTTTTTTTTTTTTCCTTTTAAGTTGCCTTATTTTTACTATTATGAAAGTAAATTCCAAATATATTGTCTGTGCTAATTTTGAAAATAAAATGTAATGACATAATTATAAGTTGCATCAGAATGATAGAAAGGAAAAGATTCAATATGTTCTTAAATAAGTAAAATGCATCATAATGTTTCGACTGTCTAATCTGAATCAAAATTAATTGTAGCCGGAAATGTTGTGTAGTTACTGTTGAAAATAAACAAGTAAAGTTGCTCATATTGATAAAACACTTGCATGGATTGAACACTACATAATATAACAAAGAACCAATCTAGTATCGGTTCAGTCTCTCTTTAGTTATACTTTAAAAGAGATTCAGTCCCAAACTCGAACATGAACCGAACTCAACTAAGCTTCGTGAGGCTCTATAACATGTGTTTTCATCCTGGTAAATAAAACACACAACCAGTAGAAAATTTACTTTTTGTCTCATACCAAATTCGAAAACGCCTTTTAATCTCATCAATCTCAGACTATTGGGTTAATCCCAATCGACCCAAGTCAACACACCACACGACCCGGTCAACCCAGAAGTCAAAGAAGAAAGTCAACCAAGCAGTTTTTATGACAATTACAAAATAACTTGGCAGTTACAAAACCCAAACGGACATACCTGTTGGTTCTTTTGAACCAAAATGTCTTTTCATTGTACCCTTTCATTTGTTATAAATAGATAGCATTTGTATTCAAACATATTTTATGACTGATATATAGAAAAGTTTTTCCAATTCAATTGTTTCTTTTACTTTTGTTATATCTTGATTATAGATCCAGAAAAACGGGCTAACACGGACAACAATGTCTATATCTCTTGCACGTGTAATTATTTTCTAAAGAGTAAATTACACGGATGGTCCCTAAGGTTTGTCCAAAGTTTCACTCACAGTCCCTGAAAGTTTAAAGTTGCATGGATAGTCCCTATCTCTGAAAAGAATAACACCTGTGGTCCCTTATTTAACTGGCGTTAAGTAAGCTCCGTTATAATTTACATTTTTAGCCCTTTTGGTTGAAGGTCGTCACCTTGTCAGTCCATTATCATAACGGTCGTTTATAAGTTAAAGTTTTTCGACATTAGGTACGTTTTTATACATTTTCTTACGTTTTTTTACGTTTTCGTCTGTTTTTTAACGTTTTCGTCCGTTTTTTATAGGTTTTCATCCGTTTTTTATACGTTTTCGCCCGTTTGCTTATATTTTGGTCCGTTTTTATACGTTTTTGTCCGTTTTCTTCTGTTTTTTAACGTTTTCGTCATAAAATTTTTTTGACATAAAATTTCAAAAAAAAAAATTTGAAAAATTTTTCGACATAAAAATTTTGAAAAATTTTTACTCAAATTTTTTTCCGAAATTCTTTTTCAAATTTTTTTCCAATTTTTTTTCCAAATTTTTTTTTCGAAATTCTTTTTCAAATTTTTTTTTCCACGTTTTTTTCAAAATTCTTTTTCATCCGTTTTTTTCAAATTTTGAAAAAGAATTTGGAAAATAAAATTTTAAAAAAGACTTTCGAAAAAAATAACTGGAAAAAAAAATTTTGAAAAGGAATTTCGAAAAAAAATTGGAAAAAAAAATTTTGAAAAAGAATTTCAAAAAAAATTTGGGAAAAAAATTCTGAACAAGAATTTTGAAAAGAATTTCGAAAAAAAAAATTTATTTTTGAAATTTTATGTCAAAAATTTTTTATGTCGAAAACGTTAAAAGAGAGAAGAAAACATATAAAAACGGGCCAAAATGTAAAAATTGTAAGCAAACGGGCGAAAACGTATAAAAAATGGGATGAAAACATAAAAAGCCAATGAAAACGTAAAAAAGCGGACGAAAACGTATAAAAACGGACCAAAATGTAAAAAAAATGTAAGCAAACGTATAAAAAATAGATGAAAACGTAAAAAATGGACGAAAACGTATAAAAAACCGACGAAATTTTTCGGAAAAAAATTGGAGTAAAAATTTTTCAAATTTACGTCAAAAAAAATTTTCGGAAAAAAATTGAAAAAGAATTTCGGAAAAAAATTGGAGTAAAAATTTTTCAAAATTTTTATGTCGAAAAATTTTTCAAAATTTTTTTTTTTTGAAATTTTATGTCAAAAATTTTTTATGACGAAAACGTTAAAAAACAGAAGAAAACGTAGAAAACGGACGAAAACGTATAAAAACGGACCAAAATGTAAAAAATGTAAGCAAACGGGCGAAAACGTATAAAAAACGGATGAAAACGTTAAAAAACAGACGAAAACGTAAAAAAACGTAAGAAAATGTATAAAAACGTACCTAATGTCGAAAAACTTTAACTTATAAACGACCGTTATGATAATGGACTGACAAGGTAACGACCTTCAACCAAAAGGGCTAAAAATGTAAATTATAACGGAGCTTACTTAACGCCAGTTAAATAAGGGACCACAGGTGTTATTCTTTTCAGAGATAGGGACTATCCATGCAACTTTAAACTTTCAGGGACTGTGAGTGAAACTTTGGACAAACCTTAGGGACCATCCGTGTAATTTACTCTTTTCTAAATAATATAACTGAGTGTGTTTCGTTATTCGGCAATTGACTTTCTAGTTGGTGTTCTAATAGGAATAAAGTTTTACTCTTTAACTTTTCAAAAATGATTTATCTAGCATCACTCATATTTTTGTAATCTGGTTTCATCTTTTAATTAGTAGATATACCGGAAAAAATATGGATAGGATTGGATGTGACCGATGATGCAAGAGCGTGTGTGACTCTTCTATCTTGAGTACTTACTTCGTTAAGACTCATACAAACCATAGTCGAAACAATAATAAGCTTGGACGTAAAAAGGGTCTATATGCCCCGACAATGGTTATAAGATTTGAGATGGTTGATACATTTTGACAAACACAAAAAAATGTATGCTTTCGTCCCACATGGGTCGAGCATACGAAATGTTGCTACCTTATTATAATTGAGGTGTGTGCTATATACTTGAGTTGAGATTAATACATTGTTATCTCATACTGGTGTTTGAGCTAAATAAATGTTGCTACCTTATATATTGTGTATGATAATTTGTATATGTTGTTGGTATTTTTACATTTTTTTTATTTCAAAGTAAATTGCAAATATATTGTAAATTGCAAATTGTTACTATTATGAAAGTAAATTGCAAATATATCGTAACCAATTAGGCTATCTCAGTTGGCCACCAAGGGTGACTTTGGGGAGGTTGTTACCACATGCGAGAGGTCTCATGTTTGATTCTCTACATAGGGGTTTTCCTTTAAGGTGGAATATGTGGGGTTCTGCCCCATAGATGCGTCGATTCAAAGATGACAGGGAATACCTTTTGAGTATCTACTGTAGAATTTAATAACTAACTTAGTATTAACTAACTCGTCGTTAAAAAAAATTGCAAATATATCGTATGCGCTCATTTTGTGAACCAATGGGTAATGAAACAATTAGAAATTGCATCGCGACGAGAAAAAGGAAAAAAGATAAATAGGTTTTTAAAGTTGAGATCAATGTAAAATCAATCGTAACTACTTATTTTTAAAGTTCTAGATGAGGGTTCGCAATTTATAAGAGGGTTTCGAGAGGCAACAAAGGTCTAAAAAAGTATTGTGTTTACTTACCCGGGAGGGAGTTCACCTTTATTTTCAAGAAGCTTTGAACTTGTGTATGAAGGAAGTTCCGATCAATAGGAATTCATAAACCTGGTTCAAATAAAGGTTGACAAAATTGTATCAGGAACTTACAAAATTACGTGGTGTTTGGATATGTGTTTAACTTATTATTTATTGCACATCAATAATGTAATCAAAGGTATCACATCATTTATTGCACATCAAATCATTATAAGAAGTGGAGACTTATTTTATCAATAGAGAAAAAATTAACCGCTACAATCTTTCAATAGGACACACATCAAGTTTTCTATATACAATTTTTATCATTTTCGGTGACAATTTTATCAATAAGTTCTAAACCCTAACCCCTATTCTATTCATACATTAACATTATGATTAAACAAAGTTTAAATATTAAACACACTAGATAAAAGACATGTAGACACTCACTAACATCATCATGACCTTTATACATACACAAAACTTTGGAAGCCACTTGATACAAAATTCGTTCACCTTTAAACACACTACCAGAAATCAAAATCTCAGATTCGTAAATTAACGACTCGATCAAAATTTCGATTTGCAAATAATGGCCAAAAGGTATACAAAGTGCAACATTCCCCGGCTAGGATACCGTTTACGTTTTTTCCTCAACACATCGTGTGCAACTTTGTTCTTTATCAAGACGCGCACATGCCCGATAGTTACATGCCAAAAGTACGCTTCTCAGGTGGGAGACGTTCTAACCGCACCGTTGTTGGGAGGACATATTTGATGCTTTATATATCGAACGTGAAGCATTTAACTTACATAACTTGGTGGTCAGTTTAACCGTAGATTTTGTACACCATGACAACTTTCACAAACCTTTCCTAACCGTGAGCCTTAGACACCATTTTGTTCTATGGACAATGGAGCTGCATTCGGGTTCCCAAACAAACCCGATGATGCAGCTCATGCCGGTCTATGTAGTGGAAAAGACAACATTATCGACTGTAGATGACTCAAGTAACGCCATCTGAAGAGCTAAAAACTTTATCTATACTACATCGAAAACCAATATTCCCTCGAAAGTTCATTCGGGGTAGAACTCAAATAACATCAAGGACAAAGACAGAAGCGCGGTACATTTGATACCAAAAGCGTTGTTATCAGTCAAACTTGTGAGCAAGATTCAAGTGGGAGAAGATTTTCGTGTTTACCTAGTGATACCAATGTGGCCCGAAGGTGAGCGCGAGTGTATCCGTACAAGCTATATTGGATTGGCAACGTAGGACTATGCGTATGAAAGCCGTAAAAACTTTCATTCCCACATAGATAAAAGAAGAGAAATGATTATCACTTATATACCACATTCTCTACCATCTCTATGTTTTTGGGTTTAGTGTCATGCTTTCACATATGGTAGAAACTCTTCTTATATTTTTCTTAACAA
The DNA here is from genome assembly GCA_019973895.1 of Chrysanthemum seticuspe. Taxonomy (NCBI): domain Eukaryota; kingdom Viridiplantae; phylum Streptophyta; class Magnoliopsida; order Asterales; family Asteraceae; genus Chrysanthemum; species Chrysanthemum seticuspe. The sequence continues at coordinate 1,555,776 of BPTQ01000008.1, read as the reverse complement.
GCACAAGGATTCAATGGAAATGATAAATAAAAATGAAACAAGGTCAAGGTCACGTCAAGTGTATTAAAGTGCTTATAACTTATAAATATTTTTGGTTCACAAAATTTAGATGGTTTGTTTTAATTTTTTGGATTTGTAATATATGCCTACCAATGTCACATTATATCATTTCAAGTTTTGTAACCAAGGTTTTTAGTTATAAATTTACAATAAAAGGACTTTCATGTAATAAATCATCTAAGTTATGATGTCATGTAAAAGGCTTTCATAGATTTTGTGTTTTACATCATTATTCCCTCTTGTATGTGACATGCATGTTTATTATCCGAAACATGGTCAACTTTACATTACATGTGATTACGTCACACGTTCAACTCATGGTTACCAAAAGTAGGAGTTTAGTCGAGACGAGCACGAGCTCAACAGACGCCTGTAACAAAGTGAGGTGATAGTCGATCTAAGCTTGGATGGAAAGAATAACGAATGTGATAAAACCACCGTGCTACATTGTTATTCCCTCTCGTGTTACCGATGAAATTAATCCAATCCTTTCATAGTTTCATGTGACATGTTTTTGCCCATTATTGTTAGTTTAAACATGTAACAAGTAAAAGAAATCATACATAGATTGTCCAAAACGACTAGTTTCATGGTTTGGTTAACATGTTGAGAAGAGCAACGTTGCAATTTATATATCCACCAATAGAGCCACAAACTTATAATATTAGCCAAATAAATTGAACTTCAAGCTCTTTCGTATACTAGCCCACCGTTAAATCATCTATCATCGTCGTTAACTGGTCGTGACTGGATCGCTAATCCTTTTGATGTCGTCCACTGATTGTGGTAGTTTGATGTTTTGCTTCGATATATATGTTTCATATACATTGGGCCTTCACGTCTAAATTTATCATATCCACGAGTAAATTCAAAAGAGTTGATAGCAATTGAGTTAAACAACTGAGGGTGTTCTTTGTTATCAAACAAGTTATTTATCTATTTGTGATATATTCTATGTTTTTAATTATTGTATAACATGATTTTGTAATATGTAGGAATAGTTTGTCCCACATAGATAAAAAGTAATAGTAATGACATCTTTATAACTCTTTCGTGTGCTCAATAAAGCAAACATAATTGAGAAATATAAGCTACAAAATTTATTTCTAGCTTATATTATTGATTGAGTTTTTCATCTTCTTATTTAGTTAAATAATATAACAATTTCTGTATTTTTCTTTATGCATAATTGTTTCATGGAGTAAAATCACGACGTATGAATAGGTACCAACAAGTGTTTTGATAAGGGAGGGCTAGAAAATGCTCACTCTATTAAGCTTCTTAACCTCATACATGAATTCAGCCAAAACGATAATCAAGAATTTAAGATACTTGGAAGTTTGCAGTTCGTGTTGGATCCCTCTAACATATATTTTGTCTCAAAAAGCAAAAAACTAATTCTCAGTTCCAACGTCATACAAAATCTTGGTTACGCACGCGAGCATACGAACCGAGTATTTTAATACTCAAAACTCTATTCGAGTAGCTTGAGCTCGACTCGCTATGAATCAAGTTGATTTCGAGTAATTGGTAAATCAAATCTCCCGTAGTTCGCAAGGTATGTAGGAACCATTTTTCATCTATCAATAATGTAATCAAGGGTATCACATTACTTATTGCACATCAATCATTATAAGAAGTGAAATTAACCGATTTATGAATATCATGCACACCTGACCTCCTATATACTGATATTCTCATTCCTAATACACATGTTAACCAAATAATGATATACTGTTAATTCAATATTTTTTTAATATTAGATACAAGTAAAACAATTAAAAAACCTTTTTTTGGTAGAAAGCATCAATTATTTAAATTAATAAATATAAATGACATTATCACCGAAAAAATGGTTTTATATATATTTTTACTAGTAATTGTAATTTCAAACATAAATAAATCACATATTACATAAAATGTGAAAGAGCATATGTTTGTTCATTCTTTGCCTCTCATTTTATTGCAACCTCTACCAGTGGCAATTTAGCCATGAGGCGATGTGGGATGTGGTGAAAAAATGAAACCAATATTATTTTCAATTGGACACACATCATGTTTTTTATATACAATTTTTTTTAATCATTTTTGGTGACAATTTTAGCAATAAGTATATTCCATCCATACATTAACATTATGATTAAACAAAGTTTAAATATTAAACACACTAGATAAAAGACATGTAGACACTCACTAACATCATCGCCATGACCTTTATACCAAATCCAAAACTTAGAAGCCACTTGATACAAAATTCGTTCACCTTTAAACACAATGCCAGAAATCAAAATCTTAGATTCGAAAATTAACGACTCAATCAAAATTTCAATTTGCAAAGAAAGGCGAAAAGATAAACAAAGTGCAACATTCCCCGGGATACCGTTTACATTTTTTCCTCAACAAACGGGTGTAACGTTGCTCTTTATTAAGACAGGCACCTGCCCAAAAGTTACATGCCAAAAGTACGCTTCTCGGGTGGGAGACGTTTACACCACACCGTTTTTGGGAGGACATATTGGATGCTATATCGAACATGCAATATTTAACTTACATAACGGGGTGGACAGTTTGAACTTAGATTATATACGTACACCATGACGACTTCCACAAACCTTTCCTAACGCATCTAAAAAGAAAGCCAAGGCGGGGCCTAGCTCGTGAGTCTTAGACACCATTCAGTTCTATACACGATGGAGCTGCATTCAGGTTCCAGACCAGTTTGAAGATACAGCTCGTGCCGGTCTGTGTAGTGGAAAAGACAACATTATCGACTGTGGCATCCAAGATGGCTACATTAACGCAATCCGAAGAGCTAAGTAGTTTGTCTATACTGAAAGGTTTATGGATAATTATTAATATTAATATGACCGGATTCGAACTTGAGACTTCGGGATTGCACACATTACGTATGAGAGTTGATGTTAATAATTAATATATAAAATGTTATTATTAATTATTAGTCACGAAATAAAACATAACGATAGTTAAATATTTAACGAGGTTTGGTTAATGGTCGTTAAATGTAAACTACGAGGACTAGAGATGAAATTAGTGGACAAGAAGGATCCGAAATTCCTCTTGGGTTGGGTGGCCGGTCGTGGCTTCTCAAAAGCCCAAGGGAGGCTTTTCTTGGTCATCAAGTTTTGAGAAACTATAAATACAAACCCTTGTATTCATTATCTCCTAATCTTGGATCACCAATAACCTAATTTCTCTTCTTCTCTCCTCCTTCTTTGCTTGGCCGATCGGTGTGCCCCCATCCCCTTGGGATCGATTTTTCCAAGTCAAAGAAACAAGTGTTTGATTTTATTTGTGATTCAAGAAACTAGCTTTTCACATCAAATCGCTAATAGTACGTGTGTACAAGAACGAAGGACAAGCACACTTGAGCTTGTAATCTTGGTGGTCGACTTTTGGTTGGGTCGAATTATATAAACCCTAAAGTTAGGGTTTTGGGTTTTTGTTCTTGTTCTAATCATCGTTTGATTCTTGAATTGCTAAAAGGTACGCACTTTCTTGTTCGGTTAATTACTTACATGTATTATTCCTAATTACTTCCGCTGCATGCTTTGATGATGTTATTTGATTTTATATAATTGTTATGAGTATTAAATCCCAACAGTGGCATCACGAGCCGTTAATATGATGTAATTAATTACCGAAACACATAAAAATTGAATCTTTATGATTATATGCATGTTTTTTTATTGTTTCTAGGGTTTTGAATTCGAAACCCTAATTTTTATTTAATAGGGTCGATTACCCTTTAATTATTTATTAGGTTTTAATTTTGTAAAACTTGTAGAAACCCTAGGATTGCATGCTAATTTTATGTGGTTAATTAATGAATAATTGTTATGTGCCATGTAATATGCGTATCTTGGGTGATAATTGTTATGCGGAATCCATGGTGGAACATGCATGTTTTGCCATGGAAGTATTGTTTGTAATAAATTGTTTAGTTGATACACACATGTTCTATTTATTTGATAATTATTGAATTGGGGAAGACCTCAATTATAACTAATAAAAATTCGTTACGTGCTAATTGGTATATTATTAACTTTGGCTTACGCAATCGACTTGTCGATCTATGTGGCTCATTTACCATGTAGTTGAAAGCCCTAGTTAATGTATGCATTTATTTACGCCTAGAATTGTTATTAGCGTTTATCGAAATAATTATGCATGTGGCTAATTATTTTTACATATGTTAAATTGTTTAGTTATATGTTTATATTATTTGAGTGTGTTTAATTTTTATTAAAATGCTTTTTTGTTTATATAATTGTTTGATATGTTAGTAAGCAAAAAAGGTTTTTATGAATAGAAAATTAAATGGACTAAATAATAGCGAAACTGATTTGTTATCTAAGTATTATTCTTGAACTTTTAATCGATTGATGCGACTGTACTAAATGGTTAGAACGGCTCACCCACTAGAACAAACTAAAAAGGGGTTAAAAGAAGTGCGCACAGTCACACTGAAAGGATGTCTAAGGTTATGCTTCAGCGCTTACCTGGTCCTCTGCCCCCTGTGAGTTCGATTGGAGCTACCTAGTATAACCATTCTATGTACGAAGCATCTTAGTGCAAAGTTGTAAGTTTCTCAACGCATCGATTAAAACTTTGTAGAATTTAATCTTAGCAATTAAAATACAAGTAAGTTTTTTCGAAAATTTTGTGTTATAAAGTTCTATGCATGTTTCTTTATACATAAGTTTTGATTACACGTCAAAAATTGTACCCTTTAAATTTAAGTTTATGCCATCTAATGATATGAAACACTTGAAGTTGTAATTTAGTTATGTGAGACCTTGATCTAGATTACAATGACAAGGTGAATTATTTTGTTGTGTGAGACCTCAGCTTAATGATTTGCAGTTTCTAAATTAGACAACTTAATTAAGTTAGTTAGTGAGACCTATGACTTAAGGCATAAGATGGGATAAAACATGCTTACATTTTGCATTAATTGTTTTGGCAAAATTGTAAATCCCATAATTTCTAGGAATTGAAAACTTGTTTGTCAATTATTGTTCTTCGACAATTACCTATTCTATACTTTCATCACTAGCAGATCAACTGATGTGGTGAAACTATGATAATGAGGGTCCTAGATTCAAGGAAAATTCTATGGTTAATATGAATATTGACCAAGGGTATTTTATTTTCTTGAAAGATTTAATTATCGAAAATACTAAAAATTGAATTTTGTTAATTCTTTTGATTGTATTAATGCAACATTAAACCGTAAACGTAGTTTGGGCTTTGGTAAATTGATCTAGTTCTGTTTTCAAACGAATATTTGATCAAGAAAAATTTACTAAAAGACAAATATAAACTCTTTTCCATGGAAGAAGAGTGTGACTCAATCGTATTCCTTTTCATGATTGAGAAAGGTATGTCAGGAACATTAGAATTGTCTAAATTCTAATATAACTCATAGCAACTTTAATAGTTAAGAAAATTGCACACCATGTTTTCTTAAGAGATTTCATTACCCTCTGTTAGTGATTGAATTCATATATGACATTTTGGTCAACCAGAAAACAAGTTTGACATTTTATGAGTTATTAAATTAGAAGCTAGACTAATTACCGCAAAATTGGTAAAAGATAAACTAGTATATTTTATCTAGTTGTTTTGTTTTGACTAATTGAAGGTGCTGCACATCATTATGGCGATGGTAGACCCATTGAGGAAGAAATTGCATGCTCAATTTTTCAAGTTAATAGCATTGATGGATGATCCTAAGTAATTGTTACGAATGGTCTTACAAAGGGGTAGTAACGTAATAGCACGCTATTTTCACTGGTTAATGAAACACTTACAATGTTGTCAAATCCAGTGGGAGTATTGTGGTGTATTACTGAATAAGACATTATTGTAACGTTGTCTAATTCAGTGGGAGTTACAAGATTTATTATCTTGGTAGATTTTCTTGAAATAATACATTACGTTCAAAAATGTAGACATTCATATTCTCAAGGATAGTCATGAACGTTTCCTTGATAATTAAGTGTTCCTACATCTACTTGTAATGCTTATATATCTATGACACTATCATATTGCTCACATAAACAAACGAATGTCATGGTGTTTATCTACTATATGATGTTGTTCTATGCACAAGTGGAAGAAGTATTATTGTGTGCAAAGGAACAACACATACAAATATGATTAATGGATTCTCTTGATCGTAAGGTAAGAGATTAACGTTCTAATAAGATTGTCTTGCTTAAAGAATATGTGTCAAGATTATAACATAGACTACTTTTATGTCTTATGT